>CM074307.1:3832500-3847500 GCA_037194245.1 Opsariichthys bidens | reverse complement strand
TTCACTGTCATTATAAAGCTCGGATGCATCAGGATATTTATTAAAATATCTCTGATTGTGAGAATGAAGAAAGTCATACACCTAGGATGGCAGTAAAGCTAGTAAAGCTTGGGATCATTTTCATTTGAAAGTGAACTTATCCTTTAAAGACTTTTAAAATCATTTCAGCTCAACCTATTTTTTAAAGTTGTGATTGATGTCAGTATTTGCATGACACCTTGCAGCAGCTCAGAGGGTCGTCCTTTCCGTCTCGGCACTGGAGCGAACATGGAGAAGGTGGTAAAGATGGATCGAGATATGACAAAGGTCAGCTCTGGTTTAGTGTTCACTCTTTTTGGGAGCAAAACGCAGACATTCTGAATGTGTATAATCTGTTCACTTTTTTGCAGAGCGGCAGCTGTGAGGTGATCACAGAAGAGGCATCATCTGCTTTGCGGAAGGCCAACAAGTGGGCTCAGTCGGGGCTTATTGTTAGTGTGGGTCCACCAATAGAGAGCACTGGCCAGGAGAACTCTGGGGTGTCCAATACAGGTGACAAGAAGAAAACCGCCCAGTCTACAGTCTGCCGAGAGAGGAACGCTGAATTGGCTCGGTACGAAAAATATACTTAGCTCCCTCTTGAATGTATATGTAATGAAGCTGAAAATTTTAAAACATTTTAAAATATTTTACTATAGAAAACAGTTATATTAGATTATTTTTGATCAAATAAATGCAGCCTTGGTTGAGCGCAAGCAAACTTTTGACTATCACTGTAGTTCTTTTCTAATATCTGAATTATCCGAAACTCAGTTCCGATCCAGTCCGGCCCTTCATCAGCGGTCACGTGGCTAACAGCATGGCTGCTGAGGTCATCGCTCTGCTCCATAGTCTTCTGACTGCACCTGAATCCAACACTGCTCAGATATGGACCAGCACTGCAGAAAAGGTGAGCTGCCCTTCTTGATTCTTGCCCCAACCTTCTCTAACAAGTACAACTGACCTATTAAAATAATACTTGACTTTCAGTGCTCAATGAAACGGACAACCATGTTGAAATCTCTCTTCAGGTGTTGTCCAGGGCCTTGATGTACATCCCTCAGTTAGGCAAGTATGCTGAGAGTATTCTGGAGAGTGGTAACAGCAGTGGCAGGAAGTTAGCCAAGCTGCAAGCGATTGGCCGACAGGCTGTGGCGGCTCTCTGTGCACTAGGTGGATTCAAGGAGACCATCAAGATCGGTTCTGAAGTCCAGGTGACCCATTAATTTAATACGTTAACCTTTTTGAGCATAGACCTGAAAATACGTTATCTGAACTTAAAGGCACAATGTGTCAATTTTACCGATAGAGCTTGCTTATTCAAAACAAAGGCATAGCTCGATGACGCCTTGATTTTGAGGAATCGTGGGAGGTGTTGTCTTCACACCTACAGCTGGTGTAAAGAATCCGACGGAACTCGGGCAGAAATCCTATTCATGGATGCGCTAATGAATTAAAGATTTATTAACATTACTGTAGTACGAAGCAGGGTGTGGAGCAGAACGAGGCCGCTGGAGCGATTGCTAATGAGAGACGAGCGCGACACACAGCTCGAGAGCAGTGGAGCTTTTATTATGCCGCAGGCGACCGTTTCTGCTTCTTTTGGTCATCCATATGTGGGGTAACGTGTGTGTTTAACGTAATGTGTGTTTATAATGCAGTTATAATGCTACTCTGTGCGTTTGCTTGGCGGCTACAATGAGACTCTTGTTACACACAGCAGTAAGCTAGATCGATATTAGGCATGGTAAAAGATGGCAAATCAAGAAAACAAGATTTACACAATAAGACTTAAGCTGTGTCCGAATCCGCCCACTCGTTCACTCGTTCACTAACCCCTATATAGTGCATGACAGTTGAGCGCACTATATCAGCAAAGAGTGAACGAAAATGAGTGAGCAAATTCGGACGCTGACGTTAATAGCATGCGATTATAATTTCGTCATGAACATTTCCTAAACCCGTCTGTAATATGTCCCGTTTAGCTTAATGAATTGTATATTACTGTTTATTTTTTTCATGTTTATTGAGAATAAAGAGAGAATAAAAACACCTGTGTCATGCTATTTACTAAATTTATATTTAAAAATAACAGAACAAAAACACGACACTGTCACATTTGTTTATAAAAAATATAATAGTGAATAAATACAATATAAACAACAGTATACAATGTACAACAGTTCACTAACATATTATCATATGATAATTTGGTCGATTTTTCTCATAAGTATATATATTATGATATAAACCTGTATCATCTCGCTTCAAAATATCTTTACAAAGATGTTCTAATTAATAAAAAATGACACTTACATTTGTAGAAGTTGCCGCTTCCCGTATTGCCTCCGCCATGTTTATTTTTCTTTCGCGCTCGATCGTCTTATAGCGTTGGATTTTGGGTAACGGCGCTTTAACGTCGAATGTACGCTCAAAATCAGAGAGCATTGTGGGTAAAAGTAGTGAACGAATGTAGGGAATGAAGTCGTTCACTCAGAATTCGGACAGCACTACAAAATGCCCGACACCCGATGTAGTGGATAGGGAGCGCTTTCAGACACAGCTTTACCGTGTTTAGTTATATAACAATAATTATTTGAATGTATAAGAATGTGTCCATCCAAACAGTTGCTCACCTGTCTAATAAAACATAACATATTAAAGCATCTTTGGTGTTTCCATGGTATCTTCAAAATAAATCGAGGGTAATGCGGGTATGATGTCATTGATAGGTGAGGCGTGGACACAGTCCGTGTCCTGGTTAAAATTGCTTATTTCTCTGTATGTATTAAACATTCTCTGAAATATTTGGGATAATGTAAGTACATAGGTCAATAAAATGTATAACACTGCTCTAGTGTTTTTTGGATATTTCAACTAAAAAATCTTAGATGTAATTCATGAATGCTTCGGAATGCGTTCTGATTATTGCTGAAATGAAAGTATCCTACGTTAAAATGTCATAGAAGTTTACTGTGGTAAACATGTTTTATATCATACAAAGTATAGAAAATCAAAGCCTTATGTATATCTAAATGACCTCAATGGCTCACATTGCAGGTATCTTGATGAAGTATTTGCCTCTGTCTATGTGTGTTGTGTGTTCTCTGTGGTAGGTGGTGGGTAAAGGTGTATTGGATAGTGTTGGTGTGGTCATATCCATTAATGAACAGGAGGGCATCGCCACTGTCAAGTTTCCTTCCTGCGAATACCGCCGCACAAGCAAGGCATCTGACATCCTCACTGTGCCCATATCCCGCCTCTGCACCCCCCGCTCTGAGGTAATCACCTCTCAATTAAGTGTAAAACTTCCCAATTGAACAATAGGTTTTCGGCTCACAGCGTCATTCATAGCCCATTATAATCTACCTCATTCTATTCAAGTGTATGACATAGATGGCCAGTGTTTTTTTGTTTCTTGAAAAAGATTTCTTCTCATTATATCATAAATAATATACTTGAAAATGTTGTACTTAAAGGGTTAATTCACCAAAAATGAAAACTCTGTCATTTATTCCTCCCCCTCATGTCGTTCTTCACCCGTAAGACCTTCATTCATCTTTGGAACACAATTGAAGATATTTTTGATGAAATCTGTTGACTCTGTGAGGCCTCTATTGCAGGCAAGATAATGAACACTTTCCGATGCCCAGAAAACAGTTAAAACATATTTAAAACCATGCATGTGAGTACAGTGGTTCAACCTTAATATTATAAAGCAACGATAATACTTTTTGTACGACAAATAACAGTCCCTCCAGAAAAACGCGGGATTTTTTTGTGATTGTTGCGGGCAAAAATCATTGATTATGCGGCACGTTTTCTTAAAAAATACGATGGAATATGCGGGATATTTTTTGCAATTTTATGCGATGAAATTGCGGGAACTTGCAAAAACTGCGGTTTTTGATGCAAAAGAGGGAAAAAAAAAAGGTGATTTCCCCCCCCCCCCCCCCCCAACACCCTGTTCTCACTAGATACTGCCTTCATGTAAAGAGGCAGAATTACTAAATCACAGAATATTGAAGTTCTCATTCTGTTTTATTTCAGACCTTCATCAACACATGCCTCAACATTACAAAACATTGAGTCAAATAAGTTCTGTAGCTTTACAAAAGGAATATTCAACTTCTGTAAAAATGAATAAATAAAATGTATGCTTCTTGTTTAACAGAGGTAGCGATACACAACAGACATCTTCTGTTAAATCAAGTGCTTCCTGTGCACAAAGTGTATCTCTTACTGCAACGTGAATTATTTTACACACTACTAATATACAGCGTCATCTGCGGTCCGACACGCAGTTGCACGGAGTGTGAAATAATTTGCCCCCACTATCATGTAAAAGAGCGGGAAACTGCTTCGCGCGCTCTTTTGAGCTTATTTTTGTTGGCAAATGAGAATTATTGGCGTGCTTCATCATGGTTTCACCGCGGGGTTTACAGATGACGTTCACGTCGCATAATTACGTCACTTCATAAGGTTCCCATGGCAATAACTTGTGTGAAGTAAACGCAACATTTTTCAACTTTCTGCTAAGATATATGAGACTTTTTTGCAACGAAAATACAGGGATTATGAAATCATGAAATCAAGCGATCGCGTTTTTCTGGAGGGACTGAAATAAACAAAATAACAACTAGTTATGATTTAAAACCCTGCTTCGAAGGTTTCTGAATCCTTTTTTCGTATCAGTGGTTTGGAGCGCCAAAGTCACGTGATTTCAGTAAACGAGGCTTCGTTACTTGATAAATGTTTCAGAATTTCAATAGTTCAAGTGATTTTGAAGTTTGATATGCAAACTGATTCAAAACAAAAGATTCGTAAAGCTTCGAAGCAGTGTTTTAAAAGTGGCCGTCACTAGATATTGTTGAAAAGTCTTTATTTAGATTTTTTGGCACACAAATATTATCGTCGTCGTATAATATTAAGGTTGAACCACTGCACTCACATGAACTGTTTTAAATATGTTTTAGTATCTTCCTGGGAAAAGTGTAAAAGTGTTAATTAACTTCCTGGCAATAAAGGCCTCGCTGAGCCATAGAATTTTATCAAAAATATTTTAATTTGTGTTCAGAAGAAGAACGAAGGTCTTACGAGTGTAGAACGACATGAGGGGGAGTAATTAATGACAGATATCATTTTTGGGTGAATTAACCCAAAAGTGTGAACTGAATGGAATGCTTTCGGACACTTAATTGCATGTTAATTGCAATTAATGCAATTTCTCTTATTGATGATTGATATGCACCTTGCAGTAGTTAACAAACATGCTCCAGGTCGTAAATATAGAGTAACAACCCACTGTTTACTTGCCAAAGAGCTGCCTAGCGTTGGGATAAAGCCAGAAAAAAAGACACTTCGAAATACCCTGTCGAAATACGATTAATCATTCCTCGCCTCGTCTTGCCTTTGCCTCAGGACTTGCTCATTTCTAAAGCAGCTCAGATATCTAAAGTCATGTCTTCATCTTGTTTCATGGAGCTCTGTGTGTTTGTTGTAAGGCTCTGCCACTGCATAAGCTGTCCATCACAGAGAAGGTCGTTCAGGCGGTGCAGTCCATGTTACTGCCACAGGAAGGCAGTCTGTCTATCCACACATCCCTCCCTGCGTCTGGAGATGGATGCAGTCCTGTGATGGCTGTTGTGCGTCTTCTGGCTGAGATCAGAACAAGGTCAGACGCTCAATTCATCTTATACATGACATAGCACAGCCAAGACTGCTATGAACCCATATGGCATATGTATTCAGATAATATCTTTATATACATTTATCAGAGCGTGTTTGGTAATGGCGCAGCTGCTTGAGGACAGCTCATTTTGTGAAGAGTTCATTCAGCAGTGTCCAGCAGCGGTGGAGGTCCTCAACCAGATTGCTCAGGAGTGTAGTCCTGGTGAGTGCCAACGACGATAGGGCTGCTATAGATGCAACACCCTTTTTTTCCCTCTACACCCAAAACACATAAGTTCAATGATAAAATATAAAATGAAAAAAAAAATAATATATATATATATATATAATACAATAAGGTTTTTTTCATTTACATATACATAAGTATTTATACATATTTTGTAAAATTATGTAAAACAATATATAATTTTTAAGCAAACATAATGGATAACAAACTTTAACTTGTTGAAATGTAATTACAGTGCCTATAGAAAATCAGGTTACACTTTTTTTGGTAACACTTGTGTCATTGTTACACATGTTACATGTAGTTACTGTAGTAATAATTAGAGATCATCCACAATTACATGCAACTAACCCTAACCCTAGTAAGTACATGCAGTTAATTATTATTACTCAGTACTTAAATGTATAATTACTGTAATACTGATACCTTAAAATAAAGTGTAACCCACTAATAATTGCTGATGCAATCACCAATAAAACGCTCCATTAAAATGTTGATATCATTATCACAAATATTCTTGAAATATCGTGATAGATTTTATATATATATATATATATATATATATATATATATATATATAAAAATATATATATATTATTTATATATTTATATATACACACATCTACTTATATATATATATAATATATATATATATATATATCTTTTATATCTTTATCTTCTGAAGCCAAATGAAAACGTGGCATGGCTGTCTCTGTGTGTGTTTGTAGGAGAGCGTTTAGTGATGGTTGAGGTGCAGTGTGAGAGGGTTAGGATGCTTTATCGAGACTGTGCTCGTCCTCCACCACCTCCCGTACAAACTGATCAACGACAGGTGAGTTGAGCCTCTTTAGTGCCGTTTTGACTTGATCAAGAGAAGCCGTTTTTTTTTTTTAAAGATTGATTAAAGTGTGCTATTATTTGTCTACTACTATTCTCTCAGCTTCCTGCCTTAAATGGGCTGCCCTGTAAACACGAAATTATAGGCAGACTTAAAGCTCCACAAAGCCTTCTGATTGAATGAACAAAAAATCTGACCATTTCTGATGATTTATATTTTATTTATTTTTTCTCCATAGCCTAAAGAAATCACATGGTGTCCGTCACGTGTCTTCCCTCCGGTCCGGGCCTGCATGTTCTCTTCACACTTGACCTCTGTGACCTTTCTGGCCGATCCAAGCGCAGGTGGAGGCCTTCCCAGAGGAACTTTCATCTACGCCACTTCACCTGTGCCTGTTCAGGTAACTACAGCCTGTTACTGGCACATGACCTTGAAAAAAGAGATTTATACTGCTATACTAATTAAAGGCATTTATAATATTACAAAGGATTTCTATTTCAAATAAATGCAGTTCTTTTTAACTTGTTATTTATCCTGGAAAAAAGGTATCACGGTTTCCACAAAAATACTACCGTTTTTCAACTTTGTTGATAGTAAGATATGTTTTTTTTGGACATGCAAATCAGCATATTAGAATGATTTCTGAAGACTGGAGTGATGATGCTGAAAATTCAGCTTCAGAGGAATAAATGACATTTTAACATGCATAAAATGAAAAACCTTTGGAACGGCAGTGCAAAGTGTTGTCTGTATCTCTCTCAGTTTCTCTCACTCTTTTTCTGGTTACCAGGCTCCTTCTTTTTACTGGGAGATAGAGATTGTTTCTTTTGGAGATTCAGAGGATGATAGCGGTCCTATAGTGTCGTTTGGTTTTTCCCCGGAGGCCGAGAAGAGAGACGGTGCCTGGACGAATCCTGTCGGCACCTGTCTATTCCACAAGTACTGACCCGCTCCGTTTAACCTTTCACTCGTACTGACTATCAACCTGTTCTTTCTGTTCCTCTCTGTTTCCCATCCTAACTCCTTTCTTTTTACATGTCGTCCTTGTTGTTGTTTCTCTCCCGCTCAGTAATGGGAGGGCAGTGCACTATAATGGCTCCAGTTTGCTGCAGTGGAAGAGTGTGAGACTAGACGTGGCTCTACTTCCTGGTGAGACAGGGCGTTTATTCATTTGAGCATTCAGACATTAACTACAGGCACATTGTTGTTCAAGCCGACTGCCTTTATTGGCAACAGTGTTGGGGAAGCTACTTTCAGTCCCTCCAGAAAAACGCGATTATGCGATCGCTTGATTTCATGCATAATCAGCCAAAGTCCGCATATTTATGCGGGGGTCGCATTTTTTCAAATATGCCGCACTTTCGCCGCATAAATTGCCGATTTCAGCCAGAAAAATATGCGGGGCTAGCAGGATTTCATAATCCCTGTATTTTCGTTGCAAAAAAGTCTCATATATCTTAGCAGAAAGTTGAAAAATGTTGCGTTTACTTCACACAAGTAAAGCGCCATTATTTTCCCCCTATTGCCATGGGAACCTTATGAAGTGACGTAATGACGCGACGTGAACGTCATCTGTAAACCCCGCGGTGAAACCATGATGAAGCACGATGATCATTCTCATTTACCAACAAAAATAAACTCAAAAGACCGTGAGAAGCAGTTTCCCAGTGTGTTACATGACGCTGTATATTAGTAGTGTGTAAAATAATTTACGTTGCAGTAAGAGATTACACTTTGTGCACTGGAAGCACTTCATTTAACAGAAGATGTCTGTTTTGTATATCTACCTCTGTTAAACACGAAGCACACATTTTATTTTTTTATATTTTATTTATTCATTTTTACAGAAGTTGAATATTCCTTTTGTAAAGCTACAGAAATTATTTGACTCAATGTTTTGTAAGTTTGATTCATGTGTTGATTAAGGTCTGAAATAAAACAGAATGAGAACTTCAATATTCTGTGATTTAGTAATTCTGCCTCTTTACATGAAGGCAGTATCTAGTGAGAACAGGGTGTTGGGGGGGGAAATCACCTTTTTTTTTCCTCTTTTGCATCAAAAACCGCAAGTTTTTGCAAGTTCCCCCGCAATTTCATCGCATAAAATTGCAAAAATATCCCGCATATTCCATCGCATTTTTTAAGAAAACTTGCCGCATAATCAAGGATTTTTGCCCGCAACAATCACAAAAAAATCCCACGTTTTTCTGGAGGGACTGTACTTTGGAAACTTTAGCTTCCCAAGCTACAACCTCAGTTAATCAATTAACTCCAAAATTAACTCATCATTTACTCACCCCTCATGTCATTCCAAACTCTTTCTTACCTTTTGTAAAACACAAAATGAGATATCTGTTTTTTTTTTTTGTTGTTGTTGTTGTTTTTTTCTCCATACAATGAAATGTTATTTGTGAAGTTGTTTCACAATATGTGAACATACTTGTTTCTTGAATCTTTACACAAAATCTACAAAAAGTGTGTGAGTATCATATTTGATACATTAGGCATTTATGGCTCATTAGTATGATCTAGTGAGATTATGAAGCTCATACTTGAGGAGGAATAAAAGTTGTATACAGATACCAAAACTAAGCTAAAATTTTCTGCAACATGTTCGTCAGAAAGGTTTTGATCATGTTGATCAGAGGCCTTAGAAATTTGCGTATTAAATAATACACTGGGCTTTATAGGGTTAAGCTACTCTAGAAAATTTCCCTAGCTGCATTTAAAGGGATAGTTCATCTAAAAATGAAAATTCTGTCATTTAAATATCTTCCTTTGTGTACAGCAGAACAAAGAAATATATAGAGGTTTGGAACTTGAGGGGTGAGTAAATGATGACAGAATTTTCATTTTCGGGTGAACTATTCCTTTAAGTTAGTAAATGTGGCAGTGCTTTTGATAATAACAGATTATATAATTTATATTTACAGTCAGAGGAGTATTTATTTGGCACAAAACAATGAAGTAGTTATCAGTTAGACATGGATTTTTTATTTTTATTATGTTTCTTGAGGTTCACTTATAATGTTAGTTTTTTTCACACATCACAAAAAAAAAAAAACACATCATGTACATATCATAGAGATGCAAACAAGCTGTTTAAACTCGACTATAGGGCAATGATGTCTATCTATATGTCTTGCTTTAGAGGCATTCATATGAAATGTATTTGCCCATGTTAAGTCACAGATCATGCAATATCAAAACAGTTTTTGGAGCTTGATTAATTGAATGTTGTTTATAATGAAGAGAATGTTTTGAGCTATGAAACTTGTTTTACTGGTTCAAAGACCTCTTGTATGTCAAAAGGTCCATGCAAATTTGATTTCTCATGTCATGACGGCTTTAACAACACATAAATTTACACTACACAGTGCCGGATCTTGGGATGCTCCACACACATCAGATGCATTTGTCATATTCATATCCTCATTGAATCTGAATTTAGATATAGTGATTACTTTTTTCCATTATAAAATGTATTAATGTAATCAATGACACACTACATTCAAAATGACTGTATAATCAAGAACTTTACATGTGCTTTAGTATGTTAGTCAACCCATTATAAGTGCACTTCTTAAAAGCACAACAAAAGATTATTAAAATATAATGATTCAAAATGTATATAAAGATTAGTCACAATCCTGTATTATATAGAATTGCATATTATTTTTTTCAGAGTTTTTTTCTCATGACTGCGAGTTGGCTATTCTATTCCCTAAGTCCTATAACTAATGCTTTCTGTTTGCTCTTATTGCACTCTTTATTTCACTTTTATTTTCCCATTGTCATTTTGTTTTCCTGAGCATGGGTGATTATTATAATTGAACACAGTCAAACATAAAACTAAAATTTGAGTCTGAAATTGAGTGTTAAGAGTGTAGGAGCATGATGATTATTATTGACTGATTATCAACTCGGGTGTTAAGTTTTGTGCACAATAAAATAACATACTCAGCAAAAAAAAAAAAAATCCAGTGCAAATATCTAAACATTCTTTCAAATTAAGATACAAGAGAACAAACCCTCTTTTGGCAATTAAAAAAAAAAAACTACTGTCAGGATTTACTGAAGACACGCAGTGAAAAATTTGTTCTAAAATGGTGTGGACAGTTATTTTTGCAGCTGACCTTATTGCATATGCATTTGTAGGAGATTTGTGGAAAATTTATGGGAGGAGAGCATTAAAATAAATCATGGTGATATCAAACAAGGTTATTTACTAAGGTTTGAGCTAGTCAATTTACTGGAGTTATTTACAGCCATGTAATAATGGTTGGATGAAAATTTCTCCCACTTCCCCAGTAAAGATTTGTCTTGTGTGTTTTGACAGGTGATGTTGCAGGTATAGGTTGGGAGCGTTTGGAAGGCACTCCGCCTCCACCCGGTCAGCCTCCTAAAGGGAGGGTTTACTTCACTTACTGTGGTCAACGTCTGGCTCCTTACCTGGAGGACGTGGCTGGGGGAATGTGGCCTGTAGTCCACATTCAGAAGAAGGTTTGCAAACAATGATAAATCATAACATACCAGTGGTGCACATGACTAAGTTCAATGTGGTTCTAAATGCTTTCATGGAAAATACCATTTATAGGATGTTTGGGAGTAAAGGGGTTTTGTCGAAAACGTATTAATAATTTGCTAATTTCATTACGAAATACTTTTATTTTAGTATTATTTAAAATCTATTATAGTCTTTATTAATAATATTTTGAATTAATATTTAATATGAATATTTGAGTTATATTTTTTATTTTAATATTAGTTTAATATTAGTTTATATTTCTATTCTGCTATTTATTTTCTATTTATGTCAGCTTTAGTAATTTTCATTAAATTTAATATCTTATAATATTTATGTTTATTTTGTTTCAGTTTAATTTCAATTACAGAAAACAATTTTCGGTAACACTTTACAATACGGTCTCATTCGTTAACATTAGTTAACAGTGAGTGATATATTTTTCACAACGTATTTTTCATTGTTGATAAAAATACAGTTGTTCATTGTTTGTTCGTGTCAGTGTAATGTTAACAAATACAGTTTTTTTTTGTGTTATGCCAAAAAACAACTATTGAATAATAATAAGAAATTATAAATTAGATGGAAAATTAAATATGGAATAGAAATATTTAAGTTAAACAGGCAAAACATTTCCCGATTTCATAGTGTAAATGAAGAAATAAACACTTTAAGCTCAAAAGCCTCATGATTCTGTGATATTCATTGACACATTTTTATGTATTGTTCGAGTATGTAAATGTAAATCTCACAAATTGAGATAAATAAATGCTTATTTGCCCTATTCTATAAACGTTTTAATCTTTTAATGATGATTCCTCATCCCGTATTTTCAGAATACAAAGATCCACGCAAACTTTGGCTGCCGGTTGTTTGCGTACGCGGAGGGACAGGCTCACCGAAACGCTGCCGACCTCTGCATGGACCTCTCAGAGGAGATCAGTGCCAACTTTGAGGCTCTGCCCTTTGCCATGGCCTCCGACAGCGACAATGATGCCGGCACGAGTGTGGCGTCGGACTCGGGTTCCCATGGTCCTCCGTGCCGCATTGCTGCGGTCGTGACAGCACAGCAACGTGAGTTTCGATTCAAATATTAACTAATATTAATACTTTCTGCTCCAAAAAGTATTGCTTTTGAATGCTGTCCCTCCCTCTTCTAAATAAAAGTGACCATCTGACTAAATCAGTAACTGAATCAGTAAGATGTTATTTAAATTTGATGTGGGTTATTTTGTTTACAGAATACAATAGTGATGCCTCTTGTCACTACAAGGTAGAACTGAGCTACGAAAATCTGGTCGTCTCAGGGCCAAATGCCCACCCGCCACCGATTGCTGATGATGAGAGTGATGATGAAGATGATGAAGATATTCCTAGGGTATGGAGAGCTCATAACTAGGCCCTTAATTTCTCTAAAGCAATTTACACGTTACACCTTTAACATAGTGTTGCCAAACTGTCTAAAGGAATCATGTTTGTTTTTCTCTTTGTTAAGGAGGATCATTACGCATTGCTAGTGAAAGCGTGGGAAACCAAAGTTTTTCCGACCATTCGCCGTCGTTTCAGGAATGAAGCAGAGAGGAAGTCGGGCCTGGATCAGATCAAAGGAGCCCTTCAGCTCGGTGAATGTCTTTTTTTTTTTTTTTTTTTTTTATAAATACAGTGGCTAAAAGAGTCTTTCCCAGCTCATTCATTGAGTGGTCAGTATGTCCAGCTAGGTTGACAATTCCTCGTGAAAAAGAAGTGCATTTTAGCATACTTTAAAAAAAAAATTGTAGTTGTTACGGAAATCATATTCTTTAAAAGATTGTATTTCAAATATATTTGTAATTACACATTTGTAAGGATCAAATTGCAATATAAATTAAAAGTTTACTCATTTTAGATGTAATATCAAATAACGCTAGAGTTAAAATCATAATCAAGTTAAGTACTTTACATGTGCTTTAGTATGTTAGTAAGCACATCAAAATAAGTGTACTGCTTTAAAGCACAACAAATGGTTATTAAACAATGATTTAAAATGTACTTTTTAAAAAAAAAACCTTCATTTGACATTTATTGCAAAGCATACTTTTTGAAGTGCACTTAAGTGTGTTAAGTAACAGTCATGAAAGTAGTGGTGCAACGGATCACAAAACTTTGTACAAGGTTTTTGAGTCGCACAACGCGTCATTTTTTTAAATCAGCAAGAAAAAAATATTTTGAAGGTGGAGGCAACTTTGCTTTCTATTCATTACTTAAAACGCTTTTAGTACTCCAATACAAAGACTACTAGCCTAACTAATGAAGTTCAAAAATTATTAAAGGAAAGTGAACAGTCAGTAAAAAATAAGAACAAATGCATGAATTACAAGCATAGATAAATATAATATAGCCTAACAAAGTTGCAGTAAGGTCTAACTGTAGTATTCATTTTAGGTACTGAATTGTAATAATTAAATATAAATTTAATATAGATTAGTCTTTGTTAAAGCTGTGTTTTATAGTTTCATTAACGTTGACATAAAGTGACAGTGACCTATAAATACCTGCTGTTGTCTCTAAGACCGAATGCACAGATCCAAAATAATGATACACATCCTTCTCTTGTTCTCTTTCTCTTGAGACATAACCGATTATGTTAGCGAAAACTTACCAAGACTGGCATTTTGACCTATTAATGTGTGTATGTGTCCATCCAAGTGCAAATAGACATGAAAGAGGAATCACTTTGGAGTTTGTGTGCTATGCGAAACGCGCCCCTCTCTGTGTGTGCATCCTGGTCCATATGGATCACGGATCAACAAAAATCCGTTTAACCCCTACATTAAAGTGTTCTCTCTTCAAGTACCCTTAAGTGGCCTTTTATTTAATTAATATTAAATTATCTGCAAGTATAGTTCAATAAGTTCATAAATCCCATAGCAGATCTAGGCAGGTGGAGCTGGGGGAGGTGGAGGGTTTTAGAAGACTACCCTCCAGGAAACACTGAACCTGACTATTTAAATCAGGGCTGGGCAACTTCAGTCCTGGAGGGCCACGCACTGTCCTGCAGAGTTTAGCTCCAACCCTGATAAAAACTCACCTCCATGTAGCTTTCTAGTAAGCCTGGAGACAATATTCTGGCTTGTCCAGGTGTATTTGGTCAGGGTTGGTGCTAAACTCTGTTTAATGTTGGCAATGAATTCTCTTTGGCTGCTGGATAAGCAGATGCCAGTCAGCTCGTGCCATGCGGTGATATTTGATTGCTTGAAGATTGCATGTAAAGGTCAGCATGCACCCTCTAGAGTTTTATGGCTGAAAATATGCTTTTAAAATATGAAGTACACTGCATTTCAATATTCAGTACAATTGTGTGCATTTGTTTTTCACAAGCTTATCTCCATGTGTATAAATAATGCTGTTTTTCCTGGCAGGAATGGTGGACATTGCACGTCAGACTGTTGAGTTCCTGTATGAAGAGAATGGAGGTATTCCTCGTGACCTCTACCTTCCAACCATCGAGGACATCAAAGATGAAGCTAATAAATTCACCATTGACAAAGTCCGCAAAGGTTTGTTTGAAAGTCCATGAATATTTCTATGCAATTACCTTTGTTTGGTCTATTGTGTAGATCACACATTGGCTCTGTAGATACATATACATGCATAAATGCTGTATTTTATAATTGCACTGGTCAGAATTGCATTGATGAGATTGCACCGATAAGTCCCATTTTT
>CM074307.1:3817500-3827500 GCA_037194245.1 Opsariichthys bidens | reverse complement strand
CAACTGTTCATTGCAGTTTTATGTTAGCTCAGGTCCATTAAATAATATAGAAACACTTTACAATATAGTCTCATTTGTTAACATTAGTTGATGTATTAACTAACAATGAGCATTACATTAATTATTCACCTTTGTTAACAAGTTAAGTTAATAACAACAACTGTGCAATGTTAGTTCACAGAACACTTGACTAAAGTTAACAAATGCAACTTTTGATTTTAATGTATTAGTAAATCTTGAAATGAAAATGAACTAAGATTAATAAATGCTGAAGAAGAGTTGTGCATTCTTAGTCCATGTTAACTAATGAAGCCGTATTGTTACCAAAATATTTACAAATTAATAATGTATTAGTAAATATACATGAAATTAAAATAAACTAAGATTAATAAATGCTTTAGAAGTATTTTCCATTGTTATATCGTGTTAGCTAATGCAACCTTATTGTAAAGTGTTATTTAATACACACTAGGAAAACATTTTTGATGAAACTCTTCTGTATTTGTTCATTTCCCTTTGGCTTCTATAGATGGCAGAATCAGTTCTAACTCTATTCTGCTGGCTCAGTCTGTTCTCCATGAGCTTCAGGGCAAGAGCTGCTCTCCAACCGAGCTCTTCTATCAGGGAAATGCACAGACAATCCGGGAATGGCTGACGGTGGCCATCAGCAGAGCTCTGCACCAGGGCGAAGACAGCCTACTCGAACTCACCAAACAGATTTGCTGTTTCCTTCAGGTACTAATGCCTCACAACTCTAGAGGATATAGTATATTATTCTGAAATCCATGATTTGTAAATAATAAAAGTGATAAGCAGAAAGTAGACATAAATAAGAAAACAAGATTGTGCAAAAAAAAACAAAACGACAGAATAGCCTTCTCAGAAAAGTAAAGCTATATTTTTTTTATTTTAATTTAGATATTTACAGCTAATTGCATTACTCATTGCAAATGAATCAATATGTTTTGTGATGCATAAATTATTATTTATTGATCACTATTAAAACATAGTGATTTAAAATGTACTTTTTGCATTATTAAACCAGGGTTATTTTAATTAAAAATGTTTTGTTTGTTTTTTTAAAAAATGGTTTTGGTTACATGAAATAAAATAAATGATGTTACTTTGATGTATTAAAATAACTAACACTAAAACTGAAATAAAAATGAATGAAATCTGTGTAGATATAAAAAAAAAAAAGCTAACGTTAAAGTTGTTTAATTTATACATCTTATAACATTTCGTTATTTTCCTGTTTATTACTGGGAAGCTGCTTTGAAACGATAAAGCGCTATAGAAATGAATGAACGTTAATGGAAAACTTTCAATGGTTACTGGTTATTTTAGTGTCCTTATTTTTAGTGTACTTACTGTAGAAATAACAGTAAATTAAGCATAATCGCATGCAAACCTAAATCAAACCATATTCCTAACCCTACCCTATAGTAAGTACATGTTGTTAATGAATAGTACTCAGTATTTAAATGTTTAATTACACTGTAAAAAAGACACCTTAAAATAAAGTGTAACCCTTTTAATTCAACATTATTACAAAGAGGACTTAGAAGTGTACTTAAGTTTGTTTAGAAAAATGCTCATGAAAGTGCACTCTGTTAAATTACACAGTAAAAACCCCAGAGTTAAATCAACTCTGCTCAGATAACATTTGGTCCTTCTCTAAATAGTGTTAAAGTAACACTGAAGCAGAGTTGAAGTTAATGAGATAATTAAATAAATAAAATAAAACAACATCTAAACCTCTGTTAGTTCTCAGTAAGAGCTTCTGTAGATGTCTGACAGAAATAAAGTCCGTCTGGTTAGTAATAAGTGAATCAGATGTTATAATATTTAATGTCTATCTTCAATAGATTTCATCTAAGACTGTGGCTGAAGTCAGTTGTAGTTCTTGTATTTCTCTTTTCTTCAGTGATTCTGCTTGTTAACAGCAGGTGTTCATCATTAATGTTCAATCATCGCTTAATTAATTGCTTAATTATCTCAGTAACTTTAACTCTGCTTCAGTGTTACTTTAACACTATTTAGAGAGAGACCAAATGTTATCTGAGCAGAGTTGATTTAACTCTGGGGATTTTGCTGTGTATTGTTGTTTGTTACAAGTGTATTCACATTCTTTTATGTTTGCTGAAAATTCAGAATGCACCTGAACAGTTTACACTGGAAGAGTTCCCCATCACTGAGTCTAAGGTCAACATGGACGTGAACTTCCCCGGTGCTGCCTTTGTGCTCGTCTCTTGCAAAGAGAGCCAAGTCAGCTGCCGCAAAGAGTGAGTTCATATTGATTAATAATAGCTAGTTATAATATTATTTGTGAATGACCTGTTTTTGCATCTCGCTTTCAGTAGTCTGGTTGCACCAAACAGGGAGCTTTGCTTATGCTTGTGTTTGCAATGCTTATTTTCAAAAGAGCGAGTGCTTGAAATGTTGATTGCTTATGTTTTTTTTTTTTTAAGTTCCTCTCTGTACAAGGCCCCTTGGACTCGTGTAATGGTGTACGGACTTGGTCATAAGGTGCGACGAAACGGCCAGCTCAATCTGATGGAAGCAGTGTGCTACCCGCTGGATGCCTCGCCTTCCAACACAGGACTCACCCCTCCACCCACAGCCAACCAGTATCCCAGCATCATCATCCCCACTGACAAAGTGCATGTCAAACTAGGCATGTCAAAAATACGTTACATTGTTACATACATTACTTGTAAGGTTGTGCTCAGCAATGAACATAAAAATGTCTTGGCTAATGTACAAGTGCCCATCAGCATCTAAATAAAAGTGTACTTAATTGTATTGAAGTATTTCTTAACACACTTAAGTACACTTTTATAAAGTGCAATAATAATAATAATATCAAATTAAAAGTTTTACTTAAGTGTACTTTTTTAATGGATGACAAAATGCTATTGAAACATAAAAGGTACATTTAAAGTACAGATCATTTTAACTGTAGTGTGTCATTCAATATTACATTTAGAGTTAATGTGTTTTAAATGTAATTACTTACAATTTCACCATTACAAATGTGTAATTACAAATATATTTAAATGCATAGCATATAAGTTTCAATAGAAATAACATTAAAGTGTATTTTAATTTTCCCTAAAATCTTTTCAGTAAATTCAGCACTATATTTTTACCACATTTCAATAGAAGTAATTATGAAATGACATATAAAGAAGTACTTTAGTCCTTTAGTCAAAAAAATCTTTTTAAAGTTCACATAATTCCATTGCATTTAAACTATAATGTTCATTATACTGCAGTTAACATGCAGTGAAGTGTATGAAAACATTATATTCAATTCCCACTTAAGTATATTCTTTCCATAATAGCAAAGTATGCTTTTGTGACTGCAGCATAAGATCAATAAGATGCATTCGGAAAATATAGAGTGAATTTCTGTTTCTTGCTGACTTTAATTCATATTCTGGCCCTGCCTACAGGTGTATCTCCCCCTCCTGGTGCAGTGCTGGTATTGCACTCGTTGCCTCTTGAGTTTCCCTTGGCTATGGCCTTTGCTGAACAGCTGCTAACCTACACCGTAGGGGAAACGATTGACCGCTCTGAGGATGAGCTGGACACTGTGCCCACTTCTGTGCTCATGCAGGTTGTAGAGTTGCTGGGTGAGAAATGTTCGTTTATTTTGCTCAGAGGATCTCAGGAAACATTCTCTGCCAGATTTTCTAAAGGCCTGTTCACATCGAGGATATTTACTATAATGATAATGATTAAGATATAGTTATAAAAATACAAATTTTGAACATAAGCCAATAGCAGAGTCCACATTTTAATGATAACGGCACAGAGAAACAATATTGTTGAAATCACTTTCAGAATGATTTTTTTTTTCCAGCTGATGAATGATAAAAATATTGACTGCCAATCAGACTCCGATTTGTTTTAAAGAGCTCGAGCATTCAACCTGCAGCAAGCGCTTAGAATACAGATAATATTATAGTAATGTAGTTATCAGTATGGTTATCTTTACAGTTATTGTTCTTGGTGTCAACGAACCTTAAGACCAATTGTCTAGTACTTGGGGTCACTTTTTCAAAACTCTTCACACAGTCAGCACAACACCATTCAATGTGGGTTAATCTGTGGATCATTTATCATTGCTTTGGCATTCAGTGACTGCTTTCAAATTACATGAATTGTTTTCTCACTTAGACGCAACCACTGTCAAATCTCTTGGCAAAATACAAAAGAAAACATAGTGTAACGCTACCTGTTATTGTGTTTAAATCATTGTTTTATGATTGACAAAGTGTGTTTGTTGAGTGACAACCTCTGCTGGTGTGATGGAAGAATGAGTTGATTTGAGACATGTATGAAGTGATTTGGTATTTTTTGTCCATTTTGAATGTGAAATTGACTGCTGTGCCAAGCTGAAAGTTGGTTAGGAGAACTGTGTGAAGAGTTTTGAAAAAATGGCCTTACTATTGCGAAATGGGTCCTAGCTATAAAAACTGCAAGTGCAACTCCTTGTGTGTCACACTTACTTTATCTGTGTTTAGGTGGCCTTTTGTGGACCACCGACCTTGCTCCGTGCATCAAGGAGCTGATTTTCCACCTGCTTGCAGAGCTTCTCCGCAAGATCCACGCCTTTGAGCGGCGCAAGACCCCTTCGGGCCTGTCCAGCCACATTACACTGCTTCTCAACCCTTGCCTAACAGTCCTCATGGTTCTTCAAACTGAACTACGAAAGCTTTACGACCACGAGACCCAAAGCTGGGGGTTAGTTAGTGGCGGTTCCTGCACTTCTGCAACGGGAAGTGGTGGAGCAATCGCGCTCTCTGCCGAGCGGAGCCGCTTCTCGACATACTTCCATGCCCTGATGGAGGTCTGCCTGGCAGTCGCTGAAGTGACTCTGCCACTCAGTACAAGTGCAGGGACGTCGGTTGTAGGTGTCCCTTCATCTACGAGCACCACTAACTGTAGTGATTCCTCATCGTCTTCATCATCCTCCCCAGGTCAGACGCCACAAAGTCCGAGTTTGCTTTCGAAGCGCAAAAAAGTGAAGCTAAAGCGAGAACGGGCGGCAGTGTCTGTTGCAGTCTCAGGGAAACATGGTTCCGGAAATGGCGCGAGACCATCAGAATGTGATAATGCTTTACTAAACATGGCCGGAGGGAAGCCAGAAGACATGTTGTGGTTTCACCGTGGGTTGACATTACTCTTGATTTTACGGCACCTTGCTAACAAAGACCCACAAGGTCTGGGCGTCACCGGGGATGCCGTTGCAGATGCTTGCCAAGCCTTGGTTGGCTCCACTGCTCACAGCCGCTTGCTCGTTCTCTCAGGAATCCCAACTCACTTGGAGGAATCCGTGGTGCGCAATGCAATCCGAAGGGCTTGCAATGCGCATGGTGGTCTCTTCAAGGATGAGATCTTCATTCCAGTTCAGGAGGAAGACCCTAAAAAAGCCAAAGTTGAAACTCCAGGTATTCCCCAAGATGCAAAGAGAGATTGCACTGCAGGAAGCCCAAATAGCAACAGTACAACGCCAGCAATGAGCACGAGTGCCTCCGCTTCAGCTAGCCAGACGTCTTTACAGGGAGCCTTCAGGGCTGTTGGGGATCTGCTGGTAAACCAAGAGTTGGTGGCCTCTCAAACAGCACCTTCCCAGCCACAGGCACCCCTGGATCCTCACACGGTGTCCAGTCAGGAGAGTCTGGATGTGTCTCTTTGTAGCACTGGAAGTCAAGGTAGTCTCGGCAGCCTTGGGGAGCAGCTGGATAGTGGTGCAACGTCGGTCTCAGAAGGGAGCTCCATGTACACGGTTGCCTCGCCAGACATCCCTGCCAGTGTGACACGCCCGATCAAAGGCTATGCCGTCATAGAGGTGGGTGGGACATTTGCTTTTTATAGAACATCCACAATGATAATATGTGTTGCTTTATGAGCATCATTATTACTATTGTTCATAATTAGCGTTAAATTTGAGTTTTATTAGAAATTGGGGTTATCAAAAGTACTGGCACTTTCCGTAACAAGTCGGTACTGAAATTTTAAAAATGTGACTATGCAAGCATTTCTCCCTAGCATTTGAGTGCTGTTGATCAGATTCAACTTAGACACATCTGATTGGCCATCACGCACTCAACAGATATGTCTGTGATTGGCTACAATGATCAACGCTTCAAAAACTTTGTAAATAGACATGCAAATCTTCGACGTTCTTCACTGAGTGCTTTCACAGATACACTATGATCATTGTAGCCAATAGTGTGAGCCAGCAGCTGATTGGACAAGAGCTGTAGGTGCTCAA
The DNA here is from genome assembly GCA_037194245.1 of Opsariichthys bidens. Classification (NCBI taxonomy): domain Eukaryota; kingdom Metazoa; phylum Chordata; class Actinopteri; order Cypriniformes; family Xenocyprididae; genus Opsariichthys; species Opsariichthys bidens. The sequence continues at coordinate 3,821,214 of CM074307.1, read as the reverse complement.
GAGTGATGTCTCGTACAGCAGTTTTGTGGAAAAGACGTGTGAATGTGTGAGGACTCTTGGGAGCAAAGATGTTGATAACTGAGCGTTTATCATTGTAGCCAATAGTGTGAACATAATGGCCAATCTGAGGTTTAAACGGTTAGTTCACCCAAAAAGGAAATTTCTGTCATTAATTACTTACCTTGATGTCGTTCTAAACCCGTAAGACCTTTGGGTAACACTTTATTTTACAGAGTCACTGTTACACGTTACATGTATTTACTGTAGTAATAACTAGGAATTAAGCATAATTACATGCAGTTAACCCTAAACCAAACCCTCATCCTAACCGTAAACCTATAGTAAGTACATGTAGTTAATTATTATTACTGAGTACCTAAATGTATAATTACACTGTAATACTGACACCTTAAAATAAAGTGTAACCGACCTTTGTTCATCTTCAGAACACACATTAAGATATTTTTGAGGAAAACGGGTTTTTTTTTCCATCCCCCATAGAAAGCAATGTGGAATTACCACATTCAAGCTCCAGAGAAGTAGTAAAGACTTCCTTAAAATAGTCAACGTGACAACAGTGGTTCAACCTTAATGTTTTGAAGCGATGAGAATACTTTTTGTGCCACCGTTTTGATGTAGAACCTGGAAGCCTGCACTGTCTATACAATGTAGATAGGATAGAGAAGAAATTGTTGAATGATATTATGTTATTTTTCCGTTGCATTTCATGCGGAATAAAAAAAACCCTCAGATATATCTTAATATGTGTTCCGAAAATGAACAAAGGTTTTACGTGTTTGGAATGACATGAAGGTGAATACTTAATGACAGAAGTTTCATTTTTGTGTGAATTAACCCTTTAAGTTAGTCAGAATCTGCTCTTGAGTTCTCAAAATGCTTGGGGGAAATGCTGGTATCGCCATTTATTTAAGATTTTTGTACCGTCTTTGTACCAAAGTACCATTACTTTTGACAACCCTATTAGTATACCATGTAAACCATGTTCATGTTTGAAATTTAATTTGGAATTTATTTCATGGACTGTTCCTGTGCATTTGCTACAGTTTTCCGTGTTCTGCTCCATCTTGCTAACAGTCTCTCAAAAAAGAAATTGGTCATAAAATAATGTTACTGTTTATGCTTTTGCTATATAGGTAAGGGCAAGGGCCCAGGTAGAGAAGATTCGTGCCAGTCTTTTCAACAGCAGTGATCTCATTGGCCTTTCCAATCTCGAAAGGGAGGAGGAGCTAATGGAGATGACCAGTGAGGAGATCCTCACTGCCTCAAGTGTAAATCAGAGTTTATTTGACACTCAAGGGAGTTCTGCCCTCGAAGAGTACTTCCTTGATAAGTCTATCAGAGGTTGGTTGTTATTTTAGACTTTCGTTCAGTGATTCTTTTTGCAAGGGTTTCCTTTGACTTGATATCATATAAGTTTTTTTTTGCTTATAGGAGACAAACTGGTTCCTGGAGCACGTGACGTGCTAACAGATATTTTCAAGAGCTGCATTTACGCAGAGCAGGCGCTGAGCCCCATTCCAACAAAACCTGTGAAAGTATCAGACATTTTTCTCAGCAAAGAGCAAATCAACTCTCAGACACCAGGAAACTTGCTCCACGTGTTTTTTACACATGTACGGCCTCCCAAGAAGGTGCTTGACGACCAGCTCACACAGGTGATGTCTCAGCAGTAATTCATTTAATAGTATTAAATTACTAATTTAGCATTAAACACTTAGGTTACACTTCATTTTAAGGTGTCAGTATTACAGTGTAATTATACATTTAATTACTGAGTAATAACAATTAACTACATGTACTTACTCTAGGGTTAGGGTTAATTGCATGTAATTATGCTTAATTTCTAGTTATTACTATAGTAAATACATGAAACATATGTAACAATGACACTGTAAAATAAAGTGTTACCAACACTTATTTTTTTATTTTAATTATAAAGTCACATGGCGAGTCTTCCACATGCATTTTGCTAAATTTTCATGATAATTGATCTACAATAATCTACAGTTATAGTGATTGTAACATTTTCTGTTAGTTAGATTTTTGTTAGCATTCATTTTAAGTAGGGATGCACCGATATGAAAATTTTGTCCAGTACCGATAACGATAATTCTTTATATTTGAATGCTGAAAACAATATATTAGCCGATAAATCTAAATCCAAACATTTATGTAATTTTTGAGAGCCTGATTACAAAAACAAAAGTTTCACCATTAAAAGCCATGTCCCAAGCAAACAATTATAATGTGCTCATAATTTTATGTAGCCTAAATGACAGACTTGTGCTCCACAAGATGCACTTAACTGTATTTTCCTTTAAGTGACTCCAATCATATTTCAAGCTATTCAAAGCCATAATGTGAACGGTGCGCATCTGAAGTGTCTCAGCTGAAGGAAGTAATCTATTATTTTTCGGTTTTGGCTGACGACGATAACATTATAAAATGAACATATATCAGGCGATATATCTTGCATCCCTAATTTTAATAGACTTAATCTCATGAAAGATATTTATTAATTATTTAAATATTTTTTATTATAATTAAAAAGTCAGTTACATGCACTTGTAATCCATACCTTTGTGTTACTCTTCCATTACATCAGTTTTAGGAAACAGTTGAACAGACACAAAGTTCTTGACTGAGCTTGACTAAAGTAGACATTATTAAAACCTTGGTAATTGTTCATGCAGATTCTCCGTAAATATGGCACACTAAAGCCCAACAAGAACAAACACAGCAAGGCAGGCAAAGAGCAGCACCAAGGCAAAGTGGTCAGCACAAAAAGACCCATCACCAAACCCCCAGCCAAAGAGAAGTCCATGCTTAACAGTGTTCGGTGAGTACTTGCATTCAGGCATTCACTAGAATTTCAGTGGTCAGTTTCTTCTAACTTGGTAAACCACCAAAAGCTAAACAGTTTAAATTATTTTACACATTTTATCTAATGCCTCCATCCCCTCAAATACATAATAAAAAAAGTTATGATTAAGCGTTTTCATGGTTCTCATAGCATGCTAAATGGTGTTTCTCCAGAACTGTGCTAAGTGAGAAAAAAACAGTCCTCAAGCCAAAATCTCCAGAGAAGACGAAGCCTGATGAAAAAGACCCTGAAAAGTCTCCTGCCAAAAAGCTTGAAGGTTCTACTATAACATTCTTGATTTCTGAGTTTGCTTCTGTAGAAATTAATATAAGCCTAGTACATGGATACCATGTGAAAAAGAACTGTACTTAACATGCACTTGTAGTGTACTTCAAATTTTACAAGTATACTTTTAATAAACTGTACTTGCAGATGACATAAAATTAATGAAATAGGCCACTTAAGTGTACTTGGAGAGAACAATTTGACTTTTTCTCAACACACTTGAGTGCACTTTTAAATCATAGAAATAGAAATAATATTAAAGTATATTTTAGTTTACCATAAATACTTGCCAGTACATTCTGCAGTACACTTTAACCATATTTCGAAGACAACAGAGGTAATTATGTAATTGCATATAAAGATGTGCTTAAGTCCTGGGTCAAAAAGCACGAAGTTCAGCGATCTTTATTTAATATAAATTTAAACTTTAATAAACCGTAAGCTCTTTGATTGTCTCTCATGTATCTTCATGTTTTACCTTTCCTCTATCCCAGTAGTACCAGAAGAGAAGTTTCTGACCCTGGAGGGCTTCCACAAGTTTACTC
>CM074307.1:3462500-3812500 GCA_037194245.1 Opsariichthys bidens | reverse complement strand
TTTTCTATTTTTTTTTTTTGTTTAGCATTGTTTTGTTTTTTTATTTCAGTTATTATTTTGCTTTTTGTTAGTTATTTCATCTAATGTTTATATTTTGTTCTATTTCAGCTTTATTTCCATGCACGAAAACAATTTCCAACACTTTGTTAATAATAACAACACTGACGTGACTCCAGTTTATATGCTTCTTGTGTGTCATATTTGCTCAGGTGGATCATTCAGGCATTTCTTGTGGCAAGTCTGTAAGGAGCTGCAAAGTTCAGCGCTCTCGCTGCTCCTCCCTTGCCCCAGTGCTGCAGCCAATCGCAATAAGGTTTGCTTTCATGTTTGATCTAATGGATTTCAAAACATTTTTTTCCACCTTTTTTTATCTGCTACAAGATGCTGGAACATACGGAGCCCTCTAAAGGGACGTGGTGGTGGGAAAAAAAATGCGTTCCCTCGCAAAGATATTATCGTTCCCTTGCAAAACCTGTTGTGAGCTTGGACAAAACCTTTCTGTTTAATGTCCCTCTGGCTGGTAATAGTGTTTATTAAGTCATCTCTGTGCATTAATACACACAAATAATGCACGGCTCATTTAGAGTTTGAATTTTCCTCAAACAAGCTTTATAATATATAAATTGGTCTCTATTAGCAGGCGGCGGTGAGACAAGTTCGAAGAGACCGTCTGAAAAGTGCAAAATCAGAAAAGCATTTCTACAAAAATAGTTATTAATAACTTCAATGTTACACACTGTAGTGTAACAAAACTGCTCTCCTGCTGGTTACACTACAACACTTAGTTTGGCAAGTAGCACAAAAAGGCCTTCTTTACACAAATGATGTTATGCAGTTTACATACATACAACCAGCATGGACCAGCATGATAATTGCTAACTGAATTTGATGGCATTACAAGTTATTAGATGTTTTACTATTAACAGTGAAGTTATTGATTTTGTTTCATAATAATCATAAAAGTTATATATATATATATATTTTTTTTTTTTAAATCAAACTAAGTGTTCTAGTACAACCAGCAGGAGAGAAGTGAAAGTGAAAGTCGTGATATGGTCAGGTATGGTGACCCATTCTTGAAATTTGTGCTCTGCATTTATCCCATCCAAGTGCACACACACACACACACATACACACACAGTGAAAACACACCCGGAGCAGTGGGCAGCTATTGCTACAGCGCCCGGGGAGCATTTTAGGGTTAGGTGTCTTGCTCAAGGGCACTTTAGTCGTGGTATCGAAGGTGGAGAGAGTGCCGTTTATTCACAATCCCCACCTTCAATTCCTGCCGGCGTGGGAATCGAACCAGTAACCTTCAGATTACAAGCCCAACTTCCTCACCATTAGGCCAGTGAAGTTCTTGAGCGTTTTTCATAATATAAAAGGAGAAAAAGGGTTTTGGGTTTTGCACTTTTCAGACGGTCCCTTGTCTCGCACCGGCTTGTAGAGACAAATTTATATATTTTAAAGCACATTTGAGGAAATTTGGGTTGTTGTAGCTCGTTGTCTATGTTACTTTGATTGGAAATAGCTGCATTTGTGTTTTAACAACGTTTAAGTCACGAGTTATTGATCCGGGAAGCTCGAATATGTGAATATATTGCCAACTTTACTGCACTCCTTAAGCACTGACCGCATTTCTTTATATTTGAGTCAAACAAGTTCAAACTCTAAATGAGCCGTGCATTATTTGTGTGTATTAATGCACAGAGATGACTTAATAAACACTACTGCCAGCCAGAGGGACATTAAACAGGAAGGTTTTGTCCGAGCTCACAACAGGTTTTGCAAGGGAACGATAATATATTTGCGTGGGAACGCAAAAGATTTCTTTAAAAAAAAAAATTCCTCCCATCCCATTTTTTTTTCCACCACCATGTCCCTTTAGGGGCTCCATAGGAACATGTGAACACAGCTTGACTTTTATTGTGGGTGTTTTGCAGGGGAAATACATTCTGACACCATGCCCCATAACCTATGCTGAAGAGCAGCTGCTGAATTTCTTTGGCCAACTGCTTGGAATTGCTATCCGGGCAGATGTACCTCTGCCTTTGGATCTGCTCGGCTCCTTCTGGAAGGGTCTGGTCGGCGAGGCACTGGACCCAGAATCTGACTTTCGAGAAGCGGACCTGCTCACATACAGCCACATTAAGAAGTTTGAGAATGTAAATTATAATTAATATTATAGCCTTTCATTTCTCATAAGTGAAATAGGATTACCTTTTTTTTTTTTTTGTAATTTGACATGGGCATTGACCATTGCTTTTACTATCCCAGGATCATTGTATCTGCATTTATCCTTCTATACCCTTGTAAAAATTAATTGAATGTGCATTTTTCATTTAATTACAATTAACATGCAAGTAATTGTCTAAAAAAACATTACATTCAGTTTTTACCTTATTATAGTCTTTTAAAGATTATCGTCTGTTCTGCTTTTCCACCTAAACCCTTTTCCTTGTTCTTGGCCCTCTCAGTTGGCCGATGAGGCGGAGCTGGAAGCACTGTGTGCTGATGTATCGTCACAGAGCCACTTGGGCGAGAGTCCTGATTCACCAAGTCGTCCCTGCTGCACGTTCACCTACATCACTATGACTGGCGAGGAGGTGGAGCTGTGCCCCGGTGGTCGTGACATCGCCGTCAGGTAGGAGCTTTTGACCCATTTAGATAATACTGTTCATGAAGATTGAGTTTTCATTGTATTAGCCCCAAAACTGCATGTTTTATTGTAAGGTTTGCCAAATCAAGAAGAGTTAAATGCTTCCTGAATGTGTGTTGGAAAGTTAACCGATAGACCAAAATATCTAATACATATACAGGCATGAAAATCCCTCGCCGTTTTGAAACCAAAATAGGTGACCAAATGGGGGGGGGGGGGTGTTCATATCCAGTGAACTGCGTGAGATTCAGTAATTGCGAACTAGGTTCTTCCCCAAATAGCAAGTGAGGGATGATTGACAGATGCGTAAAGCCTATCATTAAAAAGAGACTGAAAATCGACACCAATAAAGATTCCCGCTCGATCCCCCTTCCACTCGCGCCTTTTGACTGACGAACAGTCGGCGACAGTAATCGCGGTACTTCTGACTCCTGAAGGTAAACGGCCTGGGTTCGATGTGGAAAGGTGAAATATTGTTTTGAGTTAAATTAATCCTCTGGATTCGATGATCGCATGGATCAATGGATTATCTTAAAATACTCCGTCATTTATGTTTCCTCAGATAAGAGGAAGACATCAACAAGCCATGCAAATTATAAAATGCTCAAGTAATGCTGAACAATAAATCTTAATAAATTTGAAATCGCTATGGCTTAGTGATTATGAAAGTGCTGTGATTTCTGAATTACATAACATTGTATTGGCTGTCAATCATGATGGAAGAGTTCAGTTACAGCATGTCCAGCATCTCTTGTGGGGGTTATGCATTAAGCCATTTGTGGTGCCCCTTCCACATTGTGCCTCATACACTGTAAATGTTAGACCCAGTGACGGGCTGGCATGAAATGGCTTGCATAATATTTAGTAAGGAGGCCATAATAATTTTTGACTCATGGCTGAAGTTAAGTTTCTCCAGCTCTCCCCAGGTTGGCAAAAAAGCATCTCAAAATGCATCAGATTGATGCTTTAAAATATGGAATATTTAAATTTTTCTTCCGGGGGAGCATGCCCCCGGAACACCCCTAGAGGAGTAATATCCTTCTCACCTTTTTCACCCCTGACCCGTTTTCATGCCTGCATATATGTGTGTTTGTTCAGCTGGGAGAATAAGCATGTGTACGTGCGAGCGGTGCGTGATTTACGCCTGCGAGAGCTGCAGAATGCGGAGTGTATGTCGGCTGTGCGTGCCGGTCTGGGCTCCATCATACCACTGCAGCTGCTGACCTTACTGAGCCCTGCAGAGATGGAGCTGCGCACCTGCGGCCTGCCGGACATCAACCTGGAGTTCCTCAAGGTGAGAGATGCTCAGAACAATCTCCTCTACTTCTGTCTTTTATTTAACTCGGTTTCATCTATTTATATTCTGCCTCTTCATCTTTGACTTGAGAAGTGTGCTTAATTGTACTGAATGTGCACTTGTAGTGTACATCGTATCTTAAAGGGATAGTTCACCCAAAAATGAAAATGGTGTCATCATTTATCCAACCCTCATGTCATTCCAAACCCGGTAAGGCTGTCGTTCAACTTTGAAACATACATTTTTTTGATGAAATCTGAGAGATTTCTGTCCCTCCAAGAGACACGATCGCTTCATATGATGAACAGGTTTAATTCAGGCTTTTATTGACACATTAACATTTATCAACACACACATCAGTTGTGGTAAACGGAAGCTCATGCATGTTTGCTTGACGTGAGAGAACCAATGATGTTCATTCTTGTGCCACGCAAAAAACAATGAGGTGTGTTTTCAGTTGTCATGCATGTACGTTCATCTTCTGTTTATGTTCGCTGATCAATGTTTATATGTGAATAAAAGCCTAAATTCAGCCTGTTCATCAAATAAAGCGATCGAGTCTCTTCAGAAATTTAGAATTAAACCGCTCGATTCATGTGGATTAGTTTTATGATCTCTTTATCACTTTCATGACTGTTTAGCACTTAAATAGACTTTTAAAAAGTGCTCTTTTTAATAATGTCAAATTAAAGTTTGTTCATTATGTTTTAATAATCTTTTGTCATGCTTTCAAGAAGTACATTTATTTTGATCTGTTGAGTAACACTCCAAACCACATGTAGTGTAGCTGTCCACTGTAGGCGATTTGAAAGAAACCCATGGGCAATTTTTACATAATGCAAAGTGAACAAAATGTGACGATGAACATAAACATGAACATAGATGTGAACTTGACTTGACTCATTAACTATGTTTCCATCCAAAGTTGCTAATTTGACTTGTGCAAAATTGGAATATCGCATAAAACATTTGAGAGTGAAGCATCCAGTGAGTCGAAGAGAACAAAATCGGCACGAAGTTGCAGTAGAAGCCACTGTGTAGTGTATATAATAAATTTCTTGCACCTCAGAGCACGCAGACGAAATGCAATAAAGCTGTCATGTTATCTTGCATTCAGATGCTTGGTGTTTGTGAACACGATCGTGTGAGGCGCTTCTGGGAGGGAATTGTACCGAACCACTTTGACGACAGACTTTGCTCAGGCATTACAGAATGACCAAAACAGCAAAACAGAAATCGGTCTGCTGATTGGTCCAGTTTTGCTGTCCCATTGCAAGTCACGTATTTTTTAAAAAAACATTTTGTGCATCAAAAGATTTATTAGTTAAGTGCTTCCATCATAGTTTATGTGCATGTTTTCGTATCGCATAAAAAAAAAAATCCAACTCAATTGATAAGTTTTTTTTTAATGTGCGTTTTTTTAGAATTTATGCGCATCTTGGTGTTTCCATCCAGCGCTTTTTTTTTTTTCTTTAATGCGTTATCCCAAAATGAGCATAAAAATAGGTGGAGGGAAACGGCTATTGACAACAGAATAGGCTACACAAACAACAAAACTCAAAGAAACATGGCAAACGTGAGGGCTTGAAACACAACAGCCAATGCTGGAATTAAAGAACATGAACCAATGAAAAGACTGAACTGATAAAAAGACAATAAACCAATAAGAGCATTACACATGTACTAAGGAACCAAATGACATGATCACATGAGGGGAACAAGGAATGACATGACATAAACAAATTTCAAAATAAAACGGACGTTTCATTTTAATGTAGCGCTATATGAATATAGTGAATATAATATAGTGTTATAGTGAAATTGCATTTAAAGTTGATATATTTTAAATGTACTAAATAGCAACTTCATTACAAATGCATACAGAAAAATATGTATTATATATTACAAACATATTTAAATACTTGATACATGTTTCAATAGAAATTGCATGAAACTATATTCTAGTTTACCATAAATTATTGTCTGTACAATCCGCTTTATATTTCAAAGACAAGTAATAATTACATCTATAAATGCATTTTCATTATTAAGTCCTACATAAGTATGAAAATTTATATTGCATGTAGTATAAATTTGAACTATAATATATCAATTGACATGCAATTAAGTGTCGGAAATCCTTTCATTCAATTTGCACTTAAAAAGAATATAATTAAGTATACTATTGCAATAATAATAATAAAAAAATTATGCTAAAGTGCATTTCTCTTTCAGGAGTAGCTTATGTGTGCCTCACATTGCCTTTCACATTGCAAACCAGTTACGATCAAATCATTTTCAAATGCTTTTTTTTTTCATTTACACAAATAAATTCCATATTATGTGTTTATTGTTGGCTATTTAACTACAGATGTGGAAAATAGTCTTTTTGTTTTCCACATGTAATCAAATGGTTCTTTATATGTAATTTGTGGGATAATGTAAAAAAAATGAACCCCTTCAGGGTGAGACAAGACACTGATCATCCTGTCATGAAATTTTGGTTTGTGGATAAATTGTTAGAAGAGAGAGTGTGCAGAGACAAAACTAACCAATCTATATAGAAAATCATTTGGGATGGTCAGTTACACAGAAATATTTGACTGCAGAAATCCAGTTTGTATACTACAAACACCTCTGACTACTTTACTCACCAAATCTATTCTCCTCCTCACGTTCATCTAGGCTCACACTATGTACCAGGTAGGACTGATGGAGACCGACCAGCACATTGAGTTCTTCTGGGCCGCGCTCGAAATGTTCACGCAGGAGGAGCTCTGTAAATTCATCAAGTTTGCTTGCAACCAGGAGCGTATTCCCTTCACCTGCCCCTGTAAAGACGGCGGTCCGGACACTGCTCATGTGCCCCCCTATCCCATGAAGATCGCCCCTCCAGATGGGGCTGTGGGTAAGTGTCCCAAAAAGGAATTCAAGTTCTCCATCGCTGTAACGGATGCCCATCGGTTGGATTGCCGAGAGCCCATGTGTGAGAATCATTATTATAAAAAAAACTTTTTTTAAAAAAATTGAATATACGGCAAAAAAAAAATGTCTCTGAACAATTAAACTCAGGAAATAAAGTTTTTCGTCGCTACGACCATGCAGATCAGGGTCAAAACTTTTATGAGCTTGGGGCAAAATGCCCCTCAAATTGAAGATACGGTTGCAAAAAACAAAAAAACATGCACAATTAAATGAAAATGATTCAAGTGAAAAGATTGCGGCATTACATTTAGATCTATCAAAGATTTCTTTTTACATGTTTTTACAGCATATGAATGTAGTAGCCAATCAGAAGCTTTTACATCAGTCACCGGTTAAGAATGAATTTTGCGCTCTCGTAAATTCTATCATCTTAAACAACAAAGTGCAAGTTCGGTTCATTTTGAAGTGTTTATCCAGCTTCAGTTGTGAGAATGGGAGTTTTCAGTAATGGAGGAACGTTCATTGCTCCGTTTTTGTATAATTTACTCGCAGTTTGAATAACCGTTTTGTTTTTAATTCTAAGTTGGACAGTATGAAGTACGTATGCAATAAGCTTATTCATAAATGGTTCTCAACATGTTTAGTCTGTGCAGCTTATGATGTGCCTTTTACAGACACAAAAACATTTTTTAAAAAGTCTTCTATTAATCAACATTAAGGTTTGAAATGGGTATCAGGTATAGCCAAGCTTCAGGTATGGGGTTTCATTCCCAAAAAGCAGTCTAGAAACTTTTGTACAAAACTAGCAGTTTTAAAATGCCCCTTGTTAACACCGGGCACTCGCTTATCACCAGCGTTTTTGATGACGTTTTTCACCGTTTTTGTGTTCATACCCAAGCGATTTTTACTAGTAAATTCACTCTCTGACAGTATATGGTGCTTGTGCATTCTAAATAATTCTTGAACGTAAGTTAAACAAAAATACGCGTATAAAATGCCACAAATGGCATATACATGACATGAGGAGATGGTCAGAAACGGTAGTGCAAATAAACATATTTATGAAATAGACATTCTGAACTATATTTCTTAAATGTAAAAATACAGAAACCAGCAGAGCACCCAAAGAGTGCTTCTCAAACGGAAGGCTGCATTTCTCAGCTGCAACGTCATTGAAGGCCTACTTACTTCCTCTGTGGCGTCGTTTTATCAATGTGTGCTTGGCAAGACCGTTTTGTGCTTGTGCGCCACCAAGTCGTGTTTTACTGTAACTTCAGCAGCTCTACGCATGTGAACAAAAGCGCCAATCTCATTGGTCGACCAGTTTTTAACGTGGCGCATCAATCCAAAAAAACGAACCTAGGGCATTTTTTTTTTTTTTTTTTTTTTTTTTTAAATTACGCTTTTACGCCTGGCATTTGGCTCACTCATATTGGTGCCCTTTGTTTAGTTACAAGGCGTTAAACGTTGGTGATAAACGCGCGTGATAATCATCCGGGGTTCACAAGCCTTTACGCTTCTTCTTTCTAAAATATTACCAGGGCTGGGTGGGTTACTTTTAAAATGTATTTCACTACAGATTACAAAATACATGCTTTAAAAAGTGATTTGTAACGTATTTTGTTACATTACTCAAGTTTAGTAACTTAATCTAAATACTTTAGAATACTTTGGAATACTAATAAGTGTGAAACGTCAGAATTATGAGATATAAACTCACATACTAAATTCATAATTGCAAGAAAAAAGTCAGTATTGCAAGTTTATATCTCATAATTCCGACTTTATAACTTGCAATTGTGAGTTTAAATCTCACAATTATGAGAAAAGGAAGTCAGAATTGTGAAATGAAACTCACAATTGTGAGGGGAAAAAAAACAAATTGTGAGAAAAAGTTGCAGTGACGAGTGAATTATAAAATGACTCACAAAACATGAAACTGAACTCAGACTGTCAGAGTCAGAGAATCACCAATTGCTGTTTAAATGACATTAAAATTCAAAGTAATCACTTTGGTAATCTAAAACACTTTTCAGATGTAACTGTAATCTGATTACCACCCATTTAAAATGTAACTGTAATGAAATACAGTTACTCAAATTTAGTATTTTAAATACGTAACTAAGTTACTTGTATTTCATTACTCCCCAACCCTGAATATTACCTGTCATGTAGTTGTAGATCTGCAAAGTTTCAACGATCAAAGTACACATTCTGCTGAAACAACTCTAGTCTCACTTCCTGTTACATACCTACCTAATAACAATGTAAAAATTTGGCCGGCCAGGAACAGCATCTGCTTTGACCCCCACTGTAGTTCTAACTGAGACTGGAAGAGTTTGTTGTCAACATGTTGAGAAGATACGGTTTTCTGTGCCGCGAATCAAGTGAAGCCTCCAGAGCGGAAAAATAAAATAAGAAATGTGTGTGTTTTGACCCTCGCTGCAGGTAAACCTTATGTTGGAGACTCCAAGACTAAATGAGAACCTTCAAAATAGCACAATAGGGGCGTTTTAAGTGTTAAAACAAAACATAGACTGAAAAGATCTGTAGAAGACTATTTGTATGACTAAAAAGTGTCAAGTGTTTCATGAAAGCAGCTTTGAAATGAAACAAACTGGCCGTAGAAAGATTGCACTCTTTCCTTAAAACGCTATTAGCCTCGAATATTTATATAAAGAAATGGTTAAAGGAGCATGACATGTTTTACTCCCCGCACAAAGCTTACTTTCGAGCTCCTGTTTTTGAAGGAGTTGCAGGTATTATCAAATGTTTGCTCAAGCCACCTGATTACATCACAGTATTTCCCATTGCATGAAAAGTCAAGTAACGAAGTGTTTGTGTTTCAATCTGTCGCAGGCTCACCGGATTTGCGTTACATTCGTGTGGAGACCTGCATGTTCATGGTCAAGCTGCCCCAGTACTCTTCCCTCGACGTGATGCTGGAGAAGTTGCGCTATGCTATCCACTATCGCGAGGATCCTCTCAGCGGTTAAATTCACCTGCTAGTCAACCCACCTGTGATTTCTCAGAATCCCCGTCGGCCACGTCTGAGACTGTCACCACGCAACCTTAAGTGATTACATCGGTCCTCAGTTCTTTTTCAAGAAAGGAAAAACAAACAGTCATGAAGGAACTTGAACAGCCCAGACCAATTTGCCTTTACAAAGACTAGCGCGTTCGCGTGTTTCAATGGAGGGCAGTGAGTTTGACAGCAGCTCGTGGTGGCAGAGAGTAAGCCACCCTTTTATAAAATGATGTACATATGCTGTTCATCAACCAATTTGAAAGAAGTGGCAGTGCAACTGCTTTTCTCCCTTTTTAAACATTTAATCTCTCTCTTCCACTCATTTAACCACTCTTTCATCTTTGCATTCCCTGTGTGCCTCAACCACTGCCTTCTCTCCATTAGTGACAGTGATTGTTGACACACGTTCATTTAGAGAGATGCCGATTTTAGCTTTGCGAAGGACTTTAACGTGCGGCTCAAAGTTATACGTGCATCTTTCGATGACAACACTTTGGGTGCATCTCATGAAACCAGTCAAGAACATATATATATATATTTTTTTTTTATCCATTTTCTTTCTTCTTAGAATTTCGAGTTTATATCTCAATTCTGACATTATAACACACAATTGCGGCTTTATAACGAGGTATAGGCAGAATTGTGAGTCAGAATTGGATTTTATAACTTGAGTGAGAATTTTGAGTTCTATCTTGCAATTGTGAGTCAAATCTCTCAATTGTGACATTATTTCTCACACTTGTGAGTTTATATCTCTCAATTCTGACATATCTTGCAGCTCTTCTGAGAATAGAAGTCAGAATTGTGATATAAAGTCTAGTGATGTAATATTTATTTACTTTTTATTTAGTGGTGGAAACAAGCTTCCATACATTTCCCTGGGCATTTTTTACTTTAGAAAAAAAATACTTTACTTTTTTTTTTTATTATTATTATTACCCAAAGCAAGTTTTTGTTGTTGTTGTTTTTGCTTTAAATGAAAAGCATTGACCAGGCAATGCACCAGACACTTTGGTGTTGCAATTAATCAATCATCATGAATGTAATGCCAAAAAAATCCTTAAATTATGTTTATTTTCTTTGTGTCAGAATATCTTCTTGACAGATTTTGTGAGATTTACCCATTTAGAGGCTTGAAAGGGATTATGCCCTCAGTGATTCAAATATTTCATGGAAATATTGATGCTACAAGCTCTGTCCAGGAACTAAAAGAATGCATGTGGTTGAGCATATTTAAGAATCTGAACTATAAATGGCAAGATTGCTTTACAACACAAATATCTGTCTATATTATTAAAGGTGCGTATGCTGTTCAGGTCTGAGGTAAGTCATGTTCAGAAAAAACTATATAGTAATATAAAGAGCGGTGAATTGTATCCATTTTCATTTTCGAGTGGCTTACCATGCGGAAAACGTTTGCTGTAAACTGAATGCAAGATCCTACCTGCCATGCTCTTCAGTTTGGAGTGGTGCTACTGCTAAGTTTATGGTCTTGTTTGCCAAAATGACATTCATTCCTTAAATACTTTTAGGTTGCCAACTGCATTACCCATGGCACTGCTGCGGTCTCCCTAGTTTTATTGCTTATGAGGGATGATTTTGCACCCAAAACTCTAGTGCATGAAATTGTCTATTGGAGATACCCAACATTTAAGGTTGAGTCACTTTAGTTTGGTGGGGATTTTTTTTTTTTTTTTTTTTTTTTGGAAGGTCTATATTTAACCCCCTCCCCTCCCAAAGAGAAAAAGCTGTTTTAATTTTTTTTTTTTTTTTTTTTTTAAATCTTGTTTCTGTGTCTTTAAAGATAATACTGTTTGGAAAAAGAAACTGAAATATGAATTGGATGTTCTTTATAGGATTTCCTAATCTTTCTTAGAAATCAGTTGTAACATTTTCTAGTGAACCATTTAATTGCGTTATGAGTTCTGTAATATATAGCCATCATTACAAACACACTTGATGCTACTATAGATGTACTTCATTGAAAAATATCAACATTTCAGCACTATAATAGGGTTTTGTGGGTGTGTGTGTGTATTATTTTTTATCCTTTTATTTATATATATATATATATATATATATATATATATATATATATATATATATATATATGGTCAACTGCTGCTATCAAAGGTAGTCCCTTCATTTTTCTTGCTGTCTCTTTGGAGAGGAGTAGGAGAAGTCTATGAAAAGACATCCGCACAAAAAGCTGAATGCAGTGAAATATGTGTTGTACATTTACTTGATATTTATTACAATTATTTATGACTGCATTAACTTTATCCAGTCTTACCTCTGCGCATATGGAACGTAACACTGATGTGTGAATGAATCTACAGAGGTGTTGAAGTTCAGGAGTTTCTGTGTCACAAAAATAAAACATTGATGTATTACAGAACAGTGGTTTCCTCCGTCTTATGTCAAACTGCTGTGTTTCAGTTTATCACTTATATAATGTCAAATACATTTATCTTCCAGGTTGATACTTTGTTTTGAAGCCACCTGTTAGAAAATAATACATGTTTCTACTTATACATACAGTAAATGTGTAATATGGAAGCTTGTTTCCGCCACGGAATAAAAAAATGGGTAAAAAAGGGTAATTGCAACTTTATCTCAAATTTTTCCGATTTTTATTTATTTATTTTCGAGTTATAAGGTCAGAGTTGTGGTATAAAAAGTCGCAATTGACCCTTCGCTGGCAGTTTGATTGACAGGCGATCTGACCAATCATAACCCAGAATCCGCCATTTTGTTAACATTAATAGATTAACGTTGGTGAACTTTTAAAATGGTGTGTACTCACGTCTTTCCGCGCTTGAAACAACCTTCCTTCTGATGTTCATTCATGTTTATTTGATTCTATAAACGAACTAGTATGAAGAGATGATCGCTTCACGAGCCGCTTGAAGGAGTGTAATAACTTGAGAGAGACAGATCTGGTCAAGATGAGGAAATTTACTCAGGAGGAACCAGCAACAATCCTATTTTACAATCCTATTATTTCACATTTTTTTGTGTTTTTGTTTTTTACTTCACTTCATAATCTTTTAAATGACCAGGCAATTATAGTGGTGAGGGAGTCGGGCTTGTAATCTGAAGGTTGCCGGTTCGATTCCCACGCCGGCAGGAATTGAAGGTGGGGATTGTGAATAAACAGCATCTCTCCACCTTCGATATCATGACTAAAGTGCCCTTGAGCAAGACACCTAACCCCTAATTGCTCCCCTTGTAAGTCGCTTTGGATAAAAGTGTCTGCTAAATGATGAAAAATGTAAATGTAAAATGTAAAGGCAATTTCCTGGTTCTCTGTGACCATCTCATAACAGGGCTAAAGGATTGGGTCAGTGATTCAGTGGTTATCTCACCAGGTTGAGCAGAATCCCCAATTAATTCAAGGGGATTAGTCTCACTAGAAATGTCCTCAGTCTCGGTTTCATCAGTCTCTTTTGCTACTACAGGACCCGAGTTATCAGAGAAGTCCAAATCAGGATATTTAGTCCACAACCTCCTCTGAAAGGTTGACAAGCAATTTCTGTCAGGCATGAGTTTGATCCACATGTCTTCGGACCACTCTCCCATCACCCAGCATCACCTTATAAGAAAGTGGTCTAGTCACAGTCTCAATATGCTCCATTTCGGTCCATAAGAAAAATTCCGAACAAGTACTGGATC
Organism: Opsariichthys bidens; assembly: GCA_037194245.1. Taxonomy (NCBI): domain Eukaryota; kingdom Metazoa; phylum Chordata; class Actinopteri; order Cypriniformes; family Xenocyprididae; genus Opsariichthys; species Opsariichthys bidens. Next base: position 3,798,916 of record CM074307.1, on the reverse strand, counting down.
TCCAACACTAAAGCTAAGTTCATGGGCCTTTTTGTCACGATTTTCTTTTGTTGTTGTTCCTGAATCTTCCCAGTTAAATCAGGATGTATAAAGTCCAAAGAACATCGAAATTTCCGTCCATGCAGCAGTTCAGCTGGAGAAAGTCCTGTGGTGGTCTGAGGAGTAATCCTGTAACTGAATAACACTTGAGCCAATTTAGTAGCAGTTGTTCCTTCAACACATTTTTTTAACATGCCGTTAACAATTTGTACAGCACGTTCTACTAATCCGTTACTGGAAGCATGATAGGGTGCAGAAGTATCATATCGCTCACAAAACAAGTGTGCATTATATGGTACAATCAGTTCAGGTAGTCCATGGTTACTGAAGCTAGTACGCAAACATTCAGTGGTTGCAGAAGATGGAGCTGAGTTCACAGGATACACATCCGTCCATTTTGAATGAGCATCAATCAAGACCAAGAACATTTTTCCCATGAAGGGTCCTGCATAATCCACATGCAATCTTTGCCATGGTTTTTCTGGCCAATTCCAAGGATGCAGTGGTTATGACGGGTTTTAACTAACCTTTCCACATTCTGGTCCAATTTGGGCCACCACACATAACTTCGGGCTAACGCTTTGATCCAAGACACCGATGCAGCTGGTTCAGGACTTCTGATCTACCCACACTGGGAATGATTACGCGAGCCCCCCAAAGCACACAACCATCCTGTACACTTAATTCATCTTTCCTTGATGTGAATGGGTCAGACTCTGCTCCTATTAATTCCTGCAGGAATCCTCATTGCACCATTTCTCTCACTCTGGATAATACCGGCTCTTTTTGTGTCCAACTTCTCACCTGTTCTGCTGTAATCAAGTTTATGTCTGCATTCTCCAGCATTGGCACTCTTTCCTCCTGTTCAGGGACAGATTCTGTTGGCAGGTGTAACTGACATCTGCATTTGCATGATCCTTGCCAGGTTTGTAGATTATGTTGTACTCCTATGCTCTTAATGTCACAGCCCAACGCTGGATACTAGGAGATGACATTTGGGGGACAGATTTTAACTCGTTGAACAAAGACAACAAGGGTTTATGATCTGTAATGATGGTAAACTTCCAACCATACAAACACTTATAAAAGCGTTGTAAGCCGAACATTAGAGCCAATCCTTCCTTGTCCAACTGCGATTCAATGTCCGTGACATAAATCCAATGGGTCTTTCACTACCATCTGGCACCTTATGCAAAAGAACTGCTCATAAGTCATAAGGAGAAGCGTCATGTGATAAAATAACATCCTTCTGAGGGTCATAATGGACCAGAACTTGTATGAATTGGATCATTTTTTTAGACAGAAGAAAAGCTGCTTCTTGTTCTCCACCCCAGTGCCATTTTGCATCTTTTAGCAGCATCTTGTGCACTGGGGCTAAAACAGTAGACAAGTTGGGCAAAAAATTGTTATAGTAGTTTAACAGTCCCAAATAGGCCTTCAACTCAGTCACAGTCTTTGGCGATGGAGCATTTTGAATAGCAGTCACTTTTTCTGGTACTGGGTGTAGGCCAGTCTCATCTACTTTATGACCCAAGAACATTACCTCTTTTTCCATGAAAGTACATTTACTCCGTTTCAAATGCAGTCCTGCTTCCTGCAACCTTTCCAATTCCATGGCCAGCATTTGGAGAACATCTCTCCACTCATCATTGCGACCGGTCACCAAGATGCCATCCAAGAAAACTGCCACATAAGCAAGACCTTGCAGTACTCCCTCAATGGTCCTTTGGAAGATAGCAGGACTAGAAGAAACTCCAAAGGGTAAAACACGGTAAGTAAACAGCCCCTTATGGGTATTCACTGTGACATATTTCTTGGACTCTGCATCTAATGCAATCTGATGGTAAGCGTGACTCATATCCAGTTTGGTGAACTTCTGCCCTCCTGACAATGTTGGATGGGGTACTGTTTCAACTTTGAAACTCAATTTACTGTTAGCTTGTAATCCCCATACAGTCATACTGTATTATCAGGCTTTAAAACTGAACGTTTAACAGGTTTTATGATGTTTTCTCTTAACAGGCGTTCTATTTCAACTTCTACCTTCGCTTTCATTGCATAAGGAACTGGTCTGGATTTGAAAAATCTGGGGATGGCTTCTTTGTCCACATAAATCTTTGCTAGTGGACCTTTCAATTCACCCAACTCCTCTTTGAACAATTCTGTATGTTTACTAAGTACGTCAGGCAAGGTTATCTTTTCAACCCCTTGAATCTTGTGTATGGCCTCCCATTTCATGCCAGTTCCTTGATCCACCCTCTGCCAAATAAATTGGGTCCTGTTCTAGGCACTACCACTACTGGCAATTCCTTCACTGTTCCCTTGTATCTGACGACCACTTGCGCAGAACCCAACACTGGTAAGGCTTGGCCAGTATAAGTTTTTAACTTAGGTCTTTAATTCTGGATTTTTATGTTCTTCCCATTATTTGGAAAAATTTGACCCATTCATTAGTCACACCACAGCCTGTATCCACTTCAAAAGGTATGTTTGAATCATTTCCAGCCAATGGGATAGTCAGAGGAGCAACCTTAGGAATCTCTGTCTCTTTCAAACTGTGCACTGTAAAAATACCTTCATTTTTTTCATCTCTGCTCACATAATGTGATCTCTGTCCTCCTCTGGCCACAACTTGCTTGCGTCTTTCTCCCCATTGAAAGACAGCGGTCAAACCAGCCAGCACGCCGAAATGATCGGTCAATCAAGACGCCCGAACATTTTGCGGTTCGTGCCTACACAAGCCATTACGGTAAGACAGTCTGAGAACTGATCTGATGCTGATTTCACATTCATTTATTCAGTCAGTCTGTCTGAATAAATGAAAGTAACAAGATAACTAAATAAATAAATATTTCACAACACAATTACACCTGATAATGATAGTGCACATCACAGCCTGCCACTCTAATGATATGCTGAATTCCAAAATAAAAGCCCTTCAGCATTCATATGCTGTTTTGTCCGTACATTCTGAAACTAAAAAAAAAGTCCTAGTTTCCACAGATTAATTTCACCTCAGATGGAGAGGACACCTTCTCACAGAGTATCATTAGTTAAGATGACAAAAAAAATTTAATTTTTTTTTATCTATATGTTTGCTCTCATGCATCAATCGCAGTGTCTAGTAGATGTAAACAGTGAGAGATATTGAGGCAGGCGCGACGCTACTTGCAATACTGACTTTTTTCTTGCAATTGTGAATTTAGTATGTGAGTTTATATCGCATAATTCTGACTTTTCTCAATATTACGAGTTTATATCGCATAATTCTGACTTTTCTCAATATTACGAGTTTATATCGCATGATTCTGACTTTTCTCAATATTATGAGTTTATATCTCATAATTCTGACTTTTCTCAATATTGTTAGTTTATATCTCATAATTCAGACTTTTCTCAATATTGTGATTTTATATCTCATAATTCTGACTTTTCTCAATATTACGAGTTTATATCTCATAATTCTGACTTTTCTCAATATTACGAGTTTATATCTCACAATTCTGACTTTATAACTCACAATTGGAACTTTATATCACACAATTCTGAGGGGAAAAGTCAGAATTGTGAGATAAAACCTTGCAATTACCTTTTTTGTGTTTGTTCCACATTTATTAGTATTCCAAAGTATTCTAAAGTATTTAGATTAAGTTACTAAACTTGAGTAATGTAACGAAATACGTTACAAATTACTTTTTAGAGCATGTATTTTGTAATCTGTAGTGAAATACATTTTAAAAGTAACCTACCCATCCCTGGGCACATATAACAGTAGCGGATCCCGAGGCAGGCGCATATAACAGTGGCGAGACCCGAACCAGGCTCATATAACAGTTCATGCGGTGTTATAGGAAGTGTTCCTGGTTCCGTCTGACCTGATCTATGCAGCCTAACAATCCTTTAAAGGATATGAAGACAAAAATTGATAATGTGTCATGTGTTTGCCAGGTTAAATAGATGCATTTTTAGTCTAGATTTAAACTGACAGAGTGTGTCTGCTTCCTGAACAATGCTAGGAAGATCGTTCCAGAGTTTAGGTGCCAAACAGGAAGAGGATCTACCGCCTCCGGTAGATTTTGATATTCTAGGTATTAACAACTGGCCAGAATTCTGAGATCGTAATAGACGTGAAGGACTTTAATGCATTAAGAGCTCACTCAGGTACTGGGGAGCTAAGCCATTTAGTGCTTTGTAAGTAATTAGCAAGATTTTAAAATCTATACGATGTTTAATGGGTAGTCGTGGCCTAATGGTGAGGAAGTTGGGCTTGTAATCAGAAGGTTGCTGGTTCGATTCCCACGCCGGCAGGAATTGAAGGTGGGGATTGTGAATAAACAACACTCTCTCCACCTTTGATACCACGACTAAGGTGCCCTTGAGCAAGGCACCTAACCCTAAAATGCTCCCCGGGTGCTGTAGCAATAGCTGCCCACTGCTCCGGGTGTGTGTTCACTGTGTGTGTATGTGTGTGTTCACTACTCCCTGCTGTGTGTGTGCACTTGGATGGGATAAATGCAGAGCACAAATTTCAAGTATGGGTCACCATACCTGACCATACCACGACTTTCACTTTCACTTTTCACTTTCACTTCACTTTCACTTTTCACTTTTCACTTTTCACTTTCACTTTCACTTCACTTTCACTTCACTTCACTTTCACTGTCACTTTCACTTTAATAGGGAGCCAGTGCAGTGTTGACAGAACCGGGCTAATATGGTCATACTTCCTGGATCTAGTAAGGACTCTAGCAGCTGTGTTTTGGACCAGCTGTAGTTTGTTTAATCACACAAGCAGGGCAACCACCCAGTAGAGCGTTACAGTAATCTAGTCTCGAGGTCATGAACGCATGAACTAGCTGTTCCACATTTGTCATTGAGAGCATATGTCATAATTTAGATATATTTTTAAGGTGGAAGAATGCGGTTTTACATATGCTAGAAATGTGGCTTTCAAATGAAAGATTGGTATCAAAGAGCACACCCAGGTTCCTAACTGACGAAGACGACTTAACAGAGCAGCCATCAAGTGTTAGACAGTATTCTAGGTTATTATGTGCTGAAATTTTTGCTCCAATAATTAGAATCTGTTTTTTCTTAATTTAGTAGTAGGAAATTACTAGTCACCCAATTTTTTATATCAGCTACGCATTCTGTTAACAGTGACGGGTCCTGAAGCAGGCCCATATAACAGTGGCGGGTCCTGAGGCAGGTGCGTATAACAGTGGCGAGTCCTGAAGCAGGCGCATATAATGGTGGTGGGTCCCGAGAGAGGCGCATATAACAGTGGCGAGTCCCGAAGCAGGCGCATATAACGGTGGCGGGTCCCGAGGCAGGCGGATATAACAGTGACAACTCCGGAAGCAGGCGCATATAACAGTGGCAGGTCCGGAAGCAGGCGCATATAACAGTGGTGGGTCCCAAAGCAGGCACATATAACAGTGGCGGGTCCGGAAGCAGGCGCATATAACAGTGGCAGGTCCGGAAGCAGGCTCATATAACAGTGGCGGGTCCCGAGGCAGGCGCAGTGGCGGGTCCCGAAGCAGTCGTGTATAATAGTAGTGAGTCCTGAAGCAGGCGCATATAACAGTGGCGGGTCCCCAGGCAGGCTCATATAACAGTGGCGGGTCCCGAAGCAGCGCGTATAACAGAGGTGAGTCCCGCAGCAAGCGCATATAACGGTGGCAGATCCCGAGGTAGGCGCATATAACGGTGGCGTTTCCCGAGGCAGGCGCATATAATAGTGGCGGGTCCTGAGGCAGGCTCATATAACAGTGGCGGGTCCCGAGGCAGGCGTATATAACAGTGGGGGGTCCTGAAGTAGTCGTGTATAATAGTGGCGAGTCCTGAAGCAGGCGCATATAACGGTGGCGGGTCCCCAGGCAGGCTCATATAACAGTGGCGGGTCCCGAAGCAGGCGCGTATAACAGAGGCGAGTCCCGAAGCAAGCGCATATAACGGTGGCAGATCCCGAGGCAGGCGCATATAATGGTGGTGGGTCCCGAGGCAGGCGCATATAATAGTGGCGGGTCCCGAGGCAGGCTCAAATAACAGTGGCGGGTCCCGAGGCAGGCGCATAAAACAGTGGCGGGTCCCGAGGCAGGCTCAAATAAGAGTTGCGGGTCTGGAAGCAGGCGCATAAAACAGTAGCGGGTCCCCAGGCAGGCTCATTTAACAGTGGCGGGTCCTACAGGAGGTGCGTAAAACAGTGGCGGGTCCTGCAGGAGGTGCATAAAACAGTGGCGGGGCCCGAATCAGGCGCATATAACAGTGGCGTGTCCCGAAGCAGGCGTATATAACAGTGCGGGTCCTGATGCAGGCGCATATAACAGTGGCAGGTCCCCAGGCAGGCACATATGACATTGGCAGGTCCTGAAGCAGTCGTGTATAAAAGTGGCGAGTCCTGAAGCAGGCGCATATAACAGTGACGGGTCCCCAGGCAAGCTCATATAACAGTGGCGGGTCCCCAGGCAGGCTCATATAACAGTGCCGGGTCCCGAAGCAGGCGCGTATAACAGAGGCGAGTCCCAAATCAAACGCATATAACGGTGGCGAGTCCCAAAGCAGGTGCATATAACGGTGGCGGATCCTGAGGTAGGCACATATAACGGTGGCGGGTCCCGAGGCAGGCGCATATAACAGTGGTGTGTCCCAAGGCAGGCTCAAATAACAGTGGCGGGTCCCGAGGCAGGCGCATATAACAGTGGCAGGTCCCGAGGCAGGCTCATATAAAAGTGGCGGGTCTGGAGGCAGGCTCATATAACAGTGGCAGGTCTGCAAGCAGGCTCATATAACAGTGGCGGGTCTGGAAGTAGGCTCAAATAACGGTGGCGGGTCCCCAGGCAGGCTCATATAACAGTGGCGGGTCATACAGGAGGTGCATAAAACCGTGGCGGGTCCCGAAGCAGGTGCATATAGTGGTGGCGATTCCCAAAGCAGGCGCATATAACAGTGGCGAGTCCCAAAGCAGGCGCATATAACAGCGGCGAGTCCCGAGGCAGGCACATATAACGGTGGCGGGTCCCGAGAGAGGCGCATGTAACAGTGGCAGGTCCGGAAGCAGGCGCATATAACAGTGGTGGGTCCCAAAGCAGGCTCATATAACAGTGGCGAGTCCGGAAGCAGGCGCAATTAAAAGTGGCAGATCCAGAAGCAGGCTCATATAACAGTGGCAGGTCCCGAAGCAGGCTCATATAACAGTGGGGGGTCCCAAAGCAGGCACATATAACAGTGGCAGGTCCCAAAGCAGGCTCATATAACAGTGGCGAGTCCCGCAGAAGGCGCATATAACAGTGGCAGGTTCCGAAGCAGGCGCATATAACAATGGTTAGTCCCGAGGCAGGCTCATAGAAGAGTGGCAGGTTCCGAAGCAGGCGCATATAACAGTGGCCGGGGCCCGAATCAGGCGTATATAACAGTGGCGGGTCCCGAGGCAGGTGCATATAATGGTGGCGGGTCCCGAAGCAGGCTCATTTAGCGGTGGCGGGTCCCAAGGCAGACGCATGTGGTGGGTCCCAAGGCAGGTGCATAAAACAGTGGCGGGAACCGAATCAAGCGCATATAACAGTGGCGGGTCCCGAGGCAGGTGCATATAACAGTGGCAGGTCCTGAAGCAATCGTGTACAATAGTAGTGAGTCCTGAAGCAGGCGCATATAACAGTGGCGGGTCCCCAGGCAGGCTCATATAACAGTGGCGGGTCCCGAAGCAGCGCTTATAACAGAGGTGAGTCCCAAAGCAAGCATATAACGGTGGTGTGTCCCGAGGCAGGCTCAAACAACAGTGGCGGGTCCCGAGGCAGGCGCATATAACAGTGGCAGGTCCCGAGGCAGGCTCATATAACAGTGGCGGGTCCCGAGGCAGGCGTATATAACAGTGGGGGTCCTGAAGTAGTCGTGTATAATAGTGGCGAGTCCTGAAGCAGGCGCATATAACGGTGGCGGGTCCCCAGGCAGGCTCATATAACAGTGGCGGGTCCCGAAGCAGGCGCGTATAACAGAGGCGAGTCCCGAAGCAAGCGCATATAACGGTGGCAGATCCGAGGCAGGCGCATATAATGGTGGTGGGTCCCGAGGCAGGCGCATATAATAGTGGCAGGTCCCGAGGCAGGCTCAAATAACAGTGGCGGGTCCCGAGGCAGGCGCATAAAACAGTGGCGGGTCCCGAGGCAGGCTCAAATAAGAGTTGCGGGTCTGGAAGCAGGCGCATATAACAGTAGCGGGTCCCCAGGCAGGCTCATTTAACAGTGGCGGGTCCTACAGGAGGTGCGTAAAACAGTGGCGGGTCCTGCAGGAGGTGCATAAAACAGTGGCGGGGCCCGAATCAGGCGCATATAACAGTGGCGTGTCCCGAAGCAGGCGTATATAACAGTGCGGGTCCCGAGGTAGGCGCATATAACAGTGGCAGGTCCCCAGGCAGGCACATATGACATTGGCGGGTCCTGAATCAGTCGTGTATAAAAGTGGCGAGTCCTGAAGCAGGCACATATAACAGTGACGAGTCCTGAAGCAGGCACATATAACAGTGACGGGTCCCCAGGCAGGCTCATATAACAGTGGCGGGTCCCCAGGCAGGCTCATATAACAGTGCCGGGTCCCGAAGCAGGCGCGTATAACAGAGGCGAGTCCCGAATCAAACGCATATAACGGTGGTGAGTCCCAAAGCAGGTGCATATAACGGTGGCGGGTCCCAAGGCAGGCGCATATAACAGTGGCGTGTCCCGAGGCAGGCTCAAATAACAGTGGCGGGTCCCGAGGCAGGCTCAAATAACAGTGGCGGGTCTGGAGGCAGGCTCATATAACAGTGGCGTGTCTGGAAGCAGGCTCATATGACAGTGGCGGGTCTGGAAGCAGGTTCATATAACAGTGGCGGGTCTGGAAGTAGGCGTATATAACAGTGCGGGTCCCGATGCAGGCGCATATAACAGTGGCAGGTCCCCAGGCAGGCACATATGACATTGGCAGGTCCTGAAGCAGTCGTGTATAAAAGTGGCGAGTCCTGAAGCAGGCGCATATAACAGTGACGGGTCCCCAGGCAAGCTCATATAACAGTGGCGGGTCCCCAGGCAGGCTCATATAACAGTGCCGGTCCCGAAGCAGGCGCGTATAACAGAGGCGAGTCCCAAATCAAACGCATATAACGGTGGCGAGTCCCAAAGCAGGTGCATATAACGGTGGCGGATCCTGAGGTAGGCACATATAACGGTGGCGGGTCCCGAGGCAGGCGCATATAACAGTGGTGTGTCCCAAGGCAGGCTCAAATAACAGTGGCGGGTCCCGAGGCAGGCGCATATAACAGTGGCAGGTCCCGAGGCAGGCTCATATAAAAGTGGCGGGTCTGGAGGCAGGCTCATATAACAGTGGCAGGTCTGCAAGCAGGCTCATATAACAGTGGCGGGTCTGGAAGTAGGCTCAAATAACGGTGGCGGGTCCCCAGGCAGGCTCATATAACAGTGGCGGGTCATACAGGAGGTGCATAAAACCGTGGCGGGTCCCGAAGCAGGTGCATATAGTGGTGGCGATTCCCAAAGCAGGCGCATATAACAGTGGCGAGTCCCAAAGCAGGCGCATATAACAGCGGCGAGTCCCGAGGCAGGCACATATAACGGTGGCGGGTCCCGAGAGAGGCGCATGTAACAGTGGCAGGTCCGGAAGCAGGCGCATATAACAGTGGTGGGTCCCAAAGCAGGCTCATATAACAGTGGCGAGTCCGGAAGCAGGCGCAATTAAAAGTGGCAGATCCAGAAGCAGGCTCATATAACAGTGGCAGGTCCCGAAGCAGGCTCATATAACAGTGGGGGGTCCCAAAGCAGGCACATATAACAGTGGCAGGTCCCAAAGCAGGCTCATATAACAGTGGCGGGTCCCGAAGCAGGCGCGTATAACAGAGGCGAGTCCCGAAGCAAGCGCATATAACGGTGGCAGATCCCGAGGCAGGCGCATATAATGGTGGTGGGTCCCGAGGCAGGCGCATATAATAGTGGCGGGTCCCGAGGCAGGCTCAAATAACAGTGGCGGGTCCCGAGGCAGGCGCATAAAACAGTGGCGGGTCCCGAGGCAGGCTCAAATAAGAGTTGCGGGTCTGGAAGCAGGCGCATAAAACAGTAGCGGGTCCCCAGGCAGGCTCATTTAACAGTGGCGGGTCCTACAGGAGGTGCGTAAAACAGTGGCGGGTCCTGCAGGAGGTGCATAAAACAGTGGCGGGGCCCGAATCAGGCGCATATAACAGTGGCGTGTCCCGAAGCAGGCGTATATAACAGTGCGGTCCTGATGCAGGCGCATATAACAGTGGCAGGTCCCCAGGCAGGCACATATGACATTGGCAGGTCCTGAAGCAGTCGTGTATAAAAGTGGCGAGTCCTGAAGCAGGCGCATATAACAGTGACGGGTCCCCAGGCAAGCTCATATAACAGTGGCGGGTCCCCAGGCAGGCTCATATAACAGTGCCGGGTCCCGAAGCAGGCGCGTATAACAGAGGCTAGTCCCAAATCAAACGCATATAACGGTGGCGAGTCCCAAAGCAGGTGCATATAACGGTGGCGGATCCTGAGGTAGGCACATATAACGGTGGCGGGTCCCGAGGCAGGCGCATATAACAGTGGTGTGTCCCAAGGCAGGCTCAAATAACAGTGGCGGGTCCCGAGGCAGGCGCATATAACAGTGGCAGGTCCCGAGGCAGGCTCATATAAAAGTGGCGGGTCTGGAGGCAGGCTCATATAACAGTGGCAGGTCTGCAAGCAGGCTCATATAACAGTGGCGGGTCTGGAAGTAGGCTCAAATAACGGTGGCGGGTCCCCAGGCAGGCTCATATAACAGTGGCGGGTCATACAGGAGGTGCATAAAACCGTGGCGGGTCCCGAAGCAGGTGCATATAGTGGTGGCGATTCCCAAAGCAGGCGCATATAACAGTGGCGAGTCCCAAAGCAGGCGCATATAACAGCGGCGAGTCCCGAGGCAGGCACATATAACGGTGGCGGGTCCCGAGAGAGGCGCATGTAACAGTGGCAGGTCCGGAAGCAGGCGCATATAACAGTGGTGGGTCCCAAAGCAGGCTCATATAACAGTGGCGAGTCCGGAAGCAGGCGCAATTAAAAGTGGCAGATCCAGAAGCAGGCTCATATAACAGTGGCAGGTCCCGAAGCAGGCTCATATAACAGTGGGGGGTCCCAAAGCAGGCACATATAACAGTGGCAGGTCCCAAAGCAGGCTCATATAACAGTGGCGAGTCCCGCAGAAGGCGCATATAACAGTGGCAGGTTCCGAAGCAGGCGCATATAACAATGGTTAGTCCCGAGGCAGGCTCATAGAAGAGTGGCAGGTTCCGAAGCAGGCGCATATAACAGTGGCCGGGGCCCGAATCAGGCGTATATAACAGTGGCGGGTCCCGAGGCAGGTGCATATAATGGTGGCGGGTCCCGAAGCAGGCTCATTTAGCGGTGGCGGGTCCCAAGGCAGACGCATGTGGTGGGTCCCAAGGCAGGTGCATAAAACAGTGGCGGAACCGAATCAAGCGCATATAACAGTGGCGGGTCCCGAGGCAGGTGCATATAACAGTGGCAGGTCCTGAAGCAATCGTGTACAATAGTAGTGAGTCCTGAAGCAGGCGCATATAACAGTGGCGGGTCCCCAGGCAGGCTCATATAACAGTGGCGGGTCCCGAAGCAGCGCTTATAACAGAGGTGAGTCCCAAAGCAAGCATATAACGGTGGTGTGTCCCGAGGCAGGCTCAAACAACAGTGGCGGGTCCCGAGGCAGGCGCATATAACAGTGGCAGGTCCCGAGGCAGGCTCATATAACAGTGGCGGGTCCCGAGGCAGGCGTATATAACAGTGGGGGGTCCTGAAGTAGTCGTGTATAATAGTGGCGAGTCCTGAAGCAGGCGCATATAACGGTGGCGGGTCCCCAGGCAGGCTCATATAACAGTGGCGGGTCCCGAAGCAGGCGCGTATAACAGAGGCGAGTCCCGAAGCAAGCGCATATAACGGTGGCAGATCCCGAGGCAGGCGCATATAATGGTGGTGGGTCCCGAGGCAGGCGCATATAATAGTGGCAGGTCCCGAGGCAGGCTCAAATAACAGTGGCGGGTCCCGAGGCAGGCGCATAAAACAGTGGCGGGTCCCGAGGCAGGCTCAAATAAGAGTTGCGGGTCTGGAAGCAGGCGCATATAACAGTAGCGGGTCCCCAGGCAGGCTCATTTAACAGTGGCGGGTCCTACAGGAGGTGCGTAAAACAGTGGCGGGTCCTGCAGGAGGTGCATAAAACAGTGGCGGGGCCCGAATCAGGCGCATATAACAGTGGCGTGTCCCGAAGCAGGCGTATATAACAGTGCGGGTCCCGAGGTAGGCGCATATAACAGTGGCAGGTCCCCAGGCAGGCACATATGACATTGGCGGGTCCTGAATCAGTCGTGTATAAAAGTGGCGAGTCCTGAAGCAGGCACATATAACAGTGACGAGTCCTGAAGCAGGCACATATAACAGTGACGGGTCCCCAGGCAGGCTCATATAACAGTGGCGGGTCCCCAGGCAGGCTCATATAACAGTGCCGGGTCCCGAAGCAGGCGCGTATAACAGAGGCGAGTCCCGAATCAAACGCATATAACGGTGGTGAGTCCCAAAGCAGGTGCATATAACGGTGGCGGGTCCCAAGGCAGGCGCATATAACAGTGGCGTGTCCCGAGGCAGGCTCAAATAACAGTGGCGGGTCCCGAGGCAGGCTCATATAACAGTGGCGGGTCTGGAGGCAGGCTCATATAACAGTGGCGTGTCTGGAAGCAGGCTCATATGACAGTGGCGGGTCTGGAAGCAGGTTCATATAACAGTGGCGGGTCTGGAAGTAGGCGTATATAACAGTGCGGGTCCCGATGCAGGCGCATATAACAGTGGCAGGTCCCCAGGCAGGCACATATGACATTGGCAGGTCCTGAAGCAGTCGTGTATAAAAGTGGCGAGTCCTGAAGCAGGCGCATATAACAGTGACGGGTCCCCAGGCAAGCTCATATAACAGTGGCGGGTCCCCAGGCAGGCTCATATAACAGTGCCGGGTCCCGAAGCAGGCGCGTATAACAGAGGCGAGTCCCAAATCAAACGCATATAACGGTGGCGAGTCCCAAAGCAGGTGCATATAACGGTGGCGGATCCTGAGGTAGGCACATATAACGGTGGCGGGTCCCGAGGCAGGCGCATATAACAGTGGTGTGTCCCAAGGCAGGCTCAAATAACAGTGGCGGGTCCCGAGGCAGGCGCATATAACAGTGGCAGGTCCCGAGGCAGGCTCATATAAAAGTGGCGGGTCTGGAGGCAGGCTCATATAACAGTGGCAGGTCTGCAAGCAGGCTCATATAACAGTGGCGGGTCTGGAAGTAGGCTCAAATAACGGTGGCGGGTCCCCAGGCAGGCTCATATAACAGTGGCGGGTCATACAGGAGGTGCATAAAACCGTGGCGGGTCCCGAAGCAGGTGCATATAGTGGTGGCGATTCCCAAAGCAGGCGCATATAACAGTGGCGAGTCCCAAAGCAGGCGCATATAACAGCGGCGAGTCCCGAGGCAGGCACATATAACGGTGGCGGGTCCCGAGAGAGGCGCATGTAACAGTGGCAGGTCCGGAAGCAGGCGCATATAACAGTGGTGGGTCCCAAAGCAGGCTCATATAACAGTGGCGAGTCCGGAAGCAGGCGCAATTAAAAGTGGCAGATCCAGAAGCAGGCTCATATAACAGTGGCAGGTCCCGAAGCAGGCTCATATAACAGTGGGGGGTCCCAAAGCAGGCACATATAACAGTGGCAGGTCCCAAAGCAGGCTCATATAACAGTGGCGAGTCCCGCAGAAGGCGCATATAACAGTGGCAGGTTCCGAAGCAGGCGCATATAACAATGGTTAGTCCCGAGGCAGGCTCATAGAAGAGTGGCAGGTTCCGAAGCAGGCGCATATAACAGTGGCCGGGGCCCGAATCAGGCGTATATAACAGTGGCGGGTCCCGAGGCAGGTGCATATAATGGTGGCGGGTCCCGAAGCAGGCGCATTTAGCGGTGGCGGGTCCCAAGGCAGACGCATGTGGTGGGTCCCAAGGCAGGTGCATAAAACAGTGGCGGGAACCGAATCAAGCGCATATAACAGTGGCGGGTCCCGAGGCAGGTGCATATAACAGTGGCAGGTCCTGAAGCAATCGTGTACAATAGTAGTGAGTCCTGAAGCAGGCGCATATAACAGTGGCGGGTCCCCAGGCAGGCTCATATAACAGTGGCGGGTCCCGAAGCAGCGCTTATAACAGAGGTGAGTCCCAAAGCAAGCATATAACGGTGGTGTGTCCCGAGGCAGGCTCAAACAACAGTGGCGGGTCCCGAGGCAGGCGCATATAACAGTGGCAGGTCCCGAGGCAGGCTCATATAACAGTGGCGGGTCTGGAAGCAAGCTCATATAACAGTGGCGGGTCTGGAAGCAGGCTCATATAACAGTGGCGGGTCTGGAAGCAGGCTCATATAACAGTGGCGGGTCCCGAGGCAGGCGCATATAACAGTGGCGGGTCCTGAAGCAGTCGTGTATAATAGTGGCGAGTCCTGAAGCAGGTGCATATAACGGTGGTGGATCCCGAAGCAGGCGCATATAACGGTGGCGGGTCCCGAGGCAGGCGCATATAATGGTGGCGGGTCCCGAGGCAGGTGCATATAATAGTGGCGGGTCCCGAGGCAGGCTTAAATAACAGTTGCGGGTCTGGAAGCAGGCTCATATAACAGTAGCCGGTCCCGAAGCAGGCTCATATAACAGTAGCCGGTCCCGAAGCAGGCTCATATGACAGTGGCGAGTCCCTAAGCAGGCGCATATAACTGTGGCAGGTCCCCAGGCAGGCTCATATAACAGTGGCGGGTCCTGCAGGAGGTGCATAAAACAGTGGCGGGGCCCGAAGCAGGCGCATATAACAGTGGCGTGTCCCGAAGCAGGCGTATATAATGGTGCGGGTCCCGAGGCAGGTGTATATAACAGTGCCGGGTCCCAAAGCAGGCGCATATAACAGAGGCGAGTCCCAAAGCAGGCGCATATAACAGAGGCGAGTCCCGAATCAAACGCATATAACGGTGGCGAGTCCCAAAGCAGGTGCATATAACGGTGGCGGATCCCGAGGTAGGCGCATATAACGCTGGTGGGTCCCGGGGCAGGCGCATATAATAGTGGCGTGTCCCGAGGCAGGCTCAAATAACAGTGGCGGGTCCCGAGGCAGGCGCATATAACAGTGGTGGGTCTGGAAGCAGGCTCATATAACAGTGGCGGGTCCCCAGGCAGGCTCATATAACAGTGGCGGGTCCCCAGGCAGACTCATATAACAGTGGCGGGTCCCCAGGCAGACTCATATAACAGTGGCGGGTCCTGCAGGAGGTGCATAAAACAGTGGCGGGTCCCGAAGCAGGCGCATATAGTGGTGGCGATTCCTGAAGCAGGCGCATATAACGGTGGCGGGTCCCAAAGCAGGCGCATATAACAGCGGCGAGTCCCGAGGCAGGCTCATATAACAGTGGCGCGTCCCGTAGCAGGCTCATATAATAGTGGCGAGTCCCGAAGGAGGCTCATATAACAGTGGCGAGTCCTGAAGCAGGCTCATATAACAGTGGCGAGTCCTGAAGCAGGCTCATATAACAGTGGCAGGTACCGAAGCAGGCGCATATAACAGTGGCGGGTCCCGAAGCAGGATGGCGGGTCCTGACCCAGGCACATATAACGGTGGCGGGTCCCAAAACAGGCGCGTATAACGGTGGCGACTCCCGAAGCAGGTGCATATAACGGTGGCGGATCCCGAGGCAGGCTCATATAACAGTGGCGGGTCCCCAGGCAGACTCATATAACAGTGGCGGGTCCCCAGGCAGACTCATATAACAGTGGCGGGTCCCCAGGCAGACTCATATAACAGTGGCGGGTCCTGCAGGAGGTGCATAAAACAGTGGCGGGTCCCGAAGCAGGCGCATATAGTGGTGGCGATTCCTGAAGCAGGCGCATATAACGGTGGCGGGTCCCGAAGGAGGCTCATTTAACAGTGGCGAGTCCCAGCGCAGACTCATAACAGTGGCAGGTCTCGAAGCAGGCGCATATAACAGTGGCGAGTCCTGAAGCAGGCTCATATAACAGTGGCAGGTGCCGAGGCAGGCTCATATAACAGTGGCGGGTCCCGAGGCAGGCTCATATAACAGTGGCGGGTCCTAAAGCAGGCGCATGTAGCGGTGGCGGATCCCAAAACAGGCGCATGTAGCGGTGGTGAGTCCAGCAGCAGGTGCATAAAACAGTGGCGGGTGCCGAGGCAGGCTCATATAACAGTGGCGGGTCCCGAGGCAGGCTCATATAACAGTGGCGGGTCCTAAAGCAGGCGCATGTAGCGGTGGCGGATCCCAAAACAGGCGCATGTAGCGGTGGTGAGTCCAGCAGCAGGTGCATAAAACAGTGGCGGGTCCCGAAGCAGGCGCATATAACGGTGGCGAGTCCCGAAGCAGGAGCATATAACAGTGGCAGGTCCCAAAGTAGGCTCATATAACAGTGGCGAGTCCCGAAACAGGCTCATATAACAGTGGCAGGTCCAGAAGCAGGCCCATATAACATTGGCGGGTCCTGAGGCAGGCGCATATAACAGTGGCGAGTCCTGAAGCAGGCTCATATAACAGTAGCGAGTCCCGGTGCAGACTCATAGTCCCGAGTGGCAAGTCCCAAAGCAGGCTGATATAACAGTGGCGGGTCCTGCAGCAGGCACATAAAACAATGGCGGGTCCCGAAGCAGGCGCATATAGCGATGGCATGTCCCGAAGCACGTGCATATAATGGTGGTGGGTCCCGAGAGAGGCGCATATAACAGTGGCGGGTCCTGAGGCAGGCGGATATAACAGTGACGGGTCCCGAGGCAGGCGGATATAACAGTGACGACTCCCGAAGCAGGCGCATATAACAGTGGTGGGTCCCAAAGCACGCTCATACAACAGTGGCGCGTCCGGAAGCAGGTGCATATAACAGTGGCAGGTCCAGAAGCAGGCTCATATAACAGTGGCAGGTCCCGAAGCAGGCTCATATAACAGTGTTGAGTCCCGTAGCCGGCTCATATAACAGTGGCGAATCCCAAAGAAGGCTCATATAACAGTGGCAGGTCCCGAGGCAGGCGTATATAACGGTGGCGGGTCCCGAAGCAGGCGCATATAACAGTGGTGGGTCCTGAAGCAGGCGTATATAACGGTGGCGGGTCCCGAAGCAGGCGCATATAACAGTGGCAGGTCCCGAGGCAGGCTCATATAACAGTGGCGGGTCCTGAGGCAGGCTCATATAACAGTGGTGAGTCCTGCAGCAGGTGCATAAAACAGTGGCGGGTCCCGAAGCAGGTGCATATAACAGTGGCGGGTCCCGAAGCAGGCGCGTATAACAGAGGTGGGTCCCGAAGCAGGCGCGTATAACAGAGGTGGATCCCGAAGCAGGCGCGTATAACAGAGGTGAGTCCCGAAGCAGGCGCATATAACGGTGGCGAGTCCCGAAGCAGGCGCATATAACGGTGGCGGATCCCAAGGCAGGCGCATATAACAGTAGCGAGTCCCGGTGCAGACTCATAGTCCCGAGTGGCAAGTCCCGAAGCAGGCTGATAAAACAGTGGCGGGTCCTGCAGCAGGCACGTAAAACAATGGCGGGTCATGAAGCAGGCGCATATAGCGATGGCATGTCCCGAAGCACGCGCATATAATGGTGGTGGGTCCCGAGAGAGGCGCATATAACGGTGGCGAGTCCCGAAGCAGGCGCATATAACAGTGGCGGGTCCCGAGGCAGGCTCATATAACAGTGGCAGGTCCTGAGGCAGGCTCATATAACAGTGGTGAGTCCTGCAGTAGGTGCATAAAACAGTGGCGGGTCCCAAAGCAGGTGCGTATAACAGTGGCGGGTCCCGAAGCAGGCGCGTATAACAGAGGTGAGTCCCGAAGCAGGCGCATATAACGGTGGCGAGTCCCGAAGCAGGCGCATATAACAGTGGTGGGTCCCGAGGCAGGCGCATATAACGGTGGTGGGTCCCGAGGCAGGCGCATATAACAGTGGCGGGTGCCGAGGCAGGCTCATATAACAGTGGCGGGTGCCGAGGCAGGCTCATATAACAGTGGCGGGTCCTGAGGCAGGCTCAAATAACAGTGGTGGGTCCCAAAGCAGGCGCATGTAGTGGTGGCGAGTCCCAGAGCAGGCGCATATAACAGTGGCAGGTCCCGAGGCAGGCGCATATAACGGTGGCAGGTCCCGAGGCAGGCGCATATAATAGTGGCGGGTCCTGAGGCAGGCTCATATAACAGTGGCGGGTCCTGAGGCAGGCGCATATAACAGTGGCGGGTACCGAGGCAGGCTCATATAACAGTGGCGGGTCTGGAAGCAGGCTCATATGACAGTGGCGAGTCCCGAAGCAGGCGCAAATAACAGTGGCGGGTCCCCAGGCAGGCTCATATAACAGTGGCGGGTCCTGCAGGAGGTGCATAAAACAGTGGCGGATCCCGAAACAGGCGCATATAGCGGTGGCGATTCCTGAAGCAGGCGCACATAACGGTGGCGGGTCCCAAGAGAAGCACATATAACAGTGGCGGGTCCAGAGGCAGGCTCATATAACAGTGGCGGGTCCAGAGGCAGGCTCATATAACAGTGGCGGAGTCCCGAAGGAGGCTTATATAACAGTGGCGCGTACCAACGCAGACTCATACAACAGTGGCAGGTCTCCAAGCAGACGCACAATGTCGGGTCCCGAGAGGCGCACATAACAGTGGCAGGTCCCGAAGCAGGCGCGTATAACAGTGGCGAGTCCCGAAGCAGGAGCATATAACAGTGGCAGGTCCCAAAGCAGGCTCATATAACGGTGGCGGGTCCCGAGAGAGGCGCATATAACAGTGGCGGGTCCTGAGGCAGGCGGATATAACAGTGACGGGTCCCGAGGCAGGCGGATATAACAGTGACGGGTCCCGAGGCAGGCGGATATAACAGTGACGACTCCCGAAGCAGGCGCATATAACAGTGGCAGGTCCAGAAGCAGGCGCATATAACAGTGGCGGGTCCCAAAACACGCTCATATAACAGTGGCGGGTCCGGAAGCAGGCGCATATAACAGTGGCGGGTCCCGAAGCAGGCGCATATAACAGTGGCGAGTACCAACGCAGACTCATACAACAGTGGCAGGTCTCCAAGCAGACGCACAATGTCGGGTCCCGAGAGGCGCACATAACAGTGGCGAGTCCTGAAGCAGGCTCATATAACAGTAGCGAGTCCTGGTGCAGACTCATAGTCCCGAGTGGCAAGTCCCGAAGCAGGCTGATATAACAGTGGCGGGTCCTGCAGCAGGCACATAAAACAATGGCGGATCCCGAAGCAGGCGCATATAGCGATGGCATGTCCCGAAGCACGCGCATATAGCGATGGCATGTCCCGAAGCACGCGCATATAATGGTGGTGGGTCCCTAGAGAGGCGCATATAACAGTGGCGGGTCCCGAAGCACGCTCATATAACAGTGGCGGGTCCGGAAGCAGGCACATATAACAGTGGCGGGTCCCGAAGCAGGCGCATATAACAGTAGCAGGTCCCAAAGCAGGCTCATATAACAGTGGCGAGTCCCGAAGAAGGCTCATATAACAGTGGCAGGTTCCGAAGCAGGCGCATATAACAGTTGTTAGCCCCGAGGCCAGCTCATATAACAGTGGCGAGTCCCGAGGCAGGCTCATATAAGAGTGGCAGGTCCCGAAGCAGGCGCATATAACAGTGGCGGGGCCCGAATCAGGCGTATATAACGGTGTCGGGTCCCGAGGCAGGTGCATATAACAGTGGCGGGTCCTGAAGCAGTCTTGTATAATAGTAGTGAGTCCTGAAGCAGGCGCGTATAACAGAGGCGAGTCCCGAAGCAGGCGCGTATAACAGAGGCGAGTCCCGAAGCAAGCGCTTATAACGGTGGCGGATCCCGAGGTAGGCGCATATAACGGTGGCATGTCCCGAGGCAGACGCATATAATAGTGGTGGGTCCCGAGGCAGGCTCAAATAACAGTGGCGGGTCCCGAGGCAGACGCATATAACAGTGGTGGGTCCCGAGGCAGGCGCATATAATAGTGGTGGGTCCCGAGGCAGGCGCATATAACAGTGGCAGGTCCCGAGGCAGGCTCATATAACAGTGGCAGGTCTGGAAGCAAGCTCATATAACAGTGGCGGGTCCCGAGGCAGGCGCGTATAACAGTGGCGGGTCCTGAAGCAGTCGTGTATAATAGTGGCGAGTCCTGAAGCAGGCTCATATAACAGTGCCGGGTCCCGAAGCAGGCGCGTATAACAGTGGCGGGTCCCGAGGCAGGCGCATATAACAGTGGCGGGTCCCGAGGCAGGCTCATATAACAGTGGCGGGTCCCGAAGCAGGCTCATATAACAGTGGTGAGTCCCGAAACAGGCGCATATAACATTGGCGGGTCCCCAGGCAGGCTTATATAACAATGGCGGGTTCTGCTGGAGGTGCATAAAACAGTGGCGGGTCCCGAAGCAGGCGCATATAACAGTGGCAGGTCCCGAGGCAGGCGCATATAACAGTGGCAGGTCCCGAGGCAGGCTCATATAACAGTGGCAGGTCTGGAAGCAAGCTCATATAACAGTGGCGGGTCCCGAGGCAGGCGCGTATAACAGTGGCGGGTCCTGAAGCAGTCGTGTATAATAGTGGCGAGTCCTGAAGCAGGCGCATATAACAGTGGCGGGTCCCCAGGCAGGCTCATATAACAGTGGCAGGTCTGGAAGCAAGCTCATATAACAGTGGCGGGTCCCGAGGCAGGCGCGTATAACAGTGGCGGGTCCTGAAGCAGTCGTGTATAATAGTGGCGAGTCCTGAAGCAGGCTCGTATAACAGTGCCGGGTCCCGAAGCAGGCGCGTATAACAGTGGCGGGTCCCGAGGCAGGCGCATATAACAGTGGCGGGTCCCGAGGCAGGCTCATTTAACAGTGGCGGGTCCCGAAACAGGCGCATATAACATTGGCGGGTCCCCAGGCAGGCTTATATAACAATGGCGGGTTCTGCTGGAGGTGCATAAAACAGTGCAGACTCATAGTCCCGAGTGGCAAGTCCCGAAGCAGGCTGATATAACAGTGGCGGGTCCTGCAGCAGGCACGTAAAACAATGGCGGGTCATGAAGCAGGCGCATATAGCGATGGCATGTCCCGAAGCACGCGCATATAATGGTGGTGGGTCCCGAGAGAGGCGCATATAACGGTGGCGAGTCCCGAAGCAGGCGCATATAACAGTGGCGGGTCCCGAGGCAGGCTCATATAACAGTGGCAGGTCCTGAGGCAGGCTCATATAACAGTGGTGAGTCCTGCAGCAGGTGCATAAAACAGTGGCGGGTCCCAAAGCAGGTGCGTATAACAGTGGCGGGTCCCGAAGCAGGCGCGTATAACAGAGGTGAGTCCCGAAGCAGGCGCATATAACGGTGGCGAGTCCCGAAGCAGGCGCATATAACAGTGGTGGGTCCCGAGGCAGGCGCATATAACGGTGGTGGGTCCCGAGGCAGGCGCATATAACAGTGGCGGGTGCCGAGGCAGGCTCATATAACAGTGGCGGGTGCCGAGGCAGGCTCATATAACAGTGGCGGGTCCTGAGGCAGGCTCAAATAACAGTGGTGGGTCCCAAAGCAGGCACATGTAGTGGTGGCGAGTCCCAGAGCAGGCGCATATAACAGTGGCAGGTCCCGAGGCAGGCGCATATAACGGTGGCAGGTCCCGAGGCAGGCGCATATAATAGTGGCGGGTCCTGAGGCAGGCTCATATAACAGTGGCGGGTCCTGAGGCAGGCGCATATAACAGTGGCGGGTACCGAGGCAGGCTCATATAACAGTGGCGGGTCTGGAAGCAGGCTCATATGACAGTGGCGAGTCCCAAAGCAGGCTCATATAACAGTGGCGAGTCCCAAAGCAGGCTCATATAACAGTGGCGAGTCCTGAGGCAGGGTCACATTCAATATCATCAAACACATTCTCACTTGTGAAATGTAATCCCTTGCTGTCTGGTTTTAAGATTTCTTTCGTTTGATCACATACGCAGCACAAAAGTCCGGTATCGTCCATGAATTCAAAAGTACAGGATACAGCAGCGTTACCGAGCCACTTCCTGTGACAAGAGCCCTGTTCCTAGATGGCGCCGCTTTTGACGCATGCTGAGAGCCCCCAGGCGACATCTAGTGTATGACAGTAGACTATACGTTTATGTTAAAATAGCCAACTTCTACACACCCATTGACAAATTGCCATCAAAACCTCTACAAAATTATCAAAACCTCTCATCTACACAAAGATGAGATTAAAAGCCTAAACGATAAACATGAGGTCAATCGATAGTTAGCTTAACTACCTTCTGAAAACCGCTGAGATGCTAACGGATTTTACTCAGACTTTTTTCATCATTTCTCTGAAGTAAATATTCAACATAAGTCTGTCAATTACAAGTAAAAGAAGTGTCAAAAACAGTTGTGTGTAGCGACTATACTCACCTGAAAGAAGAGAAAACAACAGCGAGCGACGGAGTTTTAGCTGCTCGTCAGTTTGTTGTTTCTCCGTTTCCATGGCAACTCTGCGCCGCTCCAGTTCGAATGTTCAACGTGCACGCGCGTTAAAACACGCCAAAGTCATGCATCGTTTACATAAATCAACATCCATTCAATAAATAAAAATCTCATTAATATTAAACCATGAATTTAGAACTCATTTTGTAGTTCTATTACCCGTTCATATGAGCAAAATACCATCTCTGCGTGTGATAGTGGGATAACTGTGGCACTTTTCTAACTTTTTTTTTTTTTTAAAGAATATATATTTAAAAAATAAAGGTGTCCTGTAAGCGCTCTGTAGAAACTGGACCGACTATGACACTGGTGCAGTGGTTCCCAAAGTGGGGGTCGCGAGATTATTTCTTTTCTTTTTTTTTTAAAGTGGAAAAAATATATAGGCCCTATATATTTTTGTTGCAGTTAATTTAATTCAGTACTTATTAAATGGTGTTTGCAGAAAAGTCTGATTAAAAAATATATAATGTATATTTTGTTAATTAAATTTGTAATTTTGTCCCAGACATGACACGAGATTACGTCAGCGTCGTCGGAGCAGCAGCGCATTTATCATGGGTGTCGCGGGCTAAAAAGTTTGGGAACCCCTGCTGGGTAATATTTCACTTTTATTAATGGTGATGAGCCCTAAAATTACATAAAGTCAATGATCGGTTGGTTTGAACAGGTTCAATGATAATATCTTACTGTACAAGCACAGCTAGAGGAGGTGTTGATGTCTGTACAGGCATCTTCAAACAATTATGAATAATACCACTGTATTTGAAGGATACAACTTGAAGAAAACGATAAGATATATACGTTTCCTTTTTAAAATACTTTGCCGCGTCAGACAATTGTATTTACGCTGCAGTGAATAATAGGCCTGCATCTGTATCCACTAAAATAGCCTAAACATCCTAAAAGATGTTCACCTGCAAAACTGCATAAATTCGATTCATTCTAATTGTTTAAAAACAAATAAATATTATTTGGACAGTGGAAATAAATGAATCAACTCTATTCTAAAAACTTTATCTGAGAAGTAAGCTATTTTCATTGCTACAATTTTGCTGTCATGAATATTTTGATATATTTATTATAAAACAACAAGGATATAAGATGATTTTTTTAGCAATATGTATGGTACAAATGGCATTTATAGTCCATATGTAATATTTCCCAATGTCTTGTACTTTGGTGTTATGTGTCACGTGGATGGGAATGTGCATGGAAATGATATGCAGATGAGGTTATGCATAGTAAAACTAGGCGTTGTAAGCTCCATATATGGTGATTTCGTGGAGGAGATGCACGTACGGACAATCTATCACAGACTGGGATTTATAAAGGGATTTTTGCGCATGTTCTGGTGTATGCATGGTTTTATAAATATTTTTTTTCTTGCATACACCATTTTCAGATTTATATCGTACGTTCACTTTTAGTTAGGTTTATACGCAATGTTTTATAAATGAGGCCCCTGGTCTTATTGGTTGTGCAAGCGCTTTTTACTCCATTCCTGCAGGTGGCGGAAACGCAACCTCTTTGGTTTGTCAAGCGCCATTAGAACGCCAAAAGAAGAAAGATCAGCTAAGGAACCTTTGCATTCTGTTGATGTATTTGGAGGAAGGTTTTTTTCAACCCCCCTACATTGTGCTTCCGGCACTATCTCGCCATGGCGATGACTTTGAATCGAGTGGATTTCTCTGGGATGCTGCGGGTTCTCCGGACCGCTGGAGCGCATTTATCACGAGCCACGCCGAAACGTCTGTATGCTTTTATATCTTTAAATAAACTGTTAGCATTAATCTTTTTGTCGTTGTTCTTGTTAATGTGCATGCAGTGTGCCATGTGAGGGGCTGTTTCTTCAGTTCGTTGTCAGTCTCAACTTTTTATGAGGGGAAAAAGGAAAAAAAACATTAAAAGGGAATATTGAATATTTCTGAGGTTGAGTTCAAGAGCTTACTGCAATTTTACACAATTAAAATTGGCAAATGTCACACAACAGTAATAATTAAGTACAACAGTATGAATTGCATCTGATAACTGTGTGTGTGTGTATATATATATATATATATATATATATGTGTGTGTGTGTGTCTCTGTATATATATTTATATATGTATGTATATGTGTGTGTGTGTGTGTGTATATATATGTATGTGTGTGTGTGTATCTGTATATATATATATATGTGTGTGTGTGTGTATCTGTATCTGTATATAAATGTATGTATGTGTGTGTGTGTATGTGTGTATATATATATATATATGTATATATATATATATATATATATATATATATATATGACATGATACCCAGCTTAAATCTCCTGTATATATATATGCGTGTCATTTCAGGAGATTTAAGATGGGTGTGTGTGTGTGTGTGTGTGTGTATGTATATATATATATATATATATATATATATATATATATATATATATATATATATATATATAGCATAGCATATGAGGTTAAAGTGAGTATCTATATTCTGTGTCAATGTTTTCAAGCTGTATAATTGGCTAAAGAGTCTCTGTAACTTACAGGTGGTTTGGTTCCTGCACTGACCCGTTTTCAAAGCTCGGCAGGCATAGTTTATCCTGCAAGGTAAGCATCTTGTAGTGTGCATGTGTCTTTTTAGGTCCCTAAATATATAACACAGGCCTATTCTACTGTTGGTCCGGCAAGTCAAATATGACCTATTTGAAATGATGCATTTAAAAATCGATGGGACAAATGTACCATCAGTGCCCACTGTTCCCTATTTCTGCCAAATTGATTTCTTTGTGATGTGGGAAAATATTATATTCTTTGCTCTTAGATTATAATCTTCTCCTAAATTATACTCTTATCTGTAAATGGCAGCTTTTCATTGACAAATATTCTGTTTCGGCTTGCATTCCACGCAGAATATTTTCATTTTGTCGATAATCTGTGTTGATTCATTTATTAA
The DNA here is from genome assembly GCA_037194245.1 of Opsariichthys bidens. NCBI lineage: Eukaryota > Metazoa > Chordata > Actinopteri > Cypriniformes > Xenocyprididae > Opsariichthys > Opsariichthys bidens. The sequence goes on along the minus strand of CM074307.1, from coordinate 3,773,389 downwards.
TAAATATTTGCGGTAATTTCTCACTTTGTAAACACGAAACCTGCGAGAATGAGTAAAATTATGCGGAATACCCGCTCCAAAATTTTGACCCTGTATGGTAATGATTTAATATCGGTATTAGATTGAGGTACCGTACCAAAGCCAAGATTGTGGTATCAAGCCATCCCTATTGTGTAGTCTTGACTTGAGATATTTTGATAAATAGAAAAATATTCTTCAGGTTGATGTGTCTTATTCGTGTGTAATTGATGAAATGCATCTTTTGTGCTTGCCCGTGTTGTATGGTTGTTTTGAATGGAGCTGTGTGATGCTAAACTAGTTGATTGTGCTTTCAGTTATGTACCACCGACTTCACTATCCAGACCGCCGTGGCCTGAACTACCAGTGCTTGATCCTGAAGAAGAGGCAAAAAAGCATCAAGGCAAGTGGGTTGGTCTGAGCTCAACTATGAAAGTGAATGTTGATTGTTGCTGTACTTCATTAACTTTTTCAAGAAAACGTATTTATATTCAGAAGTGCAGTGATGATTTCAGTGATTCTTAAAGGGTTAGTTCACCCAAAAAGGATATTTCTGTCATTAAGTTCTCGCCCTCATGTCGTTCCAAACCTGGAAGACCTTCGTTCATCTTCAGAACACAAATTAAGATATTTTTGATGAAATCCAAGTTGTTGTTTTATATCTCCCATAGAAAGCAACGCAATTAACACTATGTAATTGTTCGCTACTCCAACAGCAGCATACGAAACTGATGAAGAGAATAGATTGTTGAATAAAGTCATTTTGTAATAAAATTAAGGTCGAACCACTGTAGCCATGTTGAGTATTTTAACAATGTTTTTACTACTTTTCTGGACCTTGAATGTGGTAGTTACCTTGCTTTCTATGGGGGATAAAAAATAAAAACCCTCTTGGACCTGCAGATATCCTGACTAAGGCGGAATTTACATACTAAATTAAATAGATCAATTTACAAAGATCTACCATTTAAAAAATTTGGAGCCAGTAACTGAAAATTCACTGGAATAAATGACATTTTAAAAGATATTTAAATAGAAAACTGCTATTTTAAATTATAATAATAATTCTCAAAATTGTTGTTTTTGTACTTTTATCAAATACATTTGATAAACTACATATTCACATAGAAAAGTTGTTTTAAATTGTAATATTTAACAATGTTAATATTTTTACTGTATATTTGATCAAATAAATGCAGCCTTGCTGTGCATAAGAACATGATCAAAAACATAAAATGCATCACTCCAGTCTTCAGTTTCACATGATCTGTCAGAAATCATTCTAATATGCCAATTTGCTGCTCAAGAAACATTTATTATTATTATTATCAGTGTTGAAAACACTTGTTGCTTAGTATTTTTGTGGAAACTGATACATTTTTTTCTCTGGATTCTTTGATAAATTGAAGGTTCAAAAGAACAGCATTTTTTTTTTTAAATGAATATCTTTTGTAATATTATAAATGTCTTCACTGTCACCTTTGATCAATTTAATGCATCCTTAATGATTACTTTCAGATACCCTGATTAAAGTGGAATGGGATCATTTTTGCGATTTTCATCTATTTCCCTGTGAATGTTTCTCTTCCACCTTATTTTCACAGTGATTGTACAGAAGGTAAAGAGCCTGATTGAGAAGGGAGAGTTCGGACGCTTGTTTGCTGTAGTTCATTTTGCTGGCCGTCAGTGGAAGGTGACCAATGAAGACCTGATTCTCATAGAAAACCACATTGATGCAGCATGCGGCGACAGGATAAGAATGGAAAAGGTTCGACCTCGCCATTACGTTTTCTCATCCGTTCATACATTCATACACTGCATTCAGATTTTGTCTGTTGGACATTCATTATGATTTGGACAAAAACCTATTCTAGTAGAGCCTGAAAACAAATCAAGACTTTGTTACAGGGCATAATTGGTCCTTTTTTTATAACAAGGCCAGAAACCAAGCTATAAAATCCACACTAAAATCAAACTTTGAAGATTCTTTTACTCAAAACTCCTAAACGTATTTATTTCAATAATTTTGTTTTTGTTAACTTTCACGAATATGCTACACAGGATACAATATTTCTACGGTGAATGCCACAGATGCAGGATGTTTTCACACTGCTAATGCTTTTTTGCAGGTGTTATTGGTTGGAGGAAATGATTTCACTCTTATTGGAAGGCCGCTTCTTGGGTAAGATATAAAAAATGTATGTCTAGTTTGAGACAAATATAAAGTTTATACAATCAATCTTCTGAGGGAAAAAAAAAAAATCATACACCATATAAAGGTAAATTATCAGCCCATATAATTTTGACCTCAGTTTGTTAGAAAAAAATTGTGCAGAAGTACACTTACGATGAGTTTCTCTTTTTTTGTTGTTGTTGTTATTTTCTTGAAGGGCCACTTTTATTCATTCATAGGTTTTGGTTGAACATCCGATGACACTTTTTCCCAGCACTGTACATAACTGCCAACACGTTTTTGTTTGTTTTTACAAACCGCTCGATTAGTCAGTTATTTTCTGCACGTTTCAGATGCTGATGTTGTATTAAACCTGGGACAGGGTTTCTGCGGGTCTTAAAAAGTCTTAATTCGCCCTTTTACAAATTTAAATATAGCAAAGTCATTGCATTAGATGTTGCATGCACTGCCAAAAATGATCTTCCTCAGTATTATTGTCTTGTTTTCCCATATAAATATCTAAACATACTTGAGATGCAAAATGAACATGTGAAGTCTTGTTTTCTGATATATTAAACAAAAACATGTCAGTGGGCAATGAAAACTTAGATTTTTCTGAGCCCGTTGGCAGACATTTTGATCAATTTCACAGTAATCAAGACTTCACATCTTATATCTTTTTGCTTCTCACATAAATGTCCTGATTTTAAGACGTCTATTTGTGCTGAAAAAAAAAACGACTACTGAGAACATCAAGAACATCACATTTTTTCTGCGATTAGAAGGTACAGTAAAAGTCATTTCCATTATTCTAGTGGTTGCAGGGTTCCAGACTGCGACTAAAATGGTCACATATGCGTTCATTTTTTGAGGATGTGCGAGTAAAAATTTTATGTGGTCGCATTTGTGCAAGTGCATGATCATGTTCTTCGCGCGTGTGTAACAGAAAGGTATCAGCATCTGCTGCCGTCCGTAACTGTTTTGTTTCCAAAATGAACAAAATTTATATAATGAACGAGTATATCATGAATCCATTTTCCAAACCGTAGCACCAGTGCAACCAGTGGAAAAATCTATCAATGTATGAAAAGTCTGGAGCCCTGGGTTGAGATATGAGCTTTTTATTAGGCAAAATGAGTAATAAAAGTAAAAGTCATCGAGACTGGACATTTTAATTTGTTGCTAAGGCGACTCGTGTTTCTTTTCTAGACATGTCCATATTGACATGTTATGTTCCCTTCTCTTTATTCCTTAAGGCCAGTTCGCACTGCACCAACATGTATTATTAATTGCACCAGATCACAGTATGTCACTTCTCAGGCATTCCACGACCCGACAAGTGCTCATGTTCAATCGGCGAAAGCAAGCTCCAACAGAAACCGACAGAGGAACACACTGATCCAACAAAACCCAAAGAAGTGTCTGCTGTTGGCTGTCGGTGCAGTGTGAATTGAGTCTTTAATTTTTTTTTACTTGGTCTTAAAAAGCTCCATGAAATCCTGTGGAATATTGAAGTAATATCCACTTTGATCACATCAGATGTCTGCACTTGTCTGTTCTTTTGGTCCTCAGCTGTGATTTAGTACAAGTTCACGCTACTGTCATTGAGAAGACGGAGTCTTGGCCAATGGTTCACATGAGATTCTGGAAGAGGCATCGGTTCCAAAAAAAGAGAAGTATGTGGTATTTTAGATTTCGTAAATAGACTTTTATTGTATTGTTTTATATTTTTCTCCAGTGCATTAATTAGATTTTTCTCTTCTTTTTTACAGTAATTATTCAACCCCAGACTGTACTTAGGATCAACACCATTGATGTTTTACCAAGACTGGTTTAACCCATTGCATTTGCAAAAACGCATACCATTTCTGTGAATCAGGAATGATTGTTCAGGTTTCATGTTTAATACCATGTAAATAATGTTTTCAAATAGTCTGTTTTTCTTCATAAATCGGCAGTTTTGGCTTGAGCAGTGAATTGCTGCTTATAATTGTATATAGCTGTCTGTTGTATGTCACAATAAATGGTTCTTTGTTTGTCGTGTAGAGAGTCTGTTTAAATGTTAAGATGTGGCATTGTGTTACTGTGTCGAGAAGTGCAAAACAACATTACAAAGTGTGAAACACTTTTACGAAACTTGAGACAAATTTACATTTTAGAAAACAAATTAAAAAGACGTTAAACAATTTTACCAGTCCTGAGACAAATTTACAATGACAGATTCTTCACGGAAAGGGGACATTCCCTTTCCGTGAAGAATCTGTCATTGTAAATTTGTTTCGGGACTGGTAAAAGTGTTTTGTGTCTTGTTAATTTGTTTTCTAAAATGTAAATTTGTTTTGTCCTTGGTAAAAGTGTTTTCCCCATGGAATTGTGTTTTATGATAGGTAAAAATGTTTTCCAAAATGTAAATTTGTCTCGAGTTTTGTAAAAGTGTATCACACTTTGTAATGTTGTTTTGCACTTCCTGGCCACCGTATAATCATCAGTGATGGCAAAATAGATTTAGTAGTGAACAGATTTTTTGAAATGGACCGATACTGAATTTTACACAATTCATTGGGGACTTTTTGAAAAATTGGTCATCTGTATTTTAATTTTGGGAATCTTTTCTCAAATTGTCTTTCTGTTTGAGTTTTTAATTGTTGCACTGTAGCTCAACCAACTTGACACAAAGGCCAATTCACCATGTTTTTATTATTATTATTATGATTATAAAAATCGAGCACATACAGTGTTTGAGCCTGTCAGGCTTGCACAGAAATAATGAATAATATTAACATCTGAGAAACAAATGTATATATTTATAATTGTAGAGTGTATTATTTTCGTTAAAGGGGATGTATTTTGCCCCTTTTACAAGATGTAAATGTGTCTGAATTTAAGCTCAAAATACCCCAAAGGTAATTTATTACAGCTTGTCAAATTTGCACCTATTTGGGTGTGAGAAAAAACACGTTTTTGTGTGTGTCCATGTAAATGCAAATGAGCTGCTGCTCCCGGCCCCCTTTCCAGAAAAGGGCAGAGCATTAATAACTTGTTTCGATTGCTCAACAACAAAGCTGGAGAATCTCACGCAGCCAAAAGGATAATGGTCAGTAACGGTGTTCAGCCTTACATTGTTCAAACCGGAGTCGGACACTAATGGAGAGGCTCAGGAAGAAGTTACAAATTTAAGAATGCAACTGAACGGTTAGTGGATGAATTTATGTATTTGCTGTGGAGTTAATTCAACTCATCAACTAGCATGTGCCGTCATATTAATCTTTTGTGGAAATCAAGTTGAATTGACCCATTACATACAGTTTGATTGACAGGCGATCTGACCATTCATATCCCCAAATTTGCCATTTTGTCTGAAAAAGCTGTCAGGGGAGTTAGTAATGTTGGTGTACTTGAACTTGAAACATTTTTTGTACTCGTATGTTTCTGCGCTTGAAACAACGTTCCTTCTGATGTTCGTTCATGTTTATTTGATGCTATAAATGAACTAGTATGAAGAGATGATCGAGGAGCTACAGCGATCTGTCACGACACATTAAAGAGAAACTATACGCTATTTATCGTTTAAACTTCTTTAAAAAAAACTGTTAAACTGCTCCGGAATGTAGTTTTCACTTCGTGGAAGTGTATAGCAACAGTAACTAAAGGGGGCGTAACTAAATTGACCCTCGTTTGTGAAGCAGTCCAGTGTAAAATGTCGGCATGGTCACAACACAACTACAACTCTTAATTTTTTTTATGCTCAAACAATACACACTAACTAAATTTAGCAAAGTGAAATCATAATCAAGGAAGAAGTAGTTCATGATGTATTGGTAGCCTGTATAAATAAAACCAGTGATCTACAAGTGTGCCTTGTTGAACAAGCCTTTAATGAGCACATCATTTATATATAATTTGTTCATATTGATGTAACAAGCTCTTGCTTTTACAAGAAATACCTCAGGAGCTGTTTCAAATAAAGGGCATGTGTCGACCTCAAACTGAAGGCAAACCAAAATATTTCTTCCAAAGTCAACCACCTTCATAGTCACTCAAGCTTTAACAGGAACTCCATGGCACTGTAGTGTTTTATTATTATTTTGCTAACCACTTTCATTGAATTTATGTGTGGATGATCAAAAAAAAAAGAGTACTGAAACTCCTTAAACATTTTCTAAAACTGTTAATGACATCTGTTAATATGGTCAAATTGCCATATACTGTTTACTGATAAGCATTTTATTTGGTGACTGACTAGGCAACAAGTTGATAAGGAGTCCTAATTTGCCATTTAAAATGATGAACTTCACTTTACAGGCAGATTTTAAGAATGAATTATGCTGGTATACCTGTAAAATGCAGCAGACATCAAGATAACAGCTAAAATGGCAGATTTGTTAATGGTTTTATTGTATTTTAGCAATGTACGGTCTGTGTTTTGTGCTATGAAAAAATATTTTCTATGAAGCCTGAAGCAAAAACAGAACTACAGCGTAGCAGCAAGAGTAACCCAGCTAACAAAAATATGTTCTAAGAACCTTTTGCTAATGTTCCCATTAAATTATGAAAGCATTTTTTTCTGGACGCTCTTTGAACATCCAGTTTTTTAAATGTTAACATTTTGCCAACATGGGAACGTTACTTTTGAATGTTCTCTGAGCAGCAGTAACATTTTCAAAAAATGTTTCAGAAAAGTGTTTCATGAGTTATTGATAACTAATGCCTTTATGTTGCCATTTTGAGAACATTATTTAACCCCTGTGCATTGTTCAAATTCACGACCCTTTCGTTATGTGCTTTAAAAATGTATCAGATAAATATTTTTTTCAAATTTTTTTGCTTAAATCTATTAATCAACCTCAGTCCTGATCAAAACTACTCATTTTTTTTTTTTTAAAAATAAGGATTTTAACTCTTTAAAACGTTAAAATCTGATGCTGCACAAAAACTAACAACGCATCAAAGCCAATGTTGTTTCTAATCTTTGACACGTTTTTTCCCAAATCAGTGACATCATTTATGAATTTGGCAATTAAAGAGTTAAAATCCTGATTTTTTTTTTTTTAAATTTAGTAGTTTTGATCAGGACTGAGGTTGATTAATAGATTTAAGCAAAAAAATTTGAAAAAAATATTTATCTGATACATTTTTAAAGCAAAGTCGTGGCTGTTTTCAGCCACGAACATAACGAAAGGGTCGTGAATGTGCCCACAGAGTACTGTTGAGTTTTTGAAACTTTTCAAAGCATTTTCCCAAAATATGTGTCAAAATAAGATTTGTCACCAAAAATCATTCCATTTGCTGAAACACGGAGAAAGTTATGGCCAAATTAAGACTCAAAAATTCCCCATAGTGGATGAAAACATCCCGAACAGCACATAAGGGTTAAGACCACATAACTTGGAACGAACATTCTATTAATGTTACCAGAGAACGTTTGTCCATAGCTTTGAGAGAACCTTCCCAGAGCATTAGCCAAAGTTCTGAGAACGTTCCCTGTTGGCTGGGAAACACTCATTCCAAAATCCTCAACATCCTGGAAAATAATTTCAGCCTTTTATACGACAATTTTTTTTCGTTCAGTTCTTCTCTTGTGCGTCAGTCTGACGAATTCCAACACAAAATTAAGTCATGTGCATCACGTTACAACCGTCGGTTTCTCCGTCTCGTTTGGTCCTTTTTTTTCCAGATATATTAGTCTTTGATTATATACACATTATTATTTCTTATATATTCATTTAGCATAGCTGTTATATACATCGCTGTGCAGCTCATTGTAATCAGAGATTATTCCAAGTAAATGTCTTCTGTTGGACATGAGACCTCCACAAACTCTTTATAGTACAATTGGAATGCTTTCCTGTGAATGAAGACAGAGAATATACTGAGTATTAAACAAATCGAGTCGTAGAAGGCGGCAGTACATAACATTAAAGGAAAATAAAACTGACCTCACAGACTCTGCTAGGGGTTTAGTGGAGTTCTCAGACACAAAGACATGACAGGCGAATCTCTCATCAGCGGGATGTTTTGTAATAAAGCCAAAATACCTGCAGAAATAGCAAACCATATGAAAACATACTGGTCAGAAGTTTGAGATTCTTTAAAAGAAGTCTCTTATGCTTATTAAGTGACGCAAAGGTGAATTTTCAGCATCGTGTCACGTGATAATCCTTCAGAAATCGAATTCTAATATGCTGATTTGCTTCTCATTTATTATTATTATTATCAATATTGAAAATTACATTGCGCTGCTTCATATCCTTTTGAAAACGTGATCTTTTTTTTTTTCCCTAGATTATTTGATGAATAGAAGGTTCAAAGAATTTATTTTATTTGAAATAAAAATCTTTTGTAACATTACGAATATTTTTGCTGTTGCTTTTGATCTAAAAGATTTTCTGATTGTTAAAAAAAGAAAAAAACTCACTGACCCCAAACTTTTGAACAGTAGTGTATATATGCACTATAATAACAAGAAAACCATCATCATCGTCAGTGAAAAGTCAAAGTGTGCAGGTAAATGATTGACTTACTTCTTGTTCCTGGGATGGTAGCCACAGAATGAGACATTCTTCAGATGGAAAAAGTGACTATATTGGCTACTCTGTGGAAACAAATTCATCAAATAATTATATTGCATGTCCACAAATCTATATAACCCTGCTGAAATGGATCAATTCTCTATATGTTTCCCACACTTTCATTTATCAATGAATTTCCTTTCTAGTTATTCATAATTTCCGGATACATATGGAATATTTTTAAGTCATTTCGATCTGGTTTTCTAGCCCAGTCCATGGCTACTGTTACTGTACATTTCATTAACTAAACAGTCAACAAATAAACAGTGTGATTCTTCATTATACTTTCTTGGAAAGACTTTAAAAAGCAGAATGTAAAGATGTTTACTAAAACACACTTAAAGGCGATCATAAGCAAATGTTCTATCAATGGTTTTACCATGTCAAAATCATCCTGCACCGTGAGCTTCAATCCCTTCACATTTATCTCCAGGATGCAGGATGAAGGTGGATTGTAATGTACAGTCAGTCTCCTGTTCATCGCAATCTGGAATCAGTCATAACAAAACATTATCAGTGGTGTACTCGGACTAGACACGGTTGCCTTGAACCAAGTCTGAGCCTGACTGTCCCATCTACAGTCGTGGCCAAAAGTTTTGAGAATTCCATAAATATTAGTTTTCACAAAGTTTGCTGCTAAACTGCTTTTAGATCTTTGTTTCAGTTGTTTCTGTGATGTACTGAAATATAATTACAAGCACTTCATACGTTTCAAAGGCTTTTATCGACAATTACATGACATTTATGCAAAGAGTCAGTGTTTGCAGTGTTGGCCATTCTTTTTCAGGACCTCTGCAATTCGACTGGGCATGCTCTCAATCAACTTCTGGGCCAAATCCTGACTGATAGCAACCCATTCTTTCATAATCACTTCTTGGAGTTTGTCAGAATTAGTGGGTTTTTGTTTGTCCACCCGCCTCTTGAGGATTGCCCACAAGTTCTCAATGGGATTAAGATCTGGGGAGTTTCCAGGCCATGGACCCAAAATTTCAAAGTTCTGGTCCCCGAGCCACTTAGTTATCACCACGGTGCTCCATTGTGCTGCAAAATGCATTGTTCTTCACCAAACTGTTGTTGGATTGTTGGAAGAAGTTGCTGTTGGAGGGTGTTTTGGTACCATTCTTTATTCAAGGCTGTGTTTTTGGGCAGAATTGTGAGTGAGCCCACTCCCTTGGATGAGAATCAACCCCACACATGAATGGTCTCAGGATGCTTTACTGTTGGCATGACACAGGACTGATGGTAGCTCTCACCTTTTCTTCTCCTGACAAGCCTTTTTCCAGATGCCCCAAACAATCGGAATCGGAGAATATGACTTTGCCCCAGTCCTCAGCAGTCCATTCACGATACTTTCTGCAGAAGATCAATCTGTCCCTGATGTTTTTTTTGGAGAGAAGTGGCTTCTTTGCTGCCCTTCTTGACACCAGGCCATCTTCCAAAACTCTTCTCCTCACTGTGCGTGCAGATGCGCTCACACCTGCCTGCTGCCATTCCTGAGCAAGCTCTGCACTGGTGGCACTCCGATCCCGCAGCTGAATCCTCTTTAGGAGACGATCCTGGCACTTGCTGGACTTTCTTGGACGCCCTGAAGCCTTCTTTACAAGAATTGAACCTCTTTCCTTGAAGTTGCTGATGATCCTATAAATTGTTGATTTAGGTGCAATCATAGTAGCCACAATATCCTTGCCTGTGAAGCCATTTTTATGCAACGCAATGATGGCTGCACGCGTTTCTTTGCAGGTCACCATGGTTAACAATGGAAGAACAATGATTTCAAGCATCACCCTCCTTTTAACATGTCAAGTCTGCCATTCTAACCCAATCAGCCTGACATAATGATCTCCAGCCTTGTGCTCGTCAACATTCTCACCTGAGTTAACAAGACGATTACTGAAATGATCTCAGCAGGTCCTTTAATGACAGCAATGAAATGCAGTGGAAAGGTTTTTTTTGATTAAGTTAATTTTCATGGCAAAAGAAGGACTATGCAATTCATCTGATCACTCTTCATAACATTCTGGATTTCCAATATTTATGTAATTCTCAAAACATTTGGCCACGACTGTATGTGCCTATAGACTGAACATTTAATACAAATGCACACGACATCACCGTTTCACAAATTTGCATTTTTGCAGTTTACACAGAGATGATAACTGTATCATTTTCAAAAACTTGCACTTTGAAACCCGTTTTCAAAAGTTTGCATTCTCAGGCCCAAATGAATGGCCAAAATGCATAAAAAGTTTTTAGTTTTAGTTGAAAAGGGTGTCATGTAAAACTCCGCTAATAAAGAAGATTTGAACACCATAACTTTAATGCGTTTTGGCGTTTATTTACACATTTTCAAAGAGCAAGTTCCTGAAAATTAATACCGTTATCATCTGCATGTACACTACAAAAACGTGAATTTGTGAAATGCTGACAGTCTATACAAAGTGATATCATTTTGACAATGTTGTCGTCTGTATGCAAAAAAAACACAAAGGAAAAACTTCTCAGTATCGTTGTCATGTAAACGTACCCTTAGAGGATGTTTTACCAGGATGCTCAACCCATCTAATTCCATCACTATGTTTGTTGTAACATTATAAACAAAGAATAGTAAAGTTTGCCACAGTTGCAAGTTTTGCATAAAACATTATTACTTTTTTCCTCATTTTAAAACAATCAATGAGGGTGAAATTTAATGTAAATCTTATACAAACCTTTTGCATAGCTGCACATAGAACATCGTTGCCTTTATGACTCACTACTTGAACCGAGCCAAGGAATTTCATTGTGTATTTCTCCATCCATTCAGTACTTTTTGCTAATGAGAACAAGATAGAGATATAACGACCATATAAACAGTTAACATTGTTAAGTAATTAAAAGTCATGTGAAAACACCATCTGTCGAAAGTGAATGTATCTGATAAAAATACAGTAAAAGCAATAATATTGATGAATATGATTACAATTTAAAATAGCTGTCTTCTATTTAAATATCTTTTAAAGTGTAATTTATTCCTGTGATGCAAAGCTGAATTTTCAGCATCATTACTCCAGTCTTCAGTGTCACATGATCCTTCAGAAACCATTCTAATATGTAAAAATATTTCAGTGTTTTTACTGTATTTTTGATAAATGCAGAAACATAAATATATATTCCATACTTTTGACTGTTCTTGTGCTCTTTAACTCCCGCCCTTTTCTGAAATAAAATCTTTTCATAGATGGGGAATGGAATCTTAACCTCCAACTCTTACCATTTAAAGAAAGTTCTTGCTCCTTAAAGACCTCAGTGGCGTAATAGGCAGGAAAGATCCCACGTGCTCCTGTTCTCATGTTGTATCCCTCATACCAATAATCATCATCCTGCACCTCCACCAGCAGAGGGTCATTGACCTCCAGCTCCAGCTCATCGTCATGACGAGGGACAAATCTGGCAAAAAAAAGACATCCATGAGGTGAAGAATCTTTGGTTTTGTATCTGGGTTGTTCTCAAATGGTAAAATATGTCTTGTTTGTGTCCCGGTGACTTACTGATTAAATTTGGATGCTTAGAGTGTAGTGCAATTTTATTATTTTTATTTTTAGATATGTTTTGTCATATCAGCCAATCTTCATTAATTTTATGATCAGAATTTCCTCCTCTATTATTATACATAACATTAAATGGATGAAGTCATATTTCGGAATCAACATTCTTGAAAATTTAGTTCACTGCCTTTTCAAATTATATTTTTTAAAAATCCTAAAAATTTTGAGAATGAAGCCATTTGCTGAGAATGACCCGGCATCCACTGGCCATGCATTAATTCAGGACTTCAATCTATAGCACGACCATCTAAAAAGACAAATGTGTTTAACAATTACATGTTTACAATGATCTTTGATAGTGGTGTGCCAGTCTCTTTCACCTGTAGACGGCTTTGTGTGTCTGGTCCCTCTCCTCTCCGTTAATTATGCAGGAAAACAAGCCAAAAGATTCTGTACCTAAAGACATAAGCAATTAGTATGTTTCAGCCTGTGATAAACACTTTCACAAAATCATGGCCATGCTGGTCTATCCTTATATGCAGCTGAAATGAACAAATCTCTAAAAGCTCTAATGGGTTATTAAGGTTCTTCTGGAATAAACAAACAAACTGTGTTGAATCTAATCAATTATAAAAATTGCACAAAAGCAGGGGCTGGATCTACATCTAAAACATCGTAGCACTTCATGATTTGAGTTACTTGCTCTTCATAGAAGTTAACACTTTAAAATAATATATATAGCAATTAATGTATATATATATATATATATATATATGTATGTGTATATATTCAAAAGTTAAGAAATAAATAGCTTTTTTTGTGAAGAGACTGAATGTTGTATTGTAAACTCACACTTGATGAATATTGTAGGCTATATACTCAATAGTTTTGGGAACACTTTAAAGGTCTCATTTATTTATGCATTTACTAACATTTTGTTAATGTTAGTTAATGAAGCCATTCATGTTAAGGTGCATTAACTAACATTAACAGATACAACTTTTGATCTTAGAAATGTTTTTAAATTTTTTAGAGAAAGCATGATTCTGTCAGCAAAATGCCCTGCATCCTTACTCCATTTTTCGTGTATTAAGTATTAATAATGGTTCTTATTATTATCGATGTTGAAAATAGTTTTTTTGTTGCTTCATATGTCTGGAAACCATATTTTTTTCCCAGGATTCTTTGAAGAATAGCATTTATTTTTGAAATAGATTTTTTTGTACTATTAATGTGATCCTCCAAAATTTGGACCAATATTGTACAAATGATAAAAACGACATTAAAGCACACCACTTACTGGAGGAGCGTGAGCAGCCATTCATGAAAACATTAACAAATTTTCGAGAAAATGGCATGTCAGCCTCAGGGGTAGAGTTCTCTGACAGACACGTTGAAGCTTTGATCCCACTTTGTTTTCTTCCCTTGTCCTCATTCTCATCCTCCTCATACTCTTTCTCAAGAGCCGACCCATATGGAGAGGAAACACAGTTATCGTAGATGGTGGCCGAATCACTGTCATCGCTGTAGCCACGATAACACTCTTTTAAACTGACAAGTTCCAGCTGATCGTGCTCATCCACGACCAAAGTGTATTTGACCGAATCGTACGAAAGTCCACTTGCGTCAGAGTTGCTCATGGAAGTTTTCAGCATTCCCGACAAGCTCTCGCGATGGGCATGAGCCTCGCCAGCGCCGCAGTCTCTATAACACAGATCTTCTGCTCCAGTTACTTCTTCACCGCTACTGTCGGCGGCCAAAGCTTCCACACAAGAAAAATAGGAAGGGGGTTGCAGATCCTGCTCATGGTATGGAGGAGGGGCTTCATTGTCAGAGCTGGCTAAGGTCACCTGGGAAAGCTCTGGGCTTTTCTCATTCTGCAGAGCCTCAGTGCAACGCTGTATTGGCGTCAGATAGATCTCCTCTGTAGGCTCAAGCCGAACGTCCGTATGATAACGGATCCGCTCGCAGTGCCCCGGTTCTCTGTGTACATCTCTGGCTTTACATGGGACAGATAGTACAGCAGAGGGGGCAGGAGCTTGAGAATGTTTGGGCTTGTCAGTAGAGGTGCCACAGTCTTTCATTTGTGTCCGACTCCGACCGCTGCCCGGTTGGTGCTTCTCCTCGTCGCTTAGACATGTATGCTCGCGAGATGGTGTCAGTTCACCTGGTTGCGGCAGGATCAAGCACAAAAAAGTGAATTGATGAATTACCAATCAAGTCTATGCTATGGAAGCTTGTTTCCGCCATAGAATAATAAAAATAAACATTTTATCTCACAATTCAGACCTTCATTCTTCTTCTTCCTTTTTTGGCAGTATAATTCAGGCTTGTTTTCTTGGAATTCGGAACTGCACGTTATAAATTCATATAAACTTGCAATTCTTACAAGTCTGAATTGCAATGACCTGTTTTATTTTTTTTTCTTATGTGGTGGGAAAAAGGAATTGCGAGATATAAATTTACAACTATGAGAAAACTGTAAAAAAATAAACAAATTCCGGAGCAGAAACAAGCTTCCATACTACAAACACACACACGCTGGTTTCCCTGCTTTATGGGGACTATTTTTATATTTTCAAAACACTTCATTTAGTATTATTTTTAAGCTGTTTCCCTCATGGGGACCAAAAAAATGTCCCCATAAGGTCAAAATTATTGGTATTACTATCATTGTGGGGACATTTGGGCATAATGTAAGGAATACCAGATACACACAGAGAGAGACAAATATATGACAGTGCACTTTAATTAGTAAAAAATAATATTTGAGGTCAGTGATTAAAGTGTATGAACTTTCTGACGGAAAAAAATGGCTTGTTTTGTTCTTGAAACAGACAGACCAACAAGTTAGGTATGCCTGTGTAACCCATTGTTTGGCAAGACTGCACATGCAAACATGTTTTTGTAGATGACTAGACTAAATCAAATTCACATGACTATAGTTGGCAGCGAAACCCTTGCTGCCCTTTTGTGATTGAGACAACAGAGCTAGGGAAGTTTGGCACACAATGAGCTAGCTCATAATTTGTCAAATTACTTACAAAATTGACTTGCTTATTACTTAAACTGACACTTTAAAATAATATACTTAAGTGGGAACTGAATGTAATGTTTTGGACACTTATTTGCATGTTAATACCAACTAAATTAAAAGGTATTTTAGTTTAAATTTATATCACATGCAGCTACCTGAACCTTACTGGGTTTTTTGGACCCACTTAAGTACATCTTTATATTTCTTTTCTTAATCGGCTTTTCTGTTGAAACCCGTAAATATATTTTTAATTACACATTTGTAATAATGAAGTTGCAATTTAGCATATTTTAAATAGGCTATATTAATTTGTAATACCAAATAGCATAAAATCAAATAACACCCTATAGTTAAACTTATATTCAAACACTTTACATGTGCTT
Source organism: Opsariichthys bidens (assembly GCA_037194245.1). Classification (NCBI taxonomy): domain Eukaryota; kingdom Metazoa; phylum Chordata; class Actinopteri; order Cypriniformes; family Xenocyprididae; genus Opsariichthys; species Opsariichthys bidens. The sequence continues at coordinate 3,757,685 of CM074307.1, read as the reverse complement.
TAGTATGTTAGTCAACACATCAAAATAAGTGTACTTTAAATTTAAAACATAATGATTAAAAATGTACTTTAAAACTTTAAATTTGACATTAGAACACTGAAGTGTTAAACAGTTATGAAAGTGTTCTCTCTTTAAGTACACTTAAAATGACTTATTTAATTAATATTACATTATCTGCAAATACAGTTTAAAAATAACACTTTAAAGATTTTAAGTACACTACAAGTGCACATTTAATACAATTAAGTGCATTTCATTTTCTCAAAAAAAGTGGAGAACACTGTTGTCTCTGTGATGAATAAGTGCTTACACTGTAAACAAAGATCTCCATACTCACCTGTTTTAAGGGGCGGCAAGGTCTGAGAGATTTTCTGCTGCCAGCTGTACTTCTTCGCAAATGAGTTGTTGTTTAAAGAGTCCTGATGAGATGCAACAGACAAGCTACAGCATACTTTTATAGTGATCCTGCTATATATTGTATATAAATTGTGCATTTTGTATATTTTTTCATGTTGTTCCAATCCCGTGAGACTTTCGTTCATCTTTGAAACACAAATGAAGAGACTTATATGATGAACAGATTGAATGTAGGCTTTTATTCACATATAAACATGCATCAACTCTCGCTTGACGTGTACGAGAACCAATGAGGCTTATACTCGTGTTAAGTAGAGCTTCCGTGAGAGTTTTTTTCTCGTCATCAAGCAGGTTCAGTTGAGCTTCTGTTTATGTTCGCTGATCAATGTTTATATGTGAAAAAAAGCCTAAATTCAATCTGTTCGTCATGTAAAGTGAACGAGTCTCTTCAGAAAATTTGGAGTAAACCACTCAATAAACTTTACAACAAACTTACAGGTTTGAAACGACATGAGAGTGAGTGACAGAATTTTCATTTTTGGACGAACTAACCCTTTAAAGCTAAATAAAACTCACAGTTAAGTTGAATAATTCAAGAGAGTTCTGTAAATGTGTTGATGGATTCCAAAAGACCTCCCTCTCTTTCTCAGATTCTTTCTCCCTCTCAATAAGTCTTACAACTCTTACAATAATGCCCATTCTTTTTGTCCATACGGACCCATTTTAACATTCCTCACACAGACTATGAGCTTTAAATCATTCCTCCGCCGTAAATAAAAGCAGAGGTGTAAACTAGCTACAGATTATATATATTTATATATACTCGTTACAAAACACAAGCAGCGATGCCATATATAAGAACCGTTTTTTTTTTTTTGGAATTTAAAAATTTTTAAAAATTTAACTTTTTTTTTCACAAAAAAAAAACATTTTGTGAATTGAAAAGGCTCTATGGATGTTAAAGGTTTTTTTTATGGAACCATCAATACCAATTAACAAACTTTTTTTTAAGAGTGTAATTAAGTAGCTTTCTGTGGTGTTTTTTTTAATGCTGTACTTTTACTCTGCCATATTCCCTCTAAATGTGTTCACTACTTATCTTCCTAAAAAATAACCAACTGGTTCTGACAAAACAAAACAAAACAAAAAAAGCAACTGTCAGAGGCAAACACTGTCTCTCTTTCAGCATTTCTGCTCATGTTCTGGTGAGAGCGCTCACTCACAGTGTTTATTCAAACAGATAATGACAAAAAAAATATCACCCTCTAAATTACAATGACATGGTTATACTTTATTGTTCAATGGGGGCCTAGCACTAACAAGCCCAAATACATGACTGTATTCCTGTATTTTAGAAAGAAGTCATTTATGGGAAACAAGCCCAAAGTCAATTAATTTCATTACAATATCTCAGTTTGTTTTGAAACAAAATCCATAGAAGGGAGCTTAAATTACATTTTTAAATTGTAGCATGTAATGTTATAAATATATTTTTGGTAAGTACTATTACTTTTACTGTGTGATCTTTCTCATCCCCCAAATGTAATGATGATCACAGACACAGAGGTCAATCATCATATTTTAACTAAACCGATTAAATACTACAAACCTACTTACAAATATTTTAAGTCATGTCAAGCTCATTTAGAATCAAATGCCAAAGAACTTGACAGAGTGAGTGTGTTAAATTAGTCAATCCATTTACACAAGTTTGACCAGTTTGGGCCGTTGTGCTGACCTGTTGCGAGCTTGATAGAGACGAACATTGCATTGAGGCACTCAGGCATCACCTCCTATCATTTGAGTTTTTGGAAGGGTACCATCACCTCACGCTCTATTAGCTCAATTTGTTGTATGAGATCGAAAGAGACACTGCCTCCCTCTGAAACGTCATTGACGGGTGTTGCTGTTGGATGCTCTCACTGTCAATTATTTTCACTGCTTCCCTTGCCTCGTCAAAGAAAATGCACCTGCAGTATATCTACCGTCATATCTTTACATGGCCATCTGTTTATTACCTGAGTCCGGGGCACCTGTGGAAATAAGTTGAGAGTGGTCGGTCTTTTTGGACGGTAGGTATCCATGGTGAAAGGAACAGCAGAGTCCATAGATGCTTTGCTGTCGTATCGACAAGCCACTCTTTGGCTCCTATCGACAACATCAGTAAGATGTAAAGGATGTGTCTCTGCCTGGATCTGACCCACTGCGCCTGCCTCCAGCTTGTCCAAGCCACTATTGGGTGCTTGAATCACATGATCCTGCAGGGGTTGGAAAAATCGTCTGTCAGTCACAGGAGAGAGTGAATGAAAAAGCAAAAGGAGAGATGAGGGCCACTGACTCAACCATTAGAGCAAGCAATGACATCAGACTTTGGCATTTTCGGTGCCGGCTAAGCCACGAGAACAAGAGACAGGGGGAGGGGTTTGGGACAAAGACTATTCATGTTGGTGTTTACTCACTGCATTACAATGAGAGAGAGACACATGCTTTCAGCTTCAGTCATATGCAAAAGTTTGCAAGATTTGTACCGATTTTGATTGGAGACGAAATTGTGAAAACAAGTGCTGTGAAAAAAAACCTGTGGTGTGAAAATACGAATAGTGTACACTTTTATTGTTTTTAAGTATTTTTTAAATAGTGTATTTAACTATTATGTAGTAACATTTAATGTAATCATTTGATACAGTGCACTTATTGGGTTCATAAATGTTTTACACCGTACTTATATTTTAAAAATACCTTGTTACATTAATTCTTGTTTCATGGGAAACCTTCGCTCTACACTTTCCTGGACTGTTTTGCTTTATTAGGGCATCGGGAGCTTCACTTTTAGGGGCTTGTTATTTTTCTAGTTCATCCTTTATTATTCTCTTTATTTTTAAATTTTAAATGTCATGTTTTCCATTTTTGTCATGATTCCCTGTTCCCCTAATATTGTCATGTATAATGTTCTGATTTGTTCCTTAGTTCATATGTCTTGTTTTCGTTGTGTTGCGGCATGATTCCATTGTGTTGTGGTGATTTCGTTGTGTTGCGGCTTGTTTCCATTGTGAAGTGGTTTGATTCCGTTGTGTTGTGGTGATTCCGTTGTGTTGCGGCTTGTTTCCGTTGTGTTGTGGCATGATTCTGTTGTGTTGCAGCTTGTTTCCGTTGTGAAGTGGTTTGATTCCGTTGTTTTGTGGCGATTCCGTTGTGTTGCAGCTTGTTTCCGTTGTGAAGTGGTTTGATTCCGTTGTTTTGTGGCGATTCCGTTGTGTTGCGGCTTGTTTCCGTTGTGTTGTGGCATGATTCCGTTGTGTTGCAGCTTGTTTCCGTTGTGAAGTGGTTTGATTCCGTTGTTTTGTGGCGATTCCGTTGTGTTGCGGCTTGTTTCCGTTGTGTTGTGGCATGATTCCGTTGTGTTGCAGCTTGTTTCCGTTGTGAAGTGGTTTGATTCCGTTGTTTTGTGGCGATTCCGTTGTGTTGCAGCTTGTTTCCGTTGTGAAGTGGTTTGATTCCGTTGTTTTGTGGCGATTCCGTTGTGTTGCGGCTTGTTTCCGTTGTGTTGTGGCATGATTCCGTTGTGTTGCAGCTTGTTTCCGTTGTGAAGTGGTTTGATTCCGTTGTTTTGTGGCGATTTCGTTGTGTTGCGGCTTGTTTCCATTGTGAAGTGGTTTGATTCCGTTGTGTTGCGGCTTGTTTCCGTTGTGTTGTGGCATGATTCCGTTGTGTTGCAGCTTGTTTCCGTTGTGAAGTGGTTTGATTCCGTTGTGTTGCGGCTTGTTTCCGTTGTGTTGTGGCATGATTCCGTTGTGTTGCAGCTTGTTTCCGTTGTGAAGTGGTTTGATTCCGTTGTGTTGCGGCTTGTTTCCGTTGTGTTGTGGCATGATTCCGTTGTGTTGCAGCTTGTTTCCGTTGTGAAGTGGTTTGATTCCGTTGTGTTGCGGCTTGTTTCCGTTGTGTTGTGGCATGATTCCGTTGTGTTGCGGCTTGTTTCCATTGTGAAGTGGTATGATTCGGTTGTTTTGTGGCAATTTCGTTGTGTTGTGGCTTGTTTCCATTGTGAAGTGGTTTGATTCCGTTGTTTTGTGGCGATTTCGTTTTGTTGCGGCTTGTGTCCATTGTGTTGCGGCTTGTTTCCGTTGTGAAGTGGTTTGATTCCGTTGTTTTGTGGTGATTTCGTTGTGTTGCGGCTTGTTTCCGTTGTGAAGTGGTATGATTCCGTTGTTTTGTGGCGATTTCGTTGTGTTGTGGCTTGTTTCCATTGTGAAGTGGTTTGATTCCGTTGTTTTGTGGCGATTCCGTTGTGTTGCGGCTTGTTTCCGTTGTGTTGTGGCATGATTCCGTTGTGTTGCAGCTTGTTTCCGTTGTGAAGTGGTTTGATTCCGTTGTTTTGTGGCGATTTCGTTGTGTTGCGGCTTGTTTCCGTTGTGAAGTGGTTTGATTCCGTTGTGTTGCGGCTTGTTTCCGTTGTGTTGTGGCATGATTCCGTTGTGTTGCAGCTTGTTTCCGTTGTGAAGTGGTTTGATTCCGTTGTGTTGCGGCTTGTTTCCGTTGTGTTGTGGCATGATTCCGTTGTGTTGCAGCTTGTTTCCATTGTGAAGTGGTTTGATTCCGTTGTTTTGTGGTGATTCCGTTGTGTTGCGGCTTGTTTCCGTTGTGAAGTGGTATGATTCTGTTGTTTTGTGGCAATTTCGTTGTGTTGTGGCTTGTTTCCATTGTGAAGTGGTTTGATTCCGTTGTTTTGTGGCGATTTCGTTTTGTTGCGGCTTGTGTCCATTGTGTTGCGGCTTGTTTCCGTTGTGAAGTGGTATGATTCCGTTGTTTTGTGGCGATTTCGTTGTGTTGTGGCTTGTTTCCATTGTGAAGTGGTATGATTCCGTTGTGTTGCGGCTTGTTTCCGTTGTGAAGTGGTATGATTCCGTTGTGTTGCGGCTTGTTTCCGTTGTGTTGTGGCATGATTCCATTGTGTTGCGGCTTGTTTCCGTTGTGAAGTGGTATGATTCCGTTGTGTTGCGGCTTGTTTCCGTTGTGAAGTGGTATGATTCCGTTGTGTTGCGGCTTGTTTCCGTTGTGTTGTGGCATGATTCCGTTGTGTTGTGGTGATTTCGTTGTGTTGCGGCTTGTTTCCATTGTGAAGTGGTATGATTCCGTTGTTTTGTGGCGATTTCGTTGTGTTGTGGCTTGTTTCCGTTGTTTTGTGGTGATTTCGTTGTGTTGCGGCTTGTTTCCGTTGTGAAGTGGTATGATTCCGTTGTTTTGTGGCGATTTCGTTGTGTTGTGGCTTGTTTCCGTTGTGAAGTGGTATGATTCCGCTGTGTTGCGGCTTGTTTCCGTTGTGTTGTGGCATGATTCCGTTGTGTTGTGGTGATTTCGTTGTGTTGCGGCTTGTTTCCATTATGAAGTGCTATGATTCCGTTGTTTTGTGGTGATTTCGTTGTGTTGCGGCTTGTTTCCGTTGTGAAGTGGTATGATTCCGTTGTTTTGTGGCGATTTCGTTGTGTTGTGGCTTGTTTCCGTTGTGAAGTGGTATGATTCGGTTGTGTTGCGGCTTGTTTCCGTTGTGTTGTGGCATGATTCCGTTGTGTTGTGGTGATTTCGTTGTGTTGCGGCTTGTTTCCATTGTGAAGTGGTATGATTCCGTTGTGTTGCGGCTTGTTTCCGTTGTGTTGTGGCATGATTCCGTTGTGTTGCAGCTTGTTTCCGTTGTGAAGTGGTTTGATTCCATTGTTTTGTGGCGATTTCGTTGTGTTGCGGCTTGTTTCCGTTGTGAAGTGGTTTGATTCCGTTGTGTTGCGGCTTGTTTCCGTTGTGTTGTGGCATGATTCCGTTGTGTTGCAGCTTGTTTCTTTTGTGAAGTGGTTTGATTCCGTTGTGTTGCGGCTTGTTTCCGTTGTGTTGTGGCATGATTCTGTTGTGTTGCAGCTTGTTTCCATTGTGAAGTGGTTTGATTCCGTTGTTTTGTGGTGATTCCGTTGTGTTGCGGCTTGTTTCCGTTGTGAAGTGGTATGATTCTGTTGTTTTGTGGCAATTTCGTTGTGTTGTGGCTTGTTTCCATTGTGAAGTGGTTTGATTCCGTTGTTTTGTGGCGATTTCGTTTTGTTGCGGCTTGTGTCCATTGTGTTGCGGCTTGTTTCCGTTGTGAAGTGGTATGATTCCGTTGTTTTGTGGCGATTTCGTTGTGTTGTGGCTTGTTTCCATTGTGAAGTGGTATGATTCCGTTGTGTTGCGGCTTGTTTCCGTTGTGAAGTGGTATGATTCCGTTGTTTTGTGGCGATTTCGTTGTGTTGTGGCTTGTTTCCATTGTGAAGTGGTATGATTCCGTTGTGTTGCGGCTTGTTTCCATTGTGAAGTGGTATGATTCCGTTGTGTTGCTGCTTGTTTCCGTTGTGTTGTGGCATGATTCCGTTGTGTTGTGGTGATTTCGTTGTGTTGCAGCTTGTTTCCGTTGTGAAGTGGTTTGATTCCGTTGTTTTGTGGTGATTTCGTTGTGTTGCAGCTTGTTTCCATTGTGAAGTGGTATGATTCCGTTGTTTTGTGGCGATTTCGTTGTGTTGTGGCTTGTTTCCGTTGTGAAGTGGTATGATTCCGTTGTGTTGCAGCTTGTTTCCGTTGTGAAGTGGTTTGATTCCGTTGTGTTGCGGCTTGTTTCCATTGTGAAGTGGTATGATTCCGTTGTTTTGTGGCGATTTCGTTGTGTTGTGGCTTGTTTCCATTGTGAAGTGGTTTGATTCCGTTGTGTTGCGGCTTGTTTCCATTGTGAAGTGGTTTGATTCCGTTGTGTTGCTGCTTGTTTCCGTTGTGTTGTGGCATGATTCCGTTGTGTTGTGGTGATTACGTTGTGTTGCAGCTTGTTTCCGTTGTGAAGTGGTTTGATTCCGTTGTTTTGTGGTGATTTCGTTGTGTTGCAGCTTGTTTCCATTGTGAAGTGGTATGATTCCGTTGTTTTGTGGCGATTTCGTTGTGTTGCAGCTTGTTTCCGTTGTGAAGTGGTATGATTCCGTTGTGTTGCGGCTTGTTTCCATTGTGAAGTGGTATGATTCCGTTGTTTTGTGGCGATTTCGTTGTGTTGCAGCTTGTTTCCGTTGTGAAGTGGTATGATTCCGTTGTGTTGCAGCTTGTTTCCGTTGTGAAGTGGTATGATTCCGTTGTGTTGCTGCTTGTTTCCGTTGTGTTGTGGCATGATTCCGTTGTGTTGTGGTGATTTCGTTGTGTTGCAGCTTGTTTCCGTTGTGAAGTGGTTTGATTCCGTTGTTTTGTGGTGATTTCGTTGTGTTGCAGCTTGTTTCCGTTGTGAAGTGGTTTGATTCCGTTGTTTTGTGGTGATTTCGTTGTGTTGCGGCTTGTTTCCGTTGTGAAGTGGTATGATTCCGTTGTTTTGTGGTGATTTCGTTGTGTTGCGGCTTGTTTCCGTTGTGTTGTGGCATGATTCCGTTGTGTTGTGGTGATTTCGTTGTGTTGCGGCTTGTTTCCATTGTGAAGTGGTATGATTCCGTTGTGTTGCGGCTTGTTTCCGTTGTGTTGTGGCATGATTCCGTTGTGTTGTGGTGATTTCGTTGTGTTGCGGCTTGTTTCCATTGTGAAGTGCTATGATTCCGTTGTTTTGTGGTGATTTCGTTGTGTTGCGGCTTGTTTCCGTTGTGAAGTGGTATGATTCCGTTGTTTTGTGGCGATTTCGTTGTGTTGCGGCTTGTTTCCATTGTGAAGTGCTATGATTCCGTTGTTTTGTGGTGATTTCGTTGTGTTGCGGCTTGTTTCCATTGTGAAGTGGTATGATTCCGTTGTGTTGCGGCTTGTTTCCGTAGTGAAGTGGTATGATTCCGTTGTGTTGTGGCTTGATTTCGCTGTGTTGTGCACTACTGGTACCCCCGTACCCTACCCCTTTTAAAGAAGGGTACATTAAATAAAAAAACTGATGGCTTGCTCAACGTGATAAATTTCTTGCTTTCCTGTATTCTACTTCAGCACATTTAATTGCTAAACTTTATGAAAGGATTTGTATGTTAGATTAGTCTGTTTAGTGTAGTTAATAAGGCCTTGTTTGTGTTACGCGTAAAATTGTTTGTGGTTTATGCTCATAATCATGCAGATTTTGACTACATGCTCTGAGTAGTACGGTTCCCATACTCGTAGAATAACCATTTCTTTGAATTAATAAACAGTTCTGGACAAACAGGTTAGTTGATTGTGGTATTAATTCTGCTACACTAAGTTAATTCTTACAGCTTATCTAAATATTTATAATTAATTATAACATTATTATTAATTATTCATATCCCCTATTGGACTAATTTGCTACTGTTGACATGTAGTTATTTATAGTTCGAAGAGCTACCAAAATAAAGTATAAACTCTTTTTTTTTTTTGCAATAATGTAGTTTGTTGCTTTGGTATTTTTGACCACAATAAGGGTAAATCAACAAACATCCTCTTCTTTTATAATTGGTCTAAATTGCACGACCATTTTGGTGGACTCTGCTATTTATGTACATTTCTATGTTCATTATTTTCCTTGACTATAATCTTTTTGACTGTAATTGCTTTGAGTTATTTTATTTTAGTTATATGGTTAACAATTCCATTAGTAATAATGTAAACATCGGTAGAGTGGATCATTATGGAATGTGGAGTAAAATCTAAAATTTTGCATGTGTGAGCATGGACAAAATTAAACAGAATTTCTAAGACATAAATCTGGCGGTTGCTCACTGCCACCTACAGGAGTAAGGATGTAGTGGGCATGAATTATTAATAATTATTATTCATCATTGTAATTATTATTAATAAAAGAACAACACAAAAGAACAAGATACAAAAGTACACAAAGGCTAGAGGCATTGCAATTCCCAGTGATTGTTAGAAGTTGTTCTGTAATATTTTACATGTTAGAAAAGACCTTTTCTCACCTTGATGTCAGGGTTGTTGCGCCTGGCCCTGAATTCAAATTCATCAGTCATTTCTGTGATTTCAGACAGATCCTCATCTTCAAATTCATCCAAGCCTATGTCATGGGTCAGCCTATAGAAAGAACCACTCAAGTTATTGGTAAGGGACACTAGTGGACTGTTTGTTTCTTTGTTTTTAAACTGCACAGTATACCCTTAATTGTGAAAGAGAAGTGTGCTTAATTGTATTGAATAACACTTTAAATCTTAAAAGTCTATTTTAAAAAAAAACTAATTGCATATATAATAATGAAATAAAAGTCCACTTAAGTGTAAAGTGTACATGACTGTTTCTTAACACACCTAAGTACACTTGTTGTAAGTGCACTTTGTAAATCAAATTAAGTTTAAAATTACATTTTAAATCATTGTTGATATCTTTTAAATGTACTAAATTCCACCTTCATCATTACAAATCTGTAGTTATAAAAACATTTAAATGACATACAAGTTTCAAAAGAAATGACAAAGTATATTTCAGTTTAGCATAAATAATCATTACATTCAGCAGTACACTTTAACCATATTTGAAAGATAACATAAATTGACATATAAAGATGTACTTAAGATGAATATGTTTTAATATAAATGATCACAATAGTATTATTATTTGTAATATCTATAACACATTTTCATTTAGTTGCAATTGACATGCAGTTTACATTTAAGTACATTACTTCTATAAGTAATTTTTTAAAAAGTATGCCAAAGTGTACTTCGTTTTTTAATATAAGCTTTTAATATAGGCTTATTTTGAGCCATATATTCTTGTACATGCAGGCGCTGTATTAAGCTGACACATGTAGTACTAAGTGCTTCTGTTGCTACATATCTGAAACACCTTGCATCTAATCCACTTGACTGCTCTGTTTTCAACTCCTCCCCCAACTGCAATGTGCAAATCTCACAGATTGATGCGCATGCAAATCCAGCCACATGCCAAAGTCGAACACATCTTTTGATTATGAGTAACTGGTTCAGGTGTGTTTGATTGGGATTAGAGTTAAACAGCTCCTAAAGTACAGGGCATGATGTACCGGCCTAAAGATAACCCATCACAACCTAAAAAACTGTAATCATTGTCAAAGGTGCTACTAAAGCACAGGACGTGATGCACCGGATTAAAGATAACACATCACACATTAAAACACTGTAATCACTACCAAAGGTGCTTCAGCGTAAAGGGTGTGAATACTTATGCCACCGTGATATTTATTTATACATTGGCAAAGTTATTACAAATCTCTATGTGCTTTGTCATTATAGAGTTGGGATTGTTGATTGAAGTACAAAAATAAAGTATTTTAGGGGTGAATATTTTCTCAATGCAATGCGTGGCAGGGAACAGTGACGTGGCTAACTTCACCGGTCACATGACAACGATGGTAGTTTGCTTGCACTGTATTTATGCTACAAACAAACAGCTCGTCATCAAACGGAGTACCTACAGGATTTCAGAAGCAGCTTGTGTCTCAATGTGAGAAAGAGTTCGTGCTGTGCACGTGCACGTTCTCGGTCCCTTCCAAAATAAAAGTCCTTTGTCACACCATAATTGTGTGACACTGCAATTAATAAAACCTGCACTGTAAAGTGGATTATTTACAACGACAGCAGGAGAAGACGATAGTATTATGCCCTTACAGATATATATTATTTTTAATCTATTAATAAACAAATGGCAAAGGTCAAAAATCCCATTGCAATACTGGAAATAATACTGCATAAAAATTCATAGAAGGTCCCTGACATAGCAGAATGTTGCTATGCAACAAAAATAACACTCTGCTGTGTTCTGCATCCGCTGCTCATCAAAACACAAGGACTAACACATCAGTATTTTTTCCTAAGTTCTGTATATTATAGAGACAAATAAGCTCATACCATTTCTCCCATTGCTCCTCCGTCCATTCTTCTTTGCCATCACCGTTTGAGTCCATTCTGTAAGCAGTGCAGCATGGGATTGTGTTGACATCTGGTCAAAGCTCTCTTCATATTTCAGTGCCTGCCATTTAAGCCGCTGTATTTGAAGTCAGTTTAGACTGAATTCAATGACAGCAGCACATGCAGCTCCAGTGTACAATGATGACGTCTTGATAAATTCTGCATTTTTCTCAATGCATCTCTCTGCCCTTGCTCATGTGTTTACCTGCATCCTCGCTGTGCTATCTACAACAGAAGAGAAAAAATAAAGCAGAAATGACTAAATAAAAGCTTTGCAGAGTCAGCGCTGATAGAGATGCTGCATGACAGTGTCCTTCTGCTTATACTTAATAATCATGCAGACGATCCAATAGCAGGCGTGTATTTCACAACATCTCCCCTCTTCTCTGCCTCTTGTCTCCAAAGTCACCCATCCCCCACTCTCTCTCTCTGTAGCTATATGAGTGGGTGCAGGCAATACAGTAGCTCTCTTCAATGCCAAATAACATACTATACAGAGAAACCAAAGGAAAGTACTAAACATCTACAAAGGAAAGTGGCCCATGTAGTGAAACACTAAATGTTTTTATACACTATATCAACCAAATTTTGGAAACTTCCCTGGCTTTTGATTATGTTCATCTTTTCCGAAGAAAGACTAACGTAAAAAGTGACGAAAGCCAAAATAGTAATCAGTTAATTAATCAGAATGAAGGAAATAGGACAATTCAAGGTAATAAATACAAGTCGTTCGGAAAGGGAAAATTTGTGCAGTAAAGGAGTGATTTGGGGAGTTCCGGAGGAAATTAAATCAAACCGAAAAGGAGGACGTCTGAAAGGTGCAAATAAATCCTGAGGGAGTGAGTATGTTGTTCTTGATTTTGAAGAGGAATCCCTACTGTGCCAGGTGTAGTGAAGATCATGAATCTGGGCAATGTAAGCATGAACAGCTAAAATGTTGTAACTGTGGGGAGAATCAGAGTGCGGCTTATGTGGGGTGTGAAGTGATGGAAAAGGAAAGGGAAATACAACGGTTGAGAACTCAGAATAAGATCGCATATGCAGAAGCTGTGATGATGGTGAATTCAAGAGAAGGAATAAATGAAAGAAACAGAGTAGAGAATCGAACCACAAAAGAAACAGAACAGTTAAGAAAAAGTACTTAAAGAAACAAGTTATTTTCATTGCAGGGTTGGGGAGTAACAAAATACATGCAACTTAGTTACGTATTTAAAATGCAAAATTTGAGTAACTATTTCATTACATTGACATTTTAAATGGGTGGTAATCAAATTACAGTTACATCTGAAAAATATTTTAGATAACCAAAGTGATTCATGTTTAAATGAAATAAATGATGTTACAATTCAATGTAAACTGTGACAGGCAATTAATGTAAACAGCAGTTGGTGATTCTCTGACTCTAACAGCATCATAAACTACAGTTCTGCTCATAAGTTTCATAACCTAGCAGAATATGCAACATTTTAATAATTGTAACAAAATAAGGGGATCATAATTGCATGCTATTTTTATTTAGTACTGTCCTGAATAAACTATTTCACATAACAGATCTACTCGAGAAGACAAAATGACTGAATTTATAAAAAACACCCCATTCAAAAATCTTACCTGCATGATCCATGACTGATTTCATGTTTTGAGATAATTGAGATTCCATGTAATTGTAGAAAAAAAAAGGTAATTGTGACTTTTTGATCACACAATTCAGACAATTTTTTTTTTCATCTCAGAATTGCAAGATTTAAACGTACAATTGCATTTTATAAAGTCAATTCAAAAAAATAAAATTGATTTAAAAAAATTTTTCAGAATTGCATGATAAATTTTTTTTTTTTTTTTTTTTTTTTTATTTTTTTCTTCTTTTTCTTTTTTTTGGAAAAAATTGTCCCCATTGCAACTTTATATCACGGAATTCTGAGAAAGAGAAATGAAATGAAAGAATAAAATTCACAATTACCTCGTTTTTCGTTACATACTATTTCCAAAGTAAATTTATGTAGATTATTTTTTAATTAAAAAACTTGGGTTAATAAACGAAATACAATATAAATTTTTTTTTAAAAAGCATATTTTTTGTAAATCTGTAGTGAAATTTATTTTTAAAGTAAACCCACCCTGTTGATACCACATGGAGAATTAATCTAAAGACAGAAAGAAAACAAAAAATGCGGAGAGGAGAAGGGACATTATTAAAAGCGTGAGAGGAAATCAGAAGTGTTCATATGCTGTTATATGAAGGCGGGAAAAAGGTAGCAGCATCTGATGAGAAAAAGGCAGAAATGATAGTAAAGGCACTACTGAAATCCTGTTGAATAATCTAACAGAGGAGGGTGGCTTGATAGGTGGGAGGAAACTAACAGCACAACTGATGCTCATTCACTATAGAAAAAATGAAGAGGGCATCAGTAAGCGCTGGAATGACATCTCCTGAGAAGGATGAAATCTGCTACGTAATGTTAAAACATTTAGGTGTTTTGGCATCTATAAAATTGTTAGGTTTTTATAGTGAAGTTTGGAGAAAAGTTATCAACTGGATGGAAAGAGTCAGTCATTATTCCTATAAGAAAACCAGGAAAGCACCCATCCAATCCAAAGAATTATCGGCCAATAGCATTGACTTCACATATAGGGAAGATAATGGAAAGAATGGTTATTTGGAATGTAGAGGAATTCTATCACCTCATCAGAGTGGTTTCGGGAGAGAGAGAGAGGAACTATGGATCCCATTATCTGTTTGGAAACAGATGTTAAGAAAGCTCAGATTAATAAAGAATAAGTCATGGCAGTTTTCTTCGACGTGGAAAAAGAATAGGACATGGTTTAGGGAAGAGGGGGGTTAATGATCAAACTTGATATGATAGGAATTACAGGTAGAATTTACAATTGAATTAAAGATATTTTGTTTGATAGATTTATTCAAGTCAGAATTGACCCTTCGCAAAGACCCGCCCCCTTTAGTTACTGTTGCTATGCGCTCTCACGCCACACATCATGTTCTCACGAAGTGAAAAATACATCGCGGAGCAAAGAGGACACTGACAAAGCGTTGACAGACATATGAAACAGTTTCATATTTAATATATCGTAATTTTTTTTAAAGAAGTTTAAACGATAAATACTGTAGTGTGTCTTTAATGTGTCGTGACAGATCGCTGAAGCTCCTCGTGAAGCGATCACCTCTTCATACTAGTTCATTTATAGCATCAAATAAACATGAATGAACATCAGAAGGAATGTTGTTTCAAGTGTGGAAAGATGTGAGTACACACAATTTTTCAAGTTCAAGTTCACCAACATTAATCTACTAACTCCCCTGACTGCTTTGTCGGACAAAATGGCAGATTCGGGGTTATGATTGGTCAGATCGCCTGTCAATCAAACTGTTTGGGAAATTGGGAAAGCCTTATCTTTAAGTTATATGGTGGAAAATGGCACCCCCCAGGGCAGCATCATTAGTCCAATACTCTTTAATTATGATAAATGATGTATTTTCTCAAGTCCAAGGAGATGTTGGGTGATCATTGTTTGCTGAAGATGAGGCATTGTGGAAATGAGGAAGGAATATAAATCATATTACTGGAAAAATACAAGAGGCAATTGAAGTTGTAGAAAAATTCATGGGGATTCGGGTTTTCAGTTGATAAAACAAAAGCAATGATGTTTACTTGGAAAAGAGGCATTGATATACAGATAAAGATGAACAAGTTTGAACAGGTGTGTGGTGTTATGCAAAATTAACATGGAATGAACATATTCAAAAGACAGACACTGAATGTCAAAAGATTTTAAATGTCTAAGAGGATCAGAATGGCGAGCAAGTAGAGCGGCAATGAAAAATATCTACACTGTAAATGATTTCTGTTGTTTACACCGTATTATACTGTTTTTCTCAACAGTATTTTGCTGAATAAGCTGTGTACAGTATGTTACCGGATACCCAAGGTTAGGATTCGGATACATACGTTAACTTACTTGTTATTAAATTCAAATTTTGATTCCTCTAATCAATTAATTCACGCTCATGTTCATGCAAAAGAGATTTGTTTTTACACGTCTGTGAGGACCTGACTGACGATCTGCCAGGATTTGTTGCCAGTTCAGTTTTCCAATAATGTGATCGTAAATGAATTGTGTACAACAGTCCAACAAAGCAGTATTAAGTATTTATATTAGTATTAAGTGAGTTATACTTTAGACATGATTCATTCTGTTTTTGCTCTGTTTTGCCAAAAAAAGAAAAAAAGAATAGTTTAGCAAAGCCAGAGCAGAACTTCTTAAAGCTTCTGTATTTCTTAAAAAGACAACAATC
Organism: Opsariichthys bidens; assembly: GCA_037194245.1. Taxonomy (NCBI): domain Eukaryota; kingdom Metazoa; phylum Chordata; class Actinopteri; order Cypriniformes; family Xenocyprididae; genus Opsariichthys; species Opsariichthys bidens. The sequence continues at coordinate 3,742,151 of CM074307.1, read as the reverse complement.
CCTTAAAATAGCCTGTCATTTAATGCAATTATTATTATTTGCCTTTCCAATATGTGTGAACTCAGATCTTAGCTCTGATTCTTACCCCTTTATGTTGACTATTTCATACAGGAAACTACCTTTCCCTGCCCAGCACATCAAAGATAATCCTGCTGGGTCAGATTCATATACTTGACTTGTGCAATCACTAGGGTAACAAAACCTGTATTGCTGTTGTACAAGACTAGTGTGTGACTTTCAGTACAAACGGAAGATGTGTAAAGATAGCCAAGAACGAATCCATTGAATTGAGCTAATTAACCTTCCTGAAGAGATACAATCCCTTTATATGAAGAACAGATTTAAGCTTTGGCTTTTATTGACTAAAAGACATGCACAAACAAACCTCATGCTTAAGATTTCATTACCAAATTTGAATGCATTTGTAATAATACAGTTTTGTTTACTCTTGATCACATACAAATATGTATACATGTTTTTCAGGATATTCCATTCTGTTTTTCAAGAAAAGGATGCTGGCCTTGGAGGGGAAGGTCGTCATTGAGTCCAGCCACCTCCAGCAGACTTCATCTCTGCCCTGGCTGTCCTCTTTGCATCATTTTATGCACACTGGAATGAATTACTGTAAAAATTACAGCATTATTTTACAGCCGCTGGCTGTTTTTTAATAATACAGCATATTGCTGTAAACTGCAATGCATTCTGGGGTCACATGTTGGTTTGACTCAAATTTACAGAATATTGCTGTAAATTGACCCTTCGTAATTTAAAAAAAATACAGTTACTTACTGTAATCAGAGAATAAATTAAATTACAGTAACACTACTGTAAATTTTACAGTAACTGGCTGGCAACCCTGCTGCCAGTATTATACTGTAAAATTTCCACCCTGGAGTTCATCCAGAGGTAAATACTCTTCACTAATCAATAGTAAGATTTCATTCGCTGCGCGGCTCTATGCACAAGCTTTTGACCATCATTTAAAGGTGTTTGTAATGTGTTTATTGATGATTAGTTTTGCCTCAATGATTGATTTGTGCTTATCATTTCTTGCAGGATTATCAGAAGTGCGACTTTTCCCACATGACACCAGCCCTCCTCACCTGGCCTTCATCCTCACCCTCTTTCTTTGTTTTACTGTGTTTTGTACCTATTCATTTTTGCATGAATTGTTCACTGATTTTAATTATAAATTGTTAATTAGTCGTGTTTAAAAATAAAATTTGTTGCATTATATCACTGTTATTTTAATTCTTAATTCTAAATTCTTTAGTTTTTTGGGATATAATGCAAATAAGACATATTTTATTTGCATTATATCCCATTATCATTACTAATGTAGTATTCTGTGATTTTAATTATGAATTATAAATTGTTAGTCTTTTTTTATTGTTATATGCAATTTTTTCTAATAAAAACTGTTTTTATGCAGTTAAAGCTTTCCCATCAACAGTTAAAATAACACTTCTACAGGTTTTCTAGATATTCTAAAGGTTATACAGTAGCACTATAAAATAAATTAAGATAACTTTTCATAACTGTATAATACAATACAGTATTATTAAAAATCAACAGTGTAATACCGTACTTTGACATGGTAAAAAATACAGTGAAATGCTGTATTCAGTTTTACAGTAAGCTTAAACACTACTGTAGTTAGTTTTACGGTAATTTTAGAGTTGAATGAAATACAGCAACTACTGGATAATTGTTGCCAGTAAGTTACTGTCAATTTTTTTTTTTTTACAGTGTATTAGATCAGTGGTAGATTATGGAAGTAGGCTATTGTTTATGATTCAGCAGTAAAAACTTTATTGAAGAAGCTGAATGTGGTAAAAGCTCAAGCTTTGAGACTTTGTTACGGTGGGTTTAAAACGACTCCTGTCTCTGCCCTTCAGGTTGAAGAGGGTGAAATGCCGTTACAAATCAGACGAAAGCCGTTAATGATGAACTACTGGGTACTTTTTCAAAGTCATTCAGAAGACCGCCATCCAACAGTAAAGGTACTCCTTCCGTACTGGGAAAAGAAAAGATCTAAACAGAAGTGTTTTGCATGCAATACTGACAAAGAAGAAAGATACATTCCTACAGTACTGTTATCACTAACTCCACCTTTATTTATTTATTTTTTTACCTCAAGAGAACAGAGCTACATTTTTTTATTTTTACGAAATGGGTACCCTTACAAAAGATTACTGCAGTTTTTTTAGAAGTAATACTACAGTTTTTGTTACATATAGAAAAATGCGTTTTTTTGGACACGAAAAAACTGCAGTATTGCAGTATAACCTAAAATGTCTGTAGTTTTACTGGAGCACAACTATACTGCAATACATCTAAAGCACTAGTAAAATAAAACTGCAGTTCTACTGTTTTTATACTTCATGCAACTTTCAGTTGTACTTCATTTTACTGCAGCTGTACTTATACTACAGTTGTACTGTGACTATACTTCATTATACTGCAAATCAATGGTTGTGCTTCATTAAACTGCAGTTAAACTACTTGGCACTGCAGTTCTACTTCAATATACTGCAGTTCTTTTTTGTAAGGGAAAACTCTGGAACACTCCAATACATTTGGTGGCGATAATGCACCTTAACGTTGATGCTACCCGCCATTAAACCGAAGAAGACAGAGTAAGCAGAACGCGCTGTCTTCATCCATGTGAGTAGTACGGATGTAAAATGAATGAATCCGTTTCCCAGCGTTTTGTGACTATTATGCTTTCGAAATGGGCAGATGAAATGAGAGAATAGCCAAAATCATCGTGTAAACAGGTGAGCAGACTTTCCTTCAAGTGACCTTTCTGTCTCTATTTATATGTAAAAACTTTAGCAATGTGAATTCATTTGATTGTGACGACAAAGCGTTCTTGAAATTACATCATTATCATCATCATCATCATTATCTCACACACTTCCTCTGTCTATGAGTGAATTGAATTCGCTCTTGTTTATTCTAGTAATTTATGACATTACCACCAGCTGGAGGGAACAGAGGAGCTTTTGTCTGTGACGCAGACCGTGTGTTTGGTTCGTTAGCTGTTCGAGAACAAACGGCTGTCCGTCGGGCTAAAAGAAAAACAAATTCACGCCGCCACAGTCTATCATCCGGATTTTCTGGCATTTAAAAATTAAAATTCACCATAAAATGTTTAGGCTCTGCCTAACACTTATGTTTTCCGTGATTCGTTGCGTCTTTTTAAATGTCATTTAATTTTAATTGCACAGACATCACTGTATTCGAAATAGACACAAAAAAGTTTTATTTATTTGTTTGTTTTTGGCAAAAAAAAAAAAAAAAAAAAGGTAAAATGTTTGTTTGGCCGATAGGCTGATGCTAGTCAGGATAGGTGCATATCCCTTGAATGAGCTTAATATGTTTGGCTATACAAGCAGGTTATTTACTACATGACTGAAGGTGGCTTGAAAGAAACGAACACAAAGAAAGAGAAGAGGCCTTTGAATGAAGAAGTGTTGTGTTTAGATGCAGGCAATCAAAAGCTCAGCATTTATTCATCAGCCCTTTCTAAAGAAGGGGTGAAGGCTGGAGAAGGAGAGATACGTTTGTTAAATTTGTTTGGAGATTTATCTACATTTGTTTATGTTGGAATGGAGCGCCAGACAGGATATAAATGCAGCTCTTGAAAAAATTAATCTAATAATGTTTATGTGGAAATTAGGGCTTTAGCTAACGATTATTTTGGTAATCGTTCAATTATTCTGACGATTATTCGAGTAATCGAACGCCCCTCCCCCAGCGAGAGCTGAGACAGATGTACTGAGTGCTTGGCGTTTATCACAACCATTCAGTGTTTTCAACAACATGATGTTTATTTTAGGTTTCAGATATTTAAATACAGATAATATCTAGTAACAATACATTTAGAAGTAGTAAAATATACACTAAGGAAGCTGCAATAACAATCCTTTCCATTATAATCTGACGACACGTTACATTCATATCAGATACTTATTACATACTGTAAGTGTAATATATAGTTTACCCTGTTCTTCTCCCAATTCACTGGACACTTACATCCATTCGTGTATTTCAAAAGAAGTGGATGTATTCACGCGTTGTAAATCCGACAGATCGATTCCCTGAACAGCGGCATAAACGAACATGGTGTGTGCATATAAAAATGGTCATTTAGAGCATTTATTTGCAGAAAATGACAGCTGGCTAAAATAATGAAAAAAGATGCCAGGTTTTCAGACCTTGAATAATGCAAAGAAAACACAATATGTTTTATCTTGGGAAGAGTTCAGAGATCAATATTTGGTGGAATAATCCTGATTTCCAATCGCGGCTTTCATCCGTCTTGGCATGCTCCCTATAAGTCGGAGATTCCTGGAGAAAAAAAATCAAGCAGATTGACTTTATTTGATGTCTGGTGACCCTCTTGCTTACATTCCAGAGATTTTCAGTGGGGATCAGGTCTGGAGATTTTGATGTCCATGATATGGTGGTTCTCCATCCACACATTGATTGGTCGGTCTGTGTGGACTGGAGCATTGAAAATCTTTCGAGTTTGGGAACATTGTCAGAGCAGAAGGAAGCAATTTTTTTTCCAGATAATCTTTTATGAGTTATGCATCCTTCACAAAGACATATTTGCCATATTCTAGCCTAACTGAAGAAACATCAGATCATCACCAATCCTCCACCAAATTACACAGTGGATGTGAGAGACTGTGGGATGTAAACCTCTCCAGGTCTCTGTCGAACCATTAGAGGACCAGGGCAAAGATTAAAACCGGACTCATCAGAGAAGATCAGAATCAGGCAGATCCGTCTTTGTGAATGGCGCGTGACTCAATCCACGTAAAAGGTTGTTGTGGAAAATCTCCAGACCTGAACCTCGCTGAAAACCTCTGGAATGTAAGTAAGAGGGTCACAAGCCATTAAGTAAAGCCAAGCTGCTTCACCAGGAGTGGCATAAAGTCATCCAACAGCAATGTGACTGACTCATAGGGAGCATGTCAAGACATATGAAAGCTGTGATTGGACCTTGTGAAGCAACACAGACATTCATTTCATCAGAAATTCATCAGAAGAATTTCACAATGAACATTGCTAACTCCAACACACATTTGTCAGTGTTGTCAGATCGTCAGCACGTTTTTGAGAGACAGAGAGAGAGAGACAGAGCGTGTATTAAGTAAAACACTGGTCAGAAAATGTATCCTTTTAATAGAGAAGCCCCTTTGGGGGAATCATTCTGGCAGCCGCAAGCAGGAAAGGTAGTAGAGGCTTGTTGCCAATGCAAGATAAGGGAAATGTCTAAATATAAAAATGCCTTCAGGACAAATAATCAGCTGGGCAAATGTCGCGAAGATTATTTTTAATTAATCAAGAGAAGCAGAAATAATTCTCGCGATTTAAAATATGATTAATTGTTCTGCCCTATCCTTGAAAACATGGCTCTAGATTTTTATATTTTGTTGAACATTTTGAATCTGCCATTAAAAAATCCATTTTGGAGAAAGTGCAGATGTAGATAAAAACATCTTGATATTCTTTAGATTTACTGACAACGTTTAAATTCAGTGAGACTACTGAAACTCTGACAGACGTTCCGAGCAGAAGCAGACTAGTTACTAAAGAGTTAATTCATTGGCATTCTTCACATATCTGCCACCTAAACTCCCATCGACACCTCCCTCGTGTTACCCTCTGAGTGTGTGTAATGGTTCGGATAAACTATTTGTGTTTCATTACTTTGTCTCGTGTGAAGATAATTTGTGAGCTGCTGTTCTGTTGGGAATAAACGGGCTGGCTTTCACAGTGATTTTTTTTGTTTCCATGCATTTCTGAGTTAAATGGAAAGGAAAACCCTCTAGGGTGCTTTTCCCCCCCAATGAATTCAAGCTCCTCCTTGTGAAAAAGTAAACTTTAGCATACTTTTAAAAAGAGTAAAACGAAGGTCTTACGGGTTTGGGACGTCACGAGGGTGAGTACTTAATGACAGAAATTTCATTTTTGGGTGAACTAACCCTTTAAGTGTACCCTCTTTAAGTGGCCTTTTATTTCAAAATAGTATTTTATTTGTAAGTACAGTTTTTAAGTGCATATTCAATACAGTCAAGTGACTCTGTAACCAAAGCCTTTTATTCCCTTTCAAAAGTCAAATGCATTCCTTGCATTTTTTAATTATTAAAGTACCTGCTCAGTTCTTTTCAAAGTTGTTTTTCTTTTTTGATTCAGACATGCTTGGTGTTTTCTTTTGGGGATTCATATTATAGAGTTGTTGTAGAGAGAGAGAGAGAGAGAGCACTTTTTTTTTTTTTTTTTTTTTTTTTTAAACTGATTTGGGAGTTAAAAGGCTGTATTAAAGGCATCATTTGTGTGATCTGTCTCGTGAAGGGGTTTGGTACTGGTTCACGAATCAGATGGCTGTACTCTGTGTTGTTCCCTTGGCTGCAGTTTAGACCACAGCAACAAACCCAGTTACTTCAATAGTAATGACTCATTTCATATCCTTGTTTTTATGGAAATAATCCTGCGTCACAAGCTTTGTCATTGTCGGATGTATAAAATTATATTGTGCTATGAGTACAGAAAAATAAGAGGGGGGAGGGGGAGGAGCACACTTTAATCCTTCAATACAACAGCCTGATTCACATCTGATTTCTTTTTCAACTCAAAGACAGACTTTGAGAATTCCTACCAATATTTGTATTTTTTGACATAATTTTGTGTGTATTTTCCCAGTCAAGTGTAAGGAGACTTGAAAGAGGAATCAGTTCGGTGTTTGCGTGTTATCTGAATATACTTTTAATAATAAGAATATATATTTTGAAGAATGTTGGTAACTAAACCGTTTTTAGTCCCCATTGACTTCCATAGTATTTATTTATTATTTCATTCAATGGAAGTCGATGGGGACCAGCAACGGTTTGTTTATCCACCTTCTTCAAAAAATCATCTTTTTTATTCAACAGAAGAAAGAAACTCTTACAAGTTTAGAACAACTTGAAGAGTCAATGACAGAATAGTGTTTTATTGTGAACTGTCCCTTTTCTAAGTGGTCTTTTATTTCTTTAATATTATAAATCTACAATATCTATTTGCCAATAGCTTCCAGGCCACAGCAACCTAAACATCCTCTAAAATCAAAAGGCTTTAGTTTTGTTTGCAAGGAAGGAAAATTGCTTACGTGCACGCTCCTCCTCCTCCTCCTCCTCCTGCTCTCTGTTCCCCAATTCTCACAGATACACCATGTTTGTCCACGTGCAGTCATTTTTAGTTAAACTGTTTTGTTTGAATAAGGTTTAGCTAATGCAGTCATTTAAAAACGGCTTTTTTGGACTGAGTATTTTGTGAAGGGACTGCTATATGCTGCCTAAATCTTTTCATATTTTGTATGTGGTGTAAATGAAGGTAAAGAATGCTCATGAATATTTTTCTCCTCCTTTTCTACCCCATTACTGAGCACAGTTGCTTTGATGATAGCCAAAAGCTGTTTTTAGACCAACGTATGGATTGTTTTAGCACGACGGATGGATATTGTGGCTATTTAAAGAACCAACACTGCAGGAATCATTTAGACCTTTGTGAATAGAACGAAATTGCTGTTGCAGCTGAGGGACATGCCATTTGTAATGGATGCAACGTAAAGCTTGAATTGTGTTTTCATGATTTTGTTTTGTTTTTTGAACAGCTGCTAACCATACATCGTACACAATGAACAAAAGAGATGAGGCCCCCAAAGACCGGTAGGATTTCATTTCCTTATTTTGCCTTCAACACTCCAGAGTCTATCAAACTTAAGGACTGATTTAGTCTCAGTGAACCTCAATGATATGTGGTTTTGAAAAGCACAGGGATTCAGTTTAATTGCTCTAAAAGTACTTAAGTCAACAGAATGAGCTGATACAAACTGTAATCAAGCTAATAGCTTTAGATAATTACCTGGGGTCATATTGTTGTAAGTGAACATTTCTTATATTCATAGTGAAGTGTCATTTTTCTCATTGCCTTGATATTAGAATTGTGGTAATTATAATTCAGATTTTATTACATTTTTACATTTTTTTTGAAGGTAGGGTTGCCATGAGCTGTGTGGGGTGTGTGTGTGTCCCAAGTTCACTTTTCAAAATTAAAAAAAGGCTTAAATAGTGTATCTTAAATTCGGGAGCAGACAGTCAATCAATTAACAGGATAGGTTAAGATTGGAGAAAGGGTTCATACTTTTAAACAATAGCCTGCCTTTTGGTTTGTTTTGGATGAGATGGAGTGATATTGAAGTGATTTTTAGAACAAAATTAAACCTAAAACCTCTGACTTTCAAACAACTTGCTTCACACTTGGTTTTGGCTTTGCACTATTTTTAATGTGCTGTGAAGTAAAGATGAAAAAAATAATGAAATCTTAACTTCTTTTTATTGGGGGGGGGGGGGGGGGTGAATGTCACATCAATGTATTGGAAATGGACTGTAAGACTTGTTTACTGTCATGTTCTCTCTTCTGTTCAGCGGCTCTCTTGTAGCGATCATATTCTTCATACTCGGCCTGGGAACACTGTTGCCATGGAACTTCTTTATGACGGCATCTATGGTAATGGAATGTGGAAAACATTCCAGATGTGAACTGCAATAACACATGAATGACAAGTTTCTCAGAAAATCTTTAAGCCAAATCTGCTGAAACAACACATTTATTTGCATTTTAAAGAGCACTTCATTAGTCTGAGAGAAATTCCCCTCCAGGACATTGATCTTTTATTGATCTGAACTCTCCAATGAGTGCAATTAGTTTGCTAGTTGGCTAACATCCAGGATTGATCTGATTAGCCTGATCACTGCTCCAGAGATTTGTCTCTCATTCCTGCAATCACTATAATTGTGATATTATTACTGTATTGTGGTCAATTTTGTAACGTTTGAAATGTTTCCCAATGTGTTGAAAACCTTTTTTATAAGCAATAGTTGAATAGTCTGATTTGAGAAAAGGCAGCGGCCTCATTTACTAGTCCCTGTGTTTTATGATTCAGGTTTAACAAAATACAATTGGAAACGTCTCTGTTACGACTGTAACCTTAGTTCCCTGAAAGGGAACGAGACACTGTGTCGAGAGTTTGACGTAATGGGAACGCTTTGCGTGAATGCTTCATGAAGCACATGGGAAATCAGTCCAGTGGTGTGATTGGACGTTAGAGGCGGGTGACGTCACGACCAGGAAACTATAAAGCACGCTCAACCTGTACAACGCCAGCTTCGCAAAGTCTGAAATCGTCGCTGATAGGCATGGCGTTAGTATGGCAGGGCGACACAGCGTCTCGTTCCCTCTCAGGGAACTAAGGTTACAGTTGTAACCGAGACGTTCCCTGAGAGGGAACTCGCCCTGCGTCGAGATTGATGCAATTGGAATGTATATTCCCACGTCGCCTTAGTGACCAATGTCTATCTAGTTTGAAACGTTCAAGCACTAGGAAGAAAGTGCCCGAGCCCCAGTGGAGCTCAGATCAAGATCATAAAACCTCACGAATGTATGCGGCGAGGACCAGCCTGCCGCCTCATAAGCATCGTGCAAAGATGCTCCGGACAGAAGAGCCTTAGAGGCAGCCATACTTCGTGTCGAATGGGCTTGAGTTGCCAAAGGGGAAGGTTGTCCGGCCAATTCATAAGAAAGTGATATAGCCTCAACCATCCACTTACTCATCCTCGGCTTAGATGCTGGGGAGCCTTTGCTAGGGGCTCCAAAACAAACGAACAGTTGTTCTGTTTTCCGTCACAGGGCAGCTCTGTGGATGTAAGCATCCAACGTCCTAACTGGGCACAGCAGATTGTTGCGTTCCTGGTCAGGATCCCCGGATGGAGGAGGACTGAAAGCCTGCAGTACTATAGAATTGGCCACATTAGTGGGAACTTTAGGAATATACCCCGGCCTCGGGTGGAGAAAGGCCTTCACCTTCCTGGGCGCAAACTCCATGCATGACGGGGCAACCGACAATGCTTGCAGATCTCCTATCCCTTTAAGAGAAGTGATAGCCAAGAGAAACAGAGTCTTAAGAGTTAGAAACTTGACAAGCACCTCAATCGATTCAAACGGAGCCAGGGTCAGGCCTTGGAGCACCAAGAACAAATCCCAAGCTGGCACCTGTGAGCGTGCTGTAGGCCTCAGCTTCAGAGTGCCACGAAGGAAACGTGTAATTAGTGGGTTCCTCCAAGTACTGGACCTACTGGGTAGCTAACAGGGTCCAACTGATGACCACTGCACAGAGAAGTGAACAGTTTCCATTGCAAAGCATACAGTCTCCTCGTAGAGGGAGCTCTGGAGTGAAGGATGGTACTAACGACCTCAGTCGAGAGACCAGAGTCAATGAGCTGGGCCCCCTCAGAGGCCAAGCCCACAGCTTCCATAGTTTTGGGTGGGGGTAAATGATCGAGCCCCCTGCCTTGGACAGAAGGTCCCTCCTGACCGGAATCTCCCAGGGAGAGCCGTCTAGGAGAGCCACAATATGGTAGAACCATATCCTGCCCGGCCTTTGTGGGGCAACTAGTATGAGAACTTGGTCCCGGCAAACTCTCTCCAAAACTCTTGAGACGCAAACAGATCCATTTGTGCCTGGCCGAACACACTCCATATCTGCTCCACCACCTTGGGGTGGAGCCTCCATTCCCTGGGCCTCAGCCCCTGCCTCGACAGGACATCTGCTCCCAAATTCTGGGGCCCACAGGAGGATCTGGTGCACCAGTCTGCAGAGTGGACGTGAGCGCAGACCCCCCTCTCCACAGACTGCTCCCCAACCCTTGAGGGAAGCATCCGTCGTTAGCATTCTGAGACTGCACAGAGCTCCCAGCATGGGCCCTTGGGACAGGAACTAAGGTTTCTTCCACATAGTCAAGCAACGTAAGGCATCGCCACGTGACCTTGATCATGCGAAAAGGATTTCCCCTTGGAGAAAACCCCCTGGTCCTGAGCCACCACTGCAAGGGTCTCATGTATAGCAGGCCAAAAGGTATCACGTTGGACGCTGCTGCCATCTGACCCAACAGTCTCTGAAACTGTTTGACAGTTAGTGACTGGCCTAGCGTTATCTGGTTTGCGGTAGAAAGGATTAATTCTATGCGAGCAGGAGAGAGTCGCACCTGCATTGCAACAGAGTCCCAAACCATGCCTAGAAAAGTGGTACTCTGAGCTGGAGACGACACACTTTTCTTTTCTTTTAACCTTAACCCCAACATTTTCATGTGAGCGATAATGACATTTCGATGCTGAACTGCTAACTGATGCCACTGCTCTAAAATCAACCAATCGTTGATATAGTTCAGGATGTGAATGCCCTGTAGACGCAGCGGTGCCAATACCGCGTCCATGCATTTGGTGAAAGTGTGGGGTGACAGTGCTAGGCTGAACGGAAGAACCCGATATTGGTAAGCTTCGCCCCCAAAAGCGAACCTCAGGAACTTCCTGTGTTGTGGAAGGATGGATCTATGGAAGTACGCAGAAATGTTTGGCAGTAGCTTCCATGCTGTCAAAAATTCTTCTAAGGGAACCAGTCTCTCCAGCATTGGTATTTTTTGCACAACCAATTCGGTGCCTGGTAATGGCAAACTGACAGGAAGCACCTGAACTCACAGCTTTGAGACCTTCCTTAGAGTGGGCGCGCATCCCAGTGTCGCTACATTTCCGGATGGACACTGAGATACACGCCTGCTGGGGACCGCTGCGCCCTGAAGCACACGAGGTGGCAGAGTTGGCAGAACGGCCCCCTGAGGGCACCAAAGAGAAGTGGGCACCGTAGGCAGAACTCCACTTGTCTCCGGAGGGGGCTACCCTCGGGGACCTGACACCTCTGGCATCAGGACCTCTTCCCCGCAGTCTTCCTAGCAGTAATGATGGCCCTCAGGTCTGTCTTACTTTTGGAGGCTGGGTCTGAGAGCGCTTCCCCGGTCCCCCTTCTTTCTGGGGGGAGCCCGGACAGCCACGCTCTGCTTTTGTGTGGCATGGTGTGAGGAGCTGGGTTTAGATGTTTGGGGCTACCGTGAAACAGGCCCGGAGAACTGAGGGCGATGGGGGAGGAGCTTCTGGAATGCCACCACTTGATTATTAGCTTCCTGGAACCCCTCAACGACATTAACTGTGTCGCCAAAGAGGCCAGGATGCGACAGTGGGGCGTCCATTAAAAAGTTCTTTTCTTTCTCTTTGATGTCACATAGGTTGAACCAGGGCTGCCATAGAGCGGCAAATCTGTGAGTCACCGAAGTTTGCTGACCGGGACCAATACCCCCGTCCTCATCGAGTTTCCCAGCAGCTCTGCCTGATAGGCCTGCAGCAGGCCCATAGTGTGGAGACATGCTGCAGCCTGACCGGACACTTCGTAAGCCTTGCCCACCAGCGATGTTGTTCTTGTAGTCTTAGTTGGCAGCGTCGGGGCCTTTAGGGCCGATGCTAACTGGGGAGAGAGATAGCTCGCAAGGGTCTCCTCCACCTTCGTCATCGACCCATAACCGTGCTCTTTTAGGCCAACTATAGATGCGTAGTGAGATGTGCACTATGAACTATAGGAGACCGGTTTCTTCCATGATCTCGACACCCCGGTGTGGTGATCAGGAAAAAACGGGAGACCCCGACGCACAGGTTGTGCTTGCGAGGAGATAAAGCATTCTTCCAATTTGCTCTTAGGACTCACCTCCTGCCTCTCTGCTGGCTAGTTTATACTCAATTTGGCAACAACACAAGTCACAACGTCTGACAGCTCCTCATATGCAGGAGAATGCGATGGTGAATCATCTCCTGCATCAATGCTTTCTATATCCAACTTCTCAGAGCTGGATACATGAAGCACTGGCACTTCACCCAGAACAGAAGGAACCGCAGAGCGTGCTTCCGAACTCTGAGAAAAAGCGCTGGACCTAGCAGGTGAGGGTTGAGATAAGGCTGGGCCCGTCTCAAACCCCTCTGTTAGGTCCATTTGTGATCGCCAAGATTTAGATCGCCGCTGTGCCTTGTCAGCAGCAGGACCCGCACCAAGAGGACCGCGAGCCTGGGCACTTTCCTCGTAAACTGCCAGGCGGGTGTGGAACTGACATAACACCAAATAAGACAAATGTTTCACATATAACGCAATTGAAGACACAGAAGCTGGCGTTGCACTGGTTGAGCGTGCTGTGGTTGTGACGTCATCCGCCTCAGACGTCCTGTCACACCATTGGACTGATTTCACATGTTCTTCATGATGCATTCACACGAAGCGTTCCCATTGCGTCAAAAACTCGACGCAGCGTCTCGTTCCCTTGAAAGGGAACTTTTTAAATTCTCATAAATTTTCAGTACTCTGAAAAGCAAAATGTTCTCCAGTCATTAGCATGATTTATAAAAGAATATTTCTCAGATTGAGTATAAGTATTTATAGTATAATTTATTAATTTTATTAGTATAATTGAACTTGGGGTGGGGGGGGGGGGTGTTACATTTATATATTGTGTATATATGAACATGTATATGGGGAGAACAAATATTTGATACAGTGCCGATTTTGCAGGTTTGCCCACTTACAAATCATGTAGAAGTCACCTTCCAACCAGTAAGAATTCCAGCTCTCACAGACCTGTTAGTTTTTCTTTAAGAAGCCATCCTGTTCTCCACTCATTACCTGTATTAACTGCACCTGTTTGAACTCGTTACCTGTATAAAAGACACCTGTCCACACACTCAATCAAACAGACTCCAACCTCTCCACAATGGCAAAGACTAGAGAGCTGTGTAAGGACATCAGGGATAAAATTGTAGATCTGCACAAGGCTGGGATGGGCTACAGGACAATCGGCAAGCAGTTTGGTGAGAAGGCAACAACTGTTGCCGCAATTATTAGAAAATGGAAGAAGTTCAAGATGACGGTCATCTCCCTCAGTCTGGGGCACCATGCAAGATCTTGCCTCGTGGGGCATCAATGATCATGAGGAAGGTGAGGGATCAGCCCAGAACTATACGGCAGGACCTGGTCAATGACCTGAAGAGAGCTGGGACCAGAGTCTCAAAGAAAACCATTAGAAACACACTACGCCATTATGGATTAAAAACCTGCAGCGCACGCAAGGTCCCCCTGCTCAAGCTAGCGCATGTCCAGGCCCGTCTGAAGTTTGCTAATGACCATCTGGATGATCCAGTGGAGGAATGGGAGAAGGTCATGTGGTCTGATGAGACAAAAATAGCTTTTTGTTCTAAACTCCATTCGCCGTGTTTAGAGGAAGAAGAAAGATGAGTACAACCCCAAGAACACCATCCCAACCGTGAAGCATGGAGGTGGAAACATCATTCTTTGGGAATGCTTTCCTGCAAAGGGGACAGTACGACTGCACCGTATTGAAGGGAGCATGAATGGGACCATGTATCACAAGATCTTGGCCAACAACCTCCTTCCCTCAGTCAGAGCACTGAAGATGGGTCATGGCTGGGTCTTCCAGCATGACAATGACACGAAACACACAGCCAGGGCAACTAAGGAGTGGCTCCGTAAGAAGCATCTCAAGGTCCTGGAGTGGCCTAGCCAGTCTCCAGACCTGAACCCAATAGAAAGTCTTTGGAAGGGAGCTGAAAGTCCACATTGCCCAGCGACAGCCCCGAAACCTGAAGAATCTGGAGAAGGTCTGTATGGAGGAGTGGGTCAAAATCCCTGCTGCAGTGTGTGCAAACCTGGTCAAGAACTACAGGAAACATATGATCTCTGTAATTGCAGACAAAGGTTTCTGTACCAAATATTAAGCTTTGCTTTTCTGATGTATCAAGTACTTATGTCATGCAATAAAATGCAAATTAATTACTTAAAAATCATACAGTGTAATTTATGGATTTTTGTTTTAGATTCCATCATTTACAGTTGAAGAGTAACCTATGATAAAAATTACAGAGTTCTACATGCTTTGTAAGTGAGCAAACCTGTAAAATCGGCAGTGTATCAAATACTTGTTCTCCCCACTGTACTATCGTGTTTGGCCATAAAAAAAAATCCATATCAGTTGACAATTTAATCTGCCAGGTCATAGTGTTACATTTGTTTTTATTGCAGTGATTGATGTGTTTTCTTAAATCTTTAATTTGGTTTTTACAGTATTTCAACAACAGACTCAATACATCTGAATGGAGGAATGGAACACTAACGACTAGGAAGGAATATTATTTCAATAACTGGATGACTTTGTTGTCCCAGCTGCCATTACTGCTGTTCACTTTACTGAACTCTTTTCTCTATCAGCGGTGAGAATTTTTTTTTAAACATTTTTTTTTTTTTTTAATTGTAAAGAAGGAAACCATTCTCATTGACCAAGATATATATACATGTACAAATATATTTTGAACTTATTTTGATATTTTTTATATATCACATCCACTAACATCTATTAAGATAGTTTTATAATAAACAAATGGCTACTACATAATCTAAAGTTTAAGGACACAAATTTTCATTAAAATGTTTGACACAAATTCATTAAGCAAAAGTGTATAGTTTTAATAATCTAAACATCTATTTAAACCAGTAATATACCCAGGTCATTTATGTTTCAGGATCTCAGAGAGGATGAGGATAGCAGGCAGTTTAGTCTTCATGCTCTTCCTCTTCATCCTCACTGCTGTCCTGGTGAAGATCCCAATGGAGGAGGACAGGTTCTTCTCCGTTACCATGGCAACTATCTGGTTTATCAATTGTTAGTGACTTTGAAACCTCATATTATAATGTCATATTTTACTGTATTTTTGATCAAATAAATACAGCATTGGTGAGCATAAGAGACTTCTTTCAAAAACATGAATCTTATCAGCACCGAACTGGTAACTTTGTAACTGACAAACACCATTTTAGGTACGTTTACATGACAATGATGTACTAAAAACGGAAAAGTTTTCCTTTGGGTTTTTGAAAAGTTTTGCGTACAAACGACAACATTGTCAAAACGATCCCTGTTCACATGGAAAACGACTAAAAACGCTGTATTATGCTGCCAGGCCAGTAGTTGGTGATGTCTCTTTGTAAAGAAACACTGGGCACCACGTAATACGCATGCACATGACGTCACCATTTTCACAAATTCGCATTTCTGTAGTTTACACTCAGATGATAACACATCATTTTCAGTAACCTGCACTTTGAAACCAGTTTTCAAAAGTTTGCATTTCGGGCCCCGAAAATGCCACTGTCGTTTAAATGAACAGCCACAATTTTAGTTAAAAACTGTGTTGTCTAAACAGCCTGTTAGTTGAGATGCATCAAGTATTGTTAATGTTTTTCAGATCAGTATTTTTTGTGTGCTCTTGCTGATGATTCTTCTGTGTGTCTCTCGGCAGCGTTCGGGGCCGTGTTACAGGGAAGTCTGTTCGGTTTGGTTGGTTTGTTGCCGCAGAGGTACAGCGCCATCTTTATGAGCGGACAGGGACTCGCAGGGACATTTGCTGCTCTTGCAATGATCCTCGCTATAGCAAGTGAGACACGGTGTCAACCATACCATTGAGATCATTTTAATAATATTTTGAATGTTTTCATTTTTATATTTTGTTTATTTAAATTTTTTGTTTTGTTTTTGTGCTTTTTATTTATAATTTTTTTGTAAAAAAAAGTCTATGTAGTATTTATGAATTTATATTTCAGTTTTAGTTTATTTTAGTACAACATTTTAAACTAAAGGACAGTGAGAAATGCTGCTTTTATTTTATTATTTTGGTATTGTATGGTTTATGAATTTATGTTTAGTTTTAGTTAAATGTAATATCCCAATGAGACAAAAAACATTATAGTGTATTTGAATACAAAAATAAAGTCCCTCACAAGTACTCCCACAACTATCACAATAATAAATTAATAGAAGGATTGATATATAATGGTGCTAGAAAAAAACATTATTTGGTAACATTTATTTTAGTGTTCCTGTTACACACTTTACTATAGTAATGATAGTAAATTATGCATTATTTAAAAGCAACTAACCTTAAACCAAACCCTTGTTTATAGTAAGTACATGCTGTTAATTCAGTTACTCAGTAACTATTCGTATATTTACAACAAAGGCACCTTCAAATAAAGTGTAACTTCAAAAATTTTGCAAATAGGGTTTGCTAATGGGAGTGAGGTTAAGCTAATTTGTCATCGTTGCACATCTTTTGTCATCTCAGGTAATGACAGGTCAGCGTTGCACTCTTTCCTTTTTAGAATTTGCTTATTTAACTCCACAGAGATTCACTGTTTCCAAATGAACATTCATGCATTTCTGTATAGATCTGTTCACTGGCCGTGTGTGTGTGTGTGTGTAACAGGTGAAGCTGACAGTGAAACGGCAGCTCTGGGTTATTTCATCACTCCATGTGTTGGGACCCTTGTCACGCTCATCAGTTACTTGCTGCTGCCCAAACTGGTGAGTGTGTTTATATCCTGTCAGATGTGTGCTATTCCATAGTCAGCTAAATCTGAGGCTAATCTCTGGATTGCGTATGGTATGTGTGTGCAGGTGTTTGCCAGGTTTTACCTGGACAGGAAAAGCAAGAGTTATGAGCTTGAGACATCCAGCCAGCTACTGCCTACAGGTGAAACTTACAGTGTACAAAGTTGTTGTGGTACATACAGATAGTGGATTACCAATTCACCAGTATTAATAGATTAAAAGCAATATGCTGTTGGCCAGATTTACAGCTTGCACTAGCGCAAACCCACTTTTGGCGTTGAAAGAATGGTTCTTAACCTTGTTGGAGGTACTGAACCCCACCAGTTTCATATGCGCATTCACCGAACCCTTCTTAGTAGGAAAAAGCGGGGCGTGTCATCACGAATCATATGAGTCGGGTGTATGTCTTGACCTCCGCCGAACCCCTGAGACTGACTCACCGAAGCCCTGGGGTTCGATCGAATCCAGGTTAAGAACCACTGTGTTAGGGTTTACTGAAGACACTCAGTGAAAAATTAGCGCTGAGAAGTCGTGGACAGTTATTTTGCAGCTAACCTTATTGCATATGCACTTGTAGGAGTTTCCCTTTCAGATCCATAATTTATGGGAGGAGAGTATTTAAATGAATCATGCAAGGTGATTTACTAAGGTTTTTGCTAGTCAATTTACTGGTATTTGCACTAGTATTTACTGCCCACCCAGAAAGAAAAAAAAAACATGTCTTAAACCTGACGCGAATTTGTGTCGATCATTATGGAATTGATCCTGCTGTGTCTGCGTTCTTTAATGTGGGCGCCGGCACACAGAACTCTCATTGGCGCTTTTGCGCTCTCACGCTAATTTGCCGTTTGGTGAATCTGGCCCAGTATTTTTAAAAACCCGAATTCCAAAGGTTATTTTCCTTGGGGAAAAAGAAATGCATACTGTATTACAGACATAATATACTTTTAAAAGTGTGAACCAAATGTAATGTTTTCATTAAATACAATTAATTACACTTCTTTTTCACAAGGGTAGACTTTATTTTAAGATGATTATGTTTATCCAGATGTTGTGGAAGGTTGTGAGAAGACGAGCGATCCTTCTAATGGCTCTGTGGCCAACGGGAATCCTAACAAAGGTGCTAACTGTGTGAGTGACGATGAGGGTTGCAATCAGGCCATCCTCACGCTGCAGACAGAAAACGCGCCCACCCAGAAGAGCTCTGTCCTGCAGGTCTTTAAAAAGGTGCAGTTGTATTTTACCAATCAAAGTATCAGAATGTCTTACAGCTTGAATGATTAACAGTGGCTCATTGTCATCTTCCTCTCTCTCTGTCTTTAGATTTGGGTTATGGCGTTTTGCGTGACGTTTGTATTCACAGTAACACTGTCAGTTTTTCCGGCTGTCACCGTGGATGTGAAAACTGTCTATGGAGGAAACTGGGGTACGGAATACGCACGCACACACATTTGATGATATTGATATATCAGTAGTGTAGTGTAGTGATGTGACGGGAAGGCCAAGTATGATAACCCATTAACCCATGAATGCACTTCGGCTTACAAGTCTGACTCTCTAACCATTAGGCCACGAGTGCCCCACTTGTGCTTATTCAGTGCTCTTCATTTTTAACATTAATCAGAAATCACCATACTTGCCCAGTTGATTAATCATAATACAGTAATTTGCTGAACAGAAATATGAAAATTGGATGTAGTCAGGTTCAAATGTGACAATTCTGAAAATTACATATATATGCACTGCAAACAAACAAACAAAGTCCCTGTTTGAATTTTAATAGACAAATACTTAAGAGTCTATGACTGGATCATTATTAGATTCAACTTTATTGTCACTGCACATGTAAGGTACACGGCAACAAAATGCAGTTAGCATCTAACCAGAAGTGCAATAAGCAGTAAGTGCAGAATATACAAGATCTACAATATGTTCAATAACAATACAGATAAGTGTTATGGACATAATTTACAGATTATAAAAACATGATATACAGATAGGTGTACTAAGAACATTCTATACAGATGGATTATGTAAAAGTGTATGTACACTATAGGCAGAACTATGAATGTATGAACATGATTTACACTTTTGCAATGGACAGTAAAGTGCATAGAAAATGTTTCAGTGTGCAAATGGATTATCCAGTGTTTCTGGATGAACAGACAGTAGTGCAAGTAATGACAAGTTTACTGTTTTTACTTGTTGTGAATAAATCAGTCAGTTGAGGTAATGAAGAGGGGGTGGAGTCTGTGTGTAGGGTGGGGGGGGGTGTCAGAGTTCAGTAAGGAGACAGCTGTTGGGAATAAGCTGTTCCTGAATCTTGTGGTCCTTGTCCGGAGGCTCCTGAAGCGCCTCCCTGAGGGCAGGAGGTTAAACTGTCCATGGTCAGGGTGAGAGGAGTCCTTGAGAATGCTGCGAGCTCGACGTAGACAGCGTTTCCTCTGGATGTCCTCAATAGCAGGAAGTGGTGCCCCTGTGATGAGTTGGGCAGTTTTCACCGCCCTCTGCGGTGCTTTGCGGTCAGCCACTGAGCAGTTCCCATACCAGACTGTGATGCAACTGGTCAGGATGCTCTCGATCACACACTGGTAGAAGTTCACCAGGATGGCTGAAGACAGCTGGTTCTTCTTCAGTGTCCTGAGGAAGACGAGGCACTGGTGAGCCTTCTTGACCAGGCTGGAGGTGTTTGTGGTCCAGGACAGTTCCTCCGAGATGGTGGTTCCCAGGACCTTGAAGCTGGAGACACGCGTTCAACAACCATCCCGTTAATGTGGATGGGGTCATGCGTGCTTCCTTCCTAAATTGATTATTATGTTTCTAGCATGTTTTATGTTTGGAAACGGTTCTTTTAACCCTAAAAGATGGAGTGTAGCTTTTCATGTCTTAAAGAACCATGTAGGAAGATGTAACATGGCCATATTCCTGGATGACAATGCCAATATTCATCAGTGTTAAAATTGTGAAAAAATGGTTCAGAGATCATGAAGAATAATTTTGACACATGAATTCTGACACGTCTGAGTCCTGACCTCAACCTCAGTGTAGGTCTTTGGGATGTGCTGGAGTAGACTTCACCGAGTGCTCACCTCTTGCATTGTCAATACAAGATCTTGACTAAAAATTAATGCACCTTTTTATGGAGATAAATGCTGTGATGTCATTTCCATTAAGAGGTGCATCAGTTTTTGGTCAAGATCTTGTTGATCTTGAAGATTTGATGTTTTTGAGAAATCTCTCAGCCTTTAAAGGTATATATTGCATTTGTAATCAACAGACACACATAGATAAAGTGTAGTAAACATTTAAATGTCTAATTTTGATATGTTTTTGCTACTAGTTAGAAAGAAAACAAGTTATGGAAGCAACATAGCCCAAAATTATGAGTTTTGCTTAATATGTCTTTAATACACAACACTGCAAAATCTCTAGCCAGCAAATAGCCAGTCAAGGTTGAAGAACGGGTTCATACGGGCGCATGCTGTGACATATTGAGTCACATGCTATTATTTTTACATCTTGCCCCTCGAAATCATTATGCTAAATGATTAACAAAGTAACTGCACATTCATCAATTTCAAAACCTTGCTCATGCTTGAGGTAGTGTCAAATGTGATCTGGCAAAGGCCAAAAATAGAGGTTGATAGATCTCTATTAAATGTCATAATTAAATTCATGACCATTTTCTACTCGATTCTGCTTGGTCATTTTAAAACCTGATAAATGCCGCCATCTGGTGGCTCTCTAAAGAATAGCACTCAAAGTACTTACAACAGCAAAAAGCTGTGCTTTCAACATTGAAAGTACTCCTTCGATTGATGTTTTTAAGTCTAGACTACATAGTTTTCTTCATTGGCCTTCCCGGCCTATTAACTTAGTTGTTGTTTTCCTTTTATTTTTTTATCACATTTATTGTTATATTATTTATAATTGTTTTTGTACAGGACTTTGGTCAGTGTAAGCTGAATTTAAATGTGCTTTATTTGAGCTTGTATTTCTCAAAATTTTATTCTTTCTCCATTTCTGTCACAGATTAAGTGTGCGTTTCTTTCCAACTTCACCTTTTGGCTTAATTAGTTGAGGACGCTTAAAGGGATAGTTCAACCAAAAAATTTACTCTGTTTTGGCAAATACTAATACTCATGATTCTCGCACTGCATAAGAGACAAACTCGTTCCAATTGCCTTAATTATTTTATTCCTTGCAAGCAAGGTCAGACAGTCATACAGAAACAAGGGTTACTGCAGAGTGCGACCAAGAAGGACGGGCTCTTTTACCTTTATATCTCTTCTCCAGCCTTCAAGGTTACATCTCTTAACATCAGTACTTTTCCACTTATGGTAAAAAGAAAAAAAACACTCTACTATGACCTAAGGCCTAGTTTTAAGACAGGATTACCTTTTAGGTCCTAGGCCCCAGATTTAGGACAGGATGACCTCTCAGGTCATGGGCATGCGCCCCTCGTCTCCTTTAGTCCTGCCTCAGCTGTTACCCATCCATTTCATCCTGTCCGGTTACCCTTCCCTAACTTTAAAGAATGCCTAAATGCAGCAAATATATTCAGAATCAGAAAGAGCTTTATTGCCAGGTTTGTTTACACATACTAGGAATTTGTTTTAGTGACAAAAGCTTTACAGTGCAACAGAGTGACAGTGACAAGACACAGATGATAAAAAAGAATAAAAATACAAAATAGGCAATTGTATGTATATTGATAGAAAACATATGAATACGATAATAGAAAACGCCTAATATTCACTACAATTCAAATTTTCTTCTTGTGCAAGCCACTTAGAGGTGTATATGACCTTCTTTTCAGCCGAACACAACCTGTTATATTAAAAAAACACCCTGGCTCTTCCCAGCTTTGTAATGGCATTGAATAGTCTGCGAGTTTTTGAAGCTATCTATTAATCATAAAAGTAATCCATACAACTCCAGTGGATTAATAAATGCCTTGTGAAGGATTCTTGTAAGAAAAACTTCCATATTTAAAACGTTGTAAACTATAACCACGTAGCTCATCTTTTCTTATATCAAAAGTAGTCTTGACTACTAATTAGCGACCAGTGTTTCGTTTTGATCAATCCTGAAGGCAATCCTTTAATATGCGGCAACACGGTCGACTTGCCTATTGGTTGAGAACTGAACTGGATGATGACGTCTCCTCTCCAGAGCTGCTCTATACATATATTGAACTCATTCCATCGTTGATGAACTTGGTTATTGAACAGAACTGAATCAACACAAGAAAAATGTCATTCCCTCAAAATAGGATCACGAGGGCGAGGCCACAACCAAACTGTGAGAAGTGAACCGAACATGTTCCCTCACAGTTACCATAGATTTCAACTAGGGCTGTGCAATATGGACAAAATAATCACATTGCGATTTATTTTGCAATTTTTTATTTTTATTATTATTTTTTTTTTAATCAATATTGCAATTGCGATTTTATTTGGCGATTTTGGTCATTGTTTTTGCTTTTTCAAACATGCCACATTCTGAATGTATTCAGTGCACGAGAAGTGCATAACAAAATGTTTCACTATGAAGTAACTGAATTTACAGCTTCATAAACAAAACTGTAATTAACTGTAATCTTTAAAACAGACAACATAAAATAAATTACGATCATTTCACCTGCTTAAACTCGTATTCAACGCCCGCCTTACATTTCTCATACAGCAACTTGTGTGAAATAAGTGTGAGTTGGCAGCTGGTATCTTTTGTCCAGTGTTTGAATCCAAAACTCTCTCAAACAACTGATGTTGAATTTCTCTTTGGAACCAAATCATTTTTATTCTGAACTGCATCCATATTTTTTCCTCTTTCCTCCCGCTTTGCCTTGTTCTCATTTGTGCGGTGTGCTGAGCGAGCTCTGATTGGTTAACATCTTAAACATGCGCACAATAACGTTGCAGTATTCGGAATTAAAATATAAATAAATTAATAAATAAAAATTGCAGACTTGTGCGATTTAGAAGTTGCATGTGCTGAAATCGATTAATTGCACAGCCCTAATTTCAACTGAATAACGACTGTTTGCCATTTTCTTTTTAGCGCTGCTTTATAGCAGAATTGAATTCTGTTTGCATGATTTCCTGTTTTATAACTGTAAAGCTGCTTTGAAACAATCTGTATAGTATAAAAGTAAATGTGACTGAACTTGACATTGCAAATAAAATGTACTTACACACTTGTTACAGATTTGCATATAAGGATTTACATCACATTTTTGTCTCTCTCCCTCTTTCTCTCAGTGCGGTTCTTCATTCCTGTTGTTTGTTTTCTCATCTTTAACATGATGGACTTTTTTGGCAGAATTTCCACGTTAAAATTTAAGTGGGTGAGTGAATCGTTTTATTATTAATACTTTCCTTAATCCATCACAGCTAAAGAACTGTAGATAATTGAACACAAGTTGTTCACAAGCAGTTTGATGTGAGTATTTGAAATGTTTGTATCCCTGAATAAAAGTTAATTGCCGATTGATACAAATCTACATCTTTTTTTTGATATGCATCGTCCTCCTCTAGCATTGCCATTGGCAAGAATAAGAAAAACGGGCTATGAAAATTAGAAACTTAGATTTTCATTCTAATAAACATCCATATGTATCCAAGATAAATAAATAAAACTGCTAACCTTTTTAAATAGTGATGGGGGAAAAAAAATATTTTTATGGAACAAACTACGATTTAAAAGTTTGGCATCCGTGTGATAAATTATTTTTTCTATTCAACAAAGGCTAATTCAATTAATCAAGTTTCTAATAATATAAAAGATTTCTATTTTAAATAAACGCATTTGAACTTGGGTTCCATTAGTTAATGCATTAACTAACATTTAATAAAGACCGTAACCATTGATTGTAAAAGCTAGTTCATATTAGCTCAGGTCAATAAAATAATATTAACACGTTCAACTTTCAGTTTTAATAATGAATTGGTAAATATTAAAAGTAATATTAATAAATTCTCTAGAAGTATTTTTCATTGCTAGTTCAAGTGAACTAATGTAAATAACATGCGTTAACAAATGAAACCTTATTTAAAGTGTTTAGTGAACATTTTAAAAATCAAATAATCCAGTTGGTTTCCACTGTTCCCAAATCACAGCTTCCAGAAAAATCCATACGTTTTACATTCACTTTTTTTAAACGGTCTCTAAAATGTTAAGTTTTTGTAATTAAATGTGACCAAAAGGATAAGCATGCATCCACAGCTTGTAAGAAAATGTTTTATATTGTGGTGAAATGTGGCGCTTCATGGAGTTTTATTGTTTCAAAAACATGAAATGATTCTTCTGTTGTTTCTCTCCCACAGCCCTCTAAAGAGAGTCGTTTGTTCCCAGCGCTGGTCGTGTCTCGTGTGATCTTCGTGCCGCTGCTCATGATGTGTAACGTGCAGGAGAGACGCTATCTGCCTGTGTTTTTCTCAAATGATTGGATATTTGCCACAATTATGCTGATTTTCTCCTGGTCCAGCGGATACTGTGTGTGTCTGTCCATGACATACGCGCCACAGTGAGTACATCGATTTAACTTTGAAATATGTACTAATGGGCTCAGTAAAAATGACAAAATTGTGATAGTGTATTATTGCAATTTAAAATGACTGTTTTCTTGGGGTGTCTCGTACCACGAGATCTCGCGAGACTAAAGCGCGAGGTGAAAAGTTGTCTCGTCGTGCTCTCAGTGTGAGGGTGAAATCATTTTTGAAGATGCCCCCGCCGCTTTCAAATCGTTTGTGTGGAAACATTTTGGTTTTCCAGTAGAAAGAATAACACACAAGACACAAACAGTATGTAAACATTGTAAGAAAACTATGCCGTACACCTCGGCCAAGGTTGTACAGACTCTCATTTTCATTCGCGCAAAATGTTCCTGGCGCGCCTGAAAACATCTCGACTTTTCAAAATGCCGTAAGCGCACCGCAGGTCATGTGACAAGAACCAACCGATCATCTTCGACCTTTCCGTAACAAAACATGGAAATCTCAGCCGAACAGCTGATCATAGCCGTACAGGGGGTTGTTATATCTCATCTCCATAAATATATCTAGCAGTAAAGCTAAAGCAAGGGCTAAAATCAATGTATCCCTTGCTGAAACTTCCTCATGGTCGTGGAGAGCACAGTTCATGGTTGCAACGACAGACGCCACAGAAGTGCGAGCTCCCGAACGCTTGCAAAAGAAGGAGGAAGCGACGCAGCCGCGCTTTACACGCTTTTTTTGGCGCGATATATGAACGGCCCCTAAAGAGGCAGAAAGCATCGCTATCACTGCTGACGGTTGGACTTCTCGGTGTACGCAGAGCTTTATCACAGTTGGTCAACTGAAATGGTCAACTTTGTACTGCAGTTAAAGTGACACTTAAAGTGTTATTTGCATTTTTTATTTATATTGTTTATTTTATGTTCAATCTGTAGAAAGAAGTTCAGTGAGATTTCTCATGTGAAATTATACAGGGCAGAAAACAATCGGTTGATTTTGTGGCAAAACATTTAGCAGTGTTTGCATGTTGTTTCACTGCAAATAATTCATTAAAATAGAAGTAAAATGACATGCATTACAAGCTGATTTCAAAATGCACCAACATTTTTGCTTTTATGATTTTCAGTTGAATAAAAGACTATTTTCCCTTCATACGTTTCATTATTGAGGATTTCTTAAAAATACTATAAAAATCTCGTCTCGTGGGATAGGGGTCTCGTCACACCCCTACTGTTTTCCATTTGAATATATTTTAAATTTTAGCTTATTCATGTGATGCAAAGCTAAATTTTCGACATCATTACTCCGGTCTTCTGTGTCACATGATCCTTCAGAAGTCACTAGCTATGTTTACATGGGCACTTTTTGTTTCCGTCAGAATGGAATCACTCCGATTGATGAATCCGATCATGAAGTGTTTACATGAAAGCTAAATAAAGTGATTGTCGGAGGGCAATCCGTGATTATGCGTCACAAGCTTCAAATCAGTTTGTGCCACGATGCTTGTCAAGCAGTGAACGCCCTTTCCCCTGCCCAAAATAAGGCATCTGCACATGAGAGTACGAAGCAAGCACTGCTGGGACAATGTCGTCCTGCAGCACTCCACAGACGACGAGTGAAAGGAGAATTTTAGATTAATGGCGAGACGTATATTCAACAACAGCTCGTTCCGTGTGTCATACGTTATTTTGCTTGGCCTGAGTAAATCATAATGATTTCTCGATTTTAATGGATTCTCATTTTCACGACCTGATATAGATTCTTTAAACCCAAGAATTGATTAGTCTATCCTTTCAGTTGATGAATAAACTGAACATTGTCGCACGCCTCTCATTCAATAAATCACAATAAGCTTTGTTTCATATCAAAATATCACAAAATATCAAGATTTCGAATTCTGTCCATTTTATTATGAAATTAAAAAAATGTAATGTGGTGTGACCGATTGCTGTAGCGCCTGACTTCAAGAGAATGCTAAATGCAGCGTGAAGCGCACGTGAACTGATCGTCTCCTCCGCTTTAATACCAGTTACAGTGAGAAATAAACATGAACGAACACCTGAAGGAATGTTAAAAGATACAGTACAACTTACCAAAAACTGTCTCGTGTAATCGCTCAATCAGTGTTTCAACCGCTGAAGGACGTCAATAAAACAGCTTACAATGTGTCACGGAATGTCAGATTTAACCATATTCAGTGACCGTAAACCCGATAGTCGACTAGAACAATGAACTCTAGTCTAGTCAAGTCATCTTTATTTATATAGCGCTTTTTACAATGCAAATTGTGGCAAAGCAGCTTTACATTAATAAGAAAATGGTGTCATTGTGCAGCTTATTCTATATATTATTGATTCATTCCGTTGCAAATATCAGTAGTTATTAGTCTAGTTAATTTAGGTATATCGGCACTGCAGAAAACAGTGACGTAATCGTCCGGCTCGGCTCAGTTCGCATACAACGGCGCCAATGCAGGCATATCAAAAACATGCTGAATATCAAGCAAGTGTCCCCAACTTAAGCAAGCCAAAGGAACCAAAACTCCAACAAATTAAGAAAAAAACCTCAGGAGAAACCAGGCTTAGTCGGGGGGGCCAGTTCTCCTCTGGCCAACAGTGAACACTTGTCCGATACTCAGGCAGAGTTACGGGTCATTAAACCGATTTGGAATCGCAACAGTCAAAATATTTAATCTAGTTCCATCTAGTTTAAGGTCTTTTTGATCACGCCGGTATGGGACGGTTTGTTGGGATATGTGCCACTGGCTGATGAGTCGGTAAGGTCTTCACAAAGGATGAGCTAGGATGAGCACTTTTCTACAGAGGAGCATTTTGCTGAATATATACATATTACATATTCAATATAATTTTTAATGTTCTTCAGTTTTTAACGCATGTTTGGATAAATCTGTTAGTATCATAACTTTCTTATTTTAAAAATTTCCTTGCGTTTAATGCAAGTATAATCAGTTCATTTTAACGCTTCAGTATTGTATAATAATGTAGTACCAGCTGACTCCATGTAGCCTATAGTTTACAGCATTAGTTGACATTTTATTTCCTGAGAAAATTTGCCATGTACTGAACCTTCTAAATCTATCTCTCTATATATAAATCTATACAGGGAGTGCAGAATTATTAGGCAAGTTGTATTTTTGAGGATTAATTTTATTATTGAACAACAACCATGTTCTCAATGAACACAAAAAACTCATTAATATCAAAGCTGAATATTTTTGGAAGTTTTAGTTTTTAGTTTGAGCTATTTTAGGGGGATATCTGTGTGTGCAGGTGACTATTACTGTGCATAATTATTAGGCACCTTAACAAAAAACAAATTTATACCCATTTCAATTATTTATTTTTTACCAGTGAAACCAATATAACATCTCAACATTCACAAATATACATTTCTGACATTCAAAAACCAAACAAAAACAAATCAGTGACCAATATAGCCACCTTTCTTTGCAAGGACACTCAAAAGCCTGCCATCCATGGATTCTGATCTGTTCACCATCAACATTGCCAGCAGCAACCACAGCCTCCCAGACACTGTTCAGAGAGGTGTACTGTTTTCCCTCCTTGTAAATCGCACATTTGATGATGGACCACAGGTTCTCAATGGGGTTCAGATCAGGTGAACAAGGAGGCCATATCATTAGATTTTCTTCTTTTATACCCTTTCTTGCCAGCCACGCTGTGGAGTACTTGGACGCGTGTGATGGAGCATTGTCCTGCATGAAAATCATGTTTTTCTTGAAGGATGTAGACTTCTTCCTGTACCACTGCTTGAAGAAGGTGTCTTCCAGAAACTGGCAGTAGGACTGGGAGTTGAGCTTGACTCCATCCTCAACCCGAAAAGGCCCCACAAGCTCATCTTTGATGATACCAGCCCAAACCAGTACTCCACCTCCACCTTGCTGGCGTCTGAGTGGACTGGAGCTCTCTGCTGCCCTTTACCAATCCAGCCACGGGCCCATCCATCTGGCCCATCAAGACTCACTCTCATTTCATCAGTCCATAAAACCTTAGAAAAATCAGTCTTGAGATATTTCTTGGCCCGTCTTGACGTTTCAGCTTGTGTGTCTTGTTCAGTGGTGGTCGACTTTCTGCCTTTCTTACCTTGGCCATGTCTCTGAGTATTGCACACCTTGTGCTTTTGGGCACTCCAGTGATGTTGCAGCTCTGAAATATGCCAAACTGGTGGCAAGTGGCATCTTGGCAGCTGCACGCTTGACTTTTCTCAGTTCACGGGCAGTTATTTTGCGCCTTGTTTTTCCACACGCTTCTTGCGACTCTGTTGACTATTTTGAATGAAACGCTTGATTGTTCGATGATCACGCTTCAGAAGCTTGGCTATTTGAAGACTTCTGCATCCCTCTGCAATATATCTCACTATTTTTGACTTTTCAGAGCCTGTCAAGTCCTTCTTTTGACCCATTTTGCCAAAGGAAAGGAAGTTGCCTAATAATTATGCACACCTGATATAGGGTGTTGATGTCATTAGACCACACCCCTTTCTCATTACAGAGATGCACATCACCTAATATGCTTAATTGGTAGTAGGCTTTCCAGCCTATACAGCTTGGAGTAAGACAACATGCATAACAGGATGATGTGGTCAAAATACTCATTTGCCTAATAATTCTGCACTCCCTGTGTATATATATGTATCCAATTGAATCGGAATTGAATCGGAAGACTGTGAATTGAAATCAAATGGAATCAAGCCCTACACTATGCCATCTCTACATCTTTCCAGTTTCGGTTTTCAATCCGATCAAGTGTTTACATGTTCTATTGAACAAATCAGAATAGGTTTAAACTACTACTTACTATTCGAATGAAATTTAAATCAGATTTGGCCGATTCATTCCAATTGATGTGGTTACATGTGACTTCTTTTTTTTAATTCCGACTGTATTAATGTAAATGGTCCTATGTAAACGCAGCTATTGATGGGTGTTGCCACACCTTGAGATCTCGCGTGCTGATGTTTTTTTCCTTCTTTCTCTCTGTTAGGCTTGTGGGACCTAAAGATGGGGAGACGGCCGGCGCGTTGATGACGTTTTTTCTGTCTTTGGGTTTGTCGTTGGGAGCAGCTTTATCGTTCCCTCTGCGGTTCCTGGTCTGACGCTCTCAACCACACTCTCATTCTCAAACTGGTCTCAGGGCATCTGCGCTGATTGTCTGTGCATCTGTTCACACAACAGTGGACAAATTCAAAATGGAAGCACCGACACTCGGTTTTATTCGGCAGCTTATTTACAGAATTGGTATGCTGTACTAAATGCTGTACAAACTGCACGGTCAGTTTAAAGGGATCCATAACAAAATTCAGCATGCTAACCAGTTTTCTTCAGTGCCAGTATCCACTAGAGCTGGGTGATAATTAAAATAACATGAATATTTGATATATTTTTTGGTTTCTGCGAATCAGTTCAGAATGTTTTTATTTGAATCAATTTCAAAAACTGATTCAGCGATTTGTTATATAAAAATAAAATATGTTAGTAAAACATACCTGGACATGGATAAATATATCTGATCTCTTGGTGCATATAAAATAAGTCTATATGCAAAAATATTAAATATTCTTCCTTGTTAATTTTATAGTGTTTTTTTTTTTTTTTTTTGAAGTGGAAAACCGTAGGCTTGAACTGTTTACTCTTTGCATTTTTAGGATATAATGGTGATACTGATCTGGAGCATGTCCAAACTGACAAAATTAGAGTGACCACTGAATATTTAGCTATTGCCCAGCCCTAGTTACTAGTATTATTGTTACTACTGTTAAAGTCAGGCATTTAATTTCTGTTGTAACGGCAGCAGCAGCTTCTGATGGAAACTTGTTATCATGCAAAATGGATTATACGACAGAAGATTTTCTTCCTTTTAATTTATTTGACGTTTTTATGTGGTGGAGAAAAAGGGGAAAAAGCACATCCAGGGATTTCTAGTTTTGAAAAGTACACACACAGGTTTGTTTGTTGCTATCTTAGTGAGTACATTCCATAGGCGTAATGGTTTTTATGTTGTACATTCATCCCCCTTCACTAATCCTACTCCTAAACCTTCAGATTATTCTAAAACATTTAGTATGTTTTTAAAGCTATTTGAAATATGAGGACGCATCAAATGTTTACTTTATAATACCAGTGTATTACCCATGTCATTTATACAAATTTATGTCCTCAGAAATCCCCAAAACACACACACAAACATTATATATACAGTGGGGTCCAAAACGTTGTATTGCATAAAATATCTATGACTCTGCACTTTTTCTAGGTCACTAATGAAATGAGCAAAAAACTAACGTGAAGGTCATATTTTCTTCCATTAAAACACACAACATGCTCTTTGCCCAAGTAACATGGATCATAAGGTTTTAGATACGCTTACTACACCATAGTGCAGTTAAAATTTTAAAGCATTTTTTGCTTCAAACTCTTCATATCAGCATATATAATACACGTTGTTACATCTTCCTAGTTTTGTTCTTGGGCAAGAAGGCACATTTAAATTGCGAACGTTATGGGTGGTAATGGTGGTGGTGAGAGGCAACACACTACACAAACCGCCAATACGTAGTTTATTTTATAATCAAGGTAAAATAGTAATTTATTATTATTATTATTATTGTTGTTGAGATGATGAAAAAACAGAAAAAAATATATATACAATATTTACATCAATAGAAATGAAGAAAAGAACAAAAACTTGAATTCATCATCTAACCTAACTACTGAAAAGAATAGCAAGTCTTCGCGTTTTACGCCCAAATTGACTTTTTCTAACTTACAACAAAACCATATAAATGTGGCGTTCACTTCTATACGTATGTATCTACACAGTAAAGTTAATAGGTGTTGCAATATGTATGTCACGTGACCTACTACCTGTCCTTTTCCCCCCGAGGTGAACACAATCTCAAATATAACCAATGATAAAGAATCAAAAATAGCAAAAGAAGAGCAAAAATGACGGCTCAAAATCATACAAAGTAAGAACTAATAAAAACGGGCAGATTAAACCACAATCGCAAAGGAACAGCCTGGTTGCTCTTTTAAACCGCTGGCAGGATTATAATAGCCGTCCCGTGTTGGCAGGCCTAAGAAATTTATAAAAGAGAAAGAGAGTGAAGTACAGAGGAACACACAATCATTGGGACGTTACATGCATATAACATAAAAAAAAATTGCAAAATAGTACACTGTAGTGTCAAACTTATGGACTCCGCTGTGTGTTTGTACTGAAATGCATGCAACGTCAATCCTGTAACCTGTTCAAACATACATATTCAGGTAACAAATTTTGAAACCAATGTCAAATTATTTTCCAAACTAATTTTTTCTTCGATACTGCAGGTGAGACACGAGACATTTCAGATCATTCTCCATTTGACCCTCAGAACATTTCAGAGAAAAAGTCTAATATTTACATCTGATCTGAAATGACAACTAACAGTAGGTCGATAAATGCAGGCTTTCTCAATACAATGTAGTATGTATCTGGAGAATATTTACTTTAATATATTTTTAAATATAGATATTATTTTCACTTTTTTGGCTTTAATGTAGTGACTATAAAAGCCAATTATTTCATTTGTTGTATTTACAAGTTACCGGTAACGCTTCTAAAGAAGGTCTCATTTGTTAACTGACATGAACTAACAATGAAATTGTCTAGAAAAATGTAAGGGAATCGTGTAAACTTTTCTGTAACTGGAAATGGCCAGTAAACTCCTGTGATATTTAAGTTCATGTTTATAGTCGAATAACCTGGACCTAAAATAGTAGATCTCATCCACTCAGCAACACTGCCTTAGTCAAATATAACACGATTTTGATACAGTATGTTGTAAATTCCCTCATGCACATGGAATATGAAGAAAAAATAACTTTCTGTATGTTATGCTTGAATGTACAAAGTGCCATGTGAATATGAGAAGTGTGTTTTTATAGAATCAACATCTGTGCTGACTAAAATGTTAAACACAACATTTAATTTGTTGCAAATTCTGGACATTTTTTGGTGTCGTTAATGTTGATTAGCTGCTTGTACTTGTTACTTGATTTCACAAGAACACAAGGGTTGTTAACGGTGTTCAAATCAACTTGCAGTTCAAGGTTGAATCAAACAATCGTTAATCTTGACAACCACAACAGCCAGAAAAATGAATGTAAACTTGGTTCTCTGTAACTGTGACTCCAGTATTCTGGGAATTTGATAAAATTAAGACTTTGTGGAGAAAAAGCGCCTTTTAAGAACAGATATACTTGATGAAGGATGAAGTTAATGTCCAGACACGTGTAATTTTGAAACTTGATGAATATGATAAAAACGGAAAAGAAATAAATGAGACTCTTGTGTGCTGAAGGTCACTTTTATTCATGTATTTGTAGTGAAATCCAATGCTGAATCAGAACAAAATGGCAATATACCAAAATATATAACAGTAGTTTGTTCTACATCCAGCAGCAAAAATCTCAGGTGAAGGCAAAACTCCAGAAATGTCATTAATATCATCAAATTAATACACGCACGTACTACTTTTCTTCATTTTTTAAGAAACGAGGATGGTAACTCAAATATGAGTTTATTATCAGGTTAAATTCAGTCAAAATTAGTATAATCCTGTAAGAGTGTGCATGTATAAGAATTGCCACACACATTCAGGACTGTCATCTTATTGCTTATTGCTTACCATGTTTTCATTTTCTATTTCTAGAATTCTTACAATTACAGTAGTGTGTAGAATTAAACATGTTTAGATCCTTCAACCATAAGGATCTCAACATCCTATTTTTTGTATTTATTTATTATTTTTTTTTAAACTGTTACTGAAAGACTATTTTTGGACAGATTCACTAAACCGCTGCACCAATGATAAGATTATAGACGTCATCCTTCATGCCTTCTTTCCATGTAAATTAAGCTCATTATTGACTAATTACACATTATTCACAAATGTTAGAGGCTTATTTTCTGGGCACGACTGATGTCGAAAGTAAGCAGACTTTTTACCCTTTCTGTTGTGTTGGGGTCAGTTTCTCTCATATTTGATATTTAACTACTTAATTGGTCAAGCTAATCATTTTTTTTTAATTTTTTTATTTCTCATTTAGGGTTATGAATATTGCATCCGAGACACATCTGTGTTAATTTTTTAATTTTGGCAATTGGTTTCCATGCAATTTGCCAAAACTCAACACCTCAGAAAACTTTTATTGTAACTTGCCCAAATAAAATATGAAATACATGAGAACTTTTGAAATGTAAGTTTAAGACTCAAAGTTTATGCCAAATGAATGACTAAACGTCTGAATCATCCAATGAGAATTCACTCTTATCTAGTTGACACTTACGGTTCAAAAAAAATCTGATGAAATTGTTATAGTTGATGGTTTTTTTGGGTCACAATTGCTAGTCTGCTGCAGCGAAACCCGCTTTACTCTCTCGAGGGTTTGAGAACCAGGGCCGTTTACATGACACCGTTTTCAAATAAAAATATTTTGTGCATTTTGGACGTTCTTTAGTTTTTGGGGCCTGAAAAAGCAAACTTGAAGATGGGTTTCAAAGCTTACGTTTTCGAAAATGATACCAAATACGTGAAAGCCCTGACACCACGTGCATGCGTATTACATGTCACTTTGTAAAGAAACACTACGCACCTTTAGACTGAACATCAACTACTGGCCAGGCTTGCATAATACACCATTTTTACTTTTTCAGTGTCAACTTTTGGCAAATTGCATGGAAACCAATTGGGGTCAATTAGTACCTGGTTTTCTAACACAACAGGAAAGAGATATTTGTACATTTTCCAGCCATCACAGCAGCAGGAGAAGTACATTATAACCAGGCATATAATATCCAGCCATGCAGTTGTGTGCACTTGCTGCATTTTAAAGCACAAATACAAAGGAAAGTCCCAGCATAGTATGGCAGATTGTGGTAGACTGCTGGTTTCTCCACAAACTAGCAGTAAACAATGCTATGATTCATTCATAAGTGTGCAATCCAGTGTTTAAAACAACTAATACAAGCCTATGAAACAAGCTCTGTGTATGTGTGTTTAGGACAGCACAGTGAGCGTGACGGTTCCTTTGGTTTTCTTCAGAATACACACGGCCTCTTCGTGAGTGACGCCCTCCAAACTCTGACCGTTAACAGCAACGATTTGATCTCCGCGCTTCAGACGCCCGTCCTCTGACGCGGCCCCCTGGGACACACATGTAAGATAATGCATCTAAATGCGTCTATTGTGGGATCTGTTCTTTATCTTCAACCGTTACCTTGCTAAAGACGGTTTTGACGTAGATGGGAAGGTCACCATGAGGGCTGCCAAATCCACCCACAATGCTGAAGCCCAGTCCATCAGGCCCTCGCTCCAAACTAATGCTCTTGCACTGCGGAGGACTGAACGAAACACGGATAAAGAGCACACTTTTAGAGTTTATAGTCACGATTTGAAGAGATCAAAGGGCCAAGTTGCCAAGGAAAGGATGGCGAACCAAACCCAAACTACAGGAACTTATACATTTTGGTTGAAAATCTAAAAAATACAGATAAGGACAAAAACGTTTTCACAGCACTGTCTCTATCTATCAGTAAACCTGCGGTCACATTTTTACAAAAATGTGAATTGCAAAAAGAATTTTGTTTTCAACGTATAGCTCGTGTCGCTTTACAGTGAAACATTTGTGTCAGATTTACTTTGAAACTATTTTCACTTTAATTATTTGTGAAATTTACTAGCAATTTCTAAGAAATGGCAAGAAACACAGTGAATTAAACATGCAATTTTGCATGAGTATTTCCTTTTAAAATATACTCCAAATCGGTTATACCTTATATTATGGGGACAAAATGTCTCCAAAAAGATGGCAACATCCCAAATCCATTCTTTGGTCCCAATGAGGAAAACAGCTCAATAAATTCTACTAAACGGTCTTTGAAAATTAAAAAAATGCAGGAAGTTTTCTGTGATGGATAGGTTTAGGGTGAGGGGACAGAACATACAGTTCAGTTCAGTTTAAAAATCATGTCTATGGAAAGTGCGTGTGTGTGTGTGTGTGTACAAACCCCAGGTCATCATGGAAAATGCTGCTGGCTGTGAGTCCTGCTGTCTGCTCTGGTGGCGGTCCAGTTACTGTTGTATCACCAGCAACTACCTACAAAAACACTTATGTGAGTACATCCATACTCAAGTACTCGGATGTGAAAGCGACGATCAATCCTGAAAACAATGATTGCCATGACTTTAAAAAAAAAAAAAAAAAAAAAAAAAATCTGCATTTTGGTTGGTACCTGAGCTCTGATTGGTTAAATAAAGACTGATAAAATAAATAAACTATGGGTTTGAAAGTGTGCAGTGACGTCTGGAATCACTTTTTTTAAGTGCAAGATTTGCAGTGCCAATCTGCCATATACATAAATTATAATGAGAGCATTATTTTAATAGGATGTACATTATTTGTGCTGTAGTTTTAGCATAATGTTGTTATGGGAAGAGCGCACCACTGGAGTTACACATTCAGACAAACACAGTCAAGTTTGTGTGCATTTGAGTCCTATTATAGCTTCATCAGCCTCACATGCTTTTTTTTGAAAACTTTGATGCATTATTGATAATGTAGCAGTTATTTTTCTAGTCATATTTTCATATTTTGATAGACATAGTCACACGTCATATTTATTTATTTTTTTGTCAACATTATTTTTCGTAGCAGTGTTTTAATTAAACTTTTTTTTCATTATTGCCATTACGGACATGCCCCCCCCCCCCCCCCCCCCCCCCCACACACCCCCGAGTACAATATTACATATAAAGATGTACTCAAGTCCTACTTAAGTGGGTAAAAAAAAGCTGTCCAAAATTCAGATAACTGCATTTAATATAAATTTGAACTATAATTTTCATTTAATTGCAATAACACTCGAAAAACATTATCTGTACCCCTTAAAGGGACATGAAACCCCAAAACATATTTTTTTGAGAGGTGAACAGATATGTACTGATGAAAACACTAAAAGCACATTAAATTAACCAAAAAGTGCAAATTGGTTATTTTTCTGTTTTCTCAGCAGTTTCGTTCTTCCATGTTGAAAAGGAAAGTACGTCACGGAATACGATTCAACACTTCCGAACGCTTCTCGGCATTTATTCATGAGAATGAACTCTTGTAACCCAATACTGCGCTGTATTACGCATGAGAGGAGTTAATACAAGTATATTATGTCTATAATAATAAGTACTCTTTTAAAAGTATGCTAAAGTGTACATTTTTCAAAAAGATATGTGTCGTTGTGTACCTGCAGTTGTATGATGCCCGTCGTGTTCTTCAGCAGTGAAACAGCTTTATTGTGAGTCATTCCTTCTGTTAAGTTTCCACAGATGGACACAATCCTGTCTCCAATCTAACACACACAGTTAACAAACATGAGACACTGCTTCACAAATACACACACGTGCTTCAATGCATCAGACCATTATTGGTGGACAAAAAAAAAAAAAAAACACAATCTAATAATGTTATACATCTTCAACTCACACATACCCAGAGTTTCTGTGTCTGTGCTGCGAGGCCGCTGGGGTTCATCATGGCGATGAATATGGGCACGTCCCCCAGAGGACTGCCCACTCCTCCAGCTATACTGATGCCTAGAGAGTCTGACGGGCCCTGGGAAACACACACACACACACACACACACCCCATCACACAGAGAAATGCTCAAAACTTTAACGTAGAGTTATTTAAAGTCACCATGAAATCAAAATACTGCACTATTTATTTATGGATTTATCCATGCACATATTTTTTAAAAATTCACAAGCCGTGATTTTGTCATGAAAGTGCCTTATTATACTATTTTGAAGGTTCCTAATGTTGTTTTAGAGGTCTCCTACAATAAGTTTACATGCATCCAAAGTCAAAAAACACTTAATGTCGCAAACATTCAATCCAGGATCTGGTCCCTCTAAACTAAGATCCACCGATTACAAACCATTCAATCAATTCCCCACGGACAAAATCAAGCAATGTCCTACATTTGTTCTTGTTCCAGAAGTCTTTTCATTCAGATTAATGTTTAAAAAAACATATATATTTACCAAAAATAAAATAAATTGTTAACCGAAATATAATGAAATATTAAACGTAATTTAAATACATTTTATTTGAACTAGTTCAGTTGTAGCAGATAAATTGCAGATACATTATAAAACATTATGCAATAACATACTCTGTGTATATTTATTACAATCATAAATGGATGCTGCCTTATTGGAATATTTTGAAATTGGAATAAAATGAAAAACAACAGAAAGGAACACTGACATATTTTATCCCTGGTCAATAGAAACACAATTTGAAATCTTGGACTATTGGCAAATATCGGCTCTTCTGTGTGAATAGGCTTTAATGCTGAATCGCTGTAACTGACCTTTGTGAATTCAACCGTCCTGACGTCTTTATCCAGCACTGCAAAGCACAAAAGGAAAGGTTGGAAATCAAGAATGAAGCTGAATATTTCTATAGTTTAGCAGATGAACTGTTCTTACATTCATGTGTTTTCTCTGCATCACCCTGAACAGCTGCAGGAGTGACTTTACCGCTGCCCGTCTCGCTTATCTGCACCGAAAACAGACATTTAACAGGTGAAAACACACCACTGAAGAGAATTATTAGGCCATGAGTGCACAACATGACTGGTTCATCACCATTTATGTTTGTAGTTGGTGACTATTGGTGCGTTTATGCCACTGACCCTTCGCTGGCAGTTTGATTGACAGGTGATCTAACCAATCCTAACCCGATTGGGTTTTGTCCGACAAAGCAGTTAGTAGATTAACGTTGGTGAACTTGAACTTGAAAAATTGTGTTTTTCCAAGATCGCTGCAGCGCCTCAGTTCAAGCGGCTCGTGAACCGATCATCTCTTCATACTAGTTCATTTATAGCATCAAATAAACATGAACGGACATCAGAAGGAATGTTGTTTCAAGTCCAGAAAGAAATGAGTACACACAATTTTTGAAGTTCATTTTCACCAACATTAATCTACTACAATGCTTCCCAAACCGTAGGCCGCGGCCCCCCGGTGGGCCCTAGCGGTATTGCAGGGGGGCTGTAGCTAGTCCAAATCAATATATTAAAATCAATAAAATATTCCAATTGTTCTAATATTTGATTTTTTTTTTTTTGAAAGTATGTAAGGTTAGTGTTATGGATTTAAATATATTTGTAAAGAATGTTGACATCATAGTTCTCATAAATCACATGAAATTCTTACAAACTTGTAAATAAATGTATTTGTAGGTAAAAAGAGCTTTTGCAATGTTTTCGGGGGGCCTTGCCGCTCTTAAGTTTGGGAAGCTCTGATCTACGAACTCTCCTGGCTGCTTTGTCGGATAAAACGGCGGATTCAGGGTTATAATTGGTCAGATCGCCTGTCAATCAAACTCTTCGCGAAGGGTCAATTGCGAGTTTATATCGCGCAATTCTGAGAAAACTGTCAGAATTGTGTGAGTGTTTAATAATTGTGCGAAGGGCTGAGATCTTCAGTTTTCCAGTGTGTGGATTTGTCTCTCACCTGACTGCTCTGAGACAGACGGCGCTCGGAGTGGAAAGGCCCCGCCTTAAAACGACCCACCTCCAATCTGATTGGACCAGCACAACTCTGAGCGAAAACAAATCAGTTTATGTGATGTAATATTTGTGTGTGGTAAAATGGTATATTGGTTTTCACATTCACACTAGGTCAATAACATTTATATACAAAATACATATGCTGCCTCTTTAAACGACATGAGGAAGTGACATCATTGGAGGAGTCAAATTCAAAAGTTCCTTCTTGTCTCTCATTCAACATAAAATAGACACATAAAACATTTTACTATGTAGTTTTTGAGTGTTAGGTTTCACTATTTCAGATGTTTTGGAGACATTATTAAACATTTTCAGGAGTGTGTCTGGTCATTGACTCAAAAATTATAGGAACATTAAATTTAATATTCAGTTAAATGTGAACGGTAACTAAATAATAGATAAATGAACAATTCTTATATCTTATCACACATTACTTTCTCTGCTTTTCACCATGGTTATTAAACATAAAAAAATCATTTTGTTCCTTCAAATAAAATGAACTGAAATAAAATAAAATATAAAAAGCTTAAACTTATTTTTTCAGCTGGTTACAAAGGCAACATTTCTCATTTCCATTTACTTTAACTTGAAGTACTAAAATAGGTAACTAATGAATAAAAACTATATAGACACATTTAAAAAACAACAACAAGAAGTAATAAAAATGACAAAATAAAATGAAAATATATTAAAAAAAAATCTAATGGAAAATATTAACAAAAACTATAATAGTATATCAATGATTCATAATGTTAAAGCAAATATACAAATTTATATACAAAAACGAAGATTAAAGCGTTAAGAGCCTCTTCTCATTAAATCACCCAGTGGTATGCCAGTTAAGACTGAATGTTTTATATCTTTCCATAATTTTTCAAAATGGAAAAGGCACCCGTTTAACAGAATGACTCAGACATTCACCTTGAGCAGCGAGGCCACATACTCTTGTGTGGCTGAACGAACATCCTCCCCATTAACTGAAAGGATCTGATCTCCCTGCATGAGGCGTCCGTCAGTCTCCACGACTCCACCCTTCACGATGTCTGAGACAAAGACTCCTGTGTCGTTCCTGAGAAAGACACAGTCAAAGTTTAATATTCATTAATGAACCCGTGTGAAAAAGAAATTACTAGTACTTGTACTGTAAATCAAATCTTAAAAGTATATTTTTACTTGTAGATAATATATTGATAAATAAAAGGCCACTTAAGTGTACTTAAGGAGAGTACAGTACATCAAATCTTAAAAGTATATTTTTACTTGTAGATAATATAATGATAAATAAAAGGCCACTTAAGTGTACTTAAGGAGAGTACAGTAAATCAAATCTTAAAAGCATATTTTTACTTGTAGATAATATAATAATAAATAAAAGGCCACTTAAGTGAACTTAAGGAGAGTACAGTAAATCAAATCTTAAAAGTATATTTTTCTTGTAGATAATATAATGATAAATAAAAGGCCACTTAAGTGTACTTAAGGAGAGTACAGTAAATCAAATCTTAAAAGCATATTTTTACTTGTGGATAATATAATAATAAATAAAAGGCCACTTAAGTGTACTTAAGGAGAGTACAGTAAATCAAATCTTAAAAGTATATTTTTCTTGTAGATAATATAATAATAAATAAAAGGCCACTTAAGTGTACTTAAGGAGAGTACAGTAAATCAAATCTTAAAAGTATATTTTTCTTGTAGATAATATAATAATAAATAAAAGGCCACTTAAGTGTACTTAAGGAGAGTACAGTAAATCAAATCTTAAAATATATTTTTACTTGTAGATAATATAATAATAAAAGGCCACTTAAGTGTACTTAAGGAGAGTACAGTAAATCAAATCTTAAAAGTATATTTTTCTTGTAGATAATATAATAATAAATAAAAGGCCACTTAAGTGAACTTAAGGAGAGTACAGTAAATCAAATCTTAAAAGTATATTTTTCTTGTAGATAATATAATAATAAATAAAAGGCCACTTAAGTGTACTTAAGGAGAGTACAGTAAATCAAATCTTAAAAATATATTTTTACTTGTAGATAATATAATAATAAAAGGCCACTTAAGTGTACTTAAGGAGAGTACAGTAAATCAAATCTTAAAAGTATATTTTTCTTGTAGATAATATAATAATAAATAAAAGGCCACTTAAGTGTACTTAAGGAGAGTACAGTAAATCAAATCTTAAAAGCATATCTTTACTTGTAATATAATAATATAATAATAAGTAAAAGTCCACTTTGATGAATATGTTTCTTAACACACTTAAGTACACTTTAAAAAAAAAAGTGCAGTTTGTAATAATGTCAAATTAAGGTTTACTTTTAAGTACATTTTAAATAATTGTTTTAATAATCTTTTGTCGTGCCTTACAGACGCTTAT
Source organism: Opsariichthys bidens (assembly GCA_037194245.1). Taxonomy (NCBI): domain Eukaryota; kingdom Metazoa; phylum Chordata; class Actinopteri; order Cypriniformes; family Xenocyprididae; genus Opsariichthys; species Opsariichthys bidens. Next base: position 3,700,234 of record CM074307.1, on the reverse strand, counting down.
TATGATGTGCTGACTAACATACTAAAGCATTTGTAAAATACTTGGTTATGCTGTAATTTGAACTGTAGTGTTTTTTAATATTCCATTTGAAGTTAAACATGACATACAAGTTTCAACAGAAATGATATTAAAGTATATTTTAGTTTACCATAAATTCTTGTCAAGGACATTCAGCAGTAACTTCAACCATATTTCAAAGACAATAGAGGTGATTACGCATTTACATATAAAGATGTACTCAAGTCCTTCTCAAGAGAGTCAAATTTATCTCAGGGTACACAGAACTAGCAAAATGCTCAAATACAGGATAAACTTGGGCCTGTAGGGATTTAACACGGAGCGCGATTCTGTTCAATGGGAAACAATATGTGGACACCCAAATTATTTACCTTATATCACACTTTAGTGATTAGTACCTTCAACTAGTGTTCTAGTACCTTCTCCCAATGATGCTGAGTCCGAGACCACGGCCTGATTTCTTCTGAAGCTCAATGGTCAGTGCGTCCCACAGTTCTTCTTCCTTATACTGACCCTCATCTCTGAAGACTGTCAGACGAACGCGTTGCGGAGTCTGTCGCAAAACATTGATTGCCTCATCATGCGTTGCCACTCGCAGGTCTATACCATTCACCTGTTGAATGAGAGGGAGTTGCAAGAGGGAGGAAGAGAACAGCTAAAATGAAGCTGACATGAAAACAAACCTATTCTAGTCAGAAGAGTGTCTGATGGTCGTGATTTTACCTCAAGAATTTGATCTCCTGCCCACAGTCGGCCATCTTTAGAGGCGGCTCCCTCCTCGTACACTTCATGAATTATTATAGTTCCCTGAACATAGACAAATTCAGTCTTTATATATGTTCTTATAAACCCTTGAAAAAGAAGAGTGCTTGATAGTATTGAATGTGAAATTGTAGTGTAATTTAAAAAAAAAACTACTTATGTACTTAAAACTACTTAATATATGACTGAATTTAAAAGTGCACTTAAAGAGAGAACACTTTTAAAATGCGCCCTTTGCAATAATGTCAAATTAAGTTTTAAAGTGCATTTTAAATCATTATGTACGAAGGTAAGTGTGACCGCATGATCACATGATGTTTCTGCAAAAAACCTAAAACAATGCATGTAAACTCTGGAGGTCATCAAGTCTTGAAGGTCAGACAGGCACTCCATGAGAGAGCAAACATGCATCTGTGTTGTAATTTCCTCATCAATATTTATTTTCTTCATTTATCTCTTCATATTCATTTATATATTTATTTTTACTTGATTATTTTCATTTGGAATCTTATTTTGTGTGTTGTATTGCCTTAAATATGATATTTCTTGAAGAAGGTCTTGGCTTGTTACAGTAATAATAATAATAACAGTAATAATTTCTTGTCAGACAGTGAGATTAGGTTAGCATTAATTGGGATTATTTAAATACAATTATAATACTTGTTAATATTTTGAATTTTTTAGTTTTCATTATTATTATTATTATCATCTTTACCTTTAGTACTTCAACTTATTTATTTCAGATAGATTGCCAAGGCAACATTTGTCATTTTTAAAAGCCTTTTTTATGTAATATTTAGATTTTATTTTATTTCACTTCAAGTTTTACGTTATATTAACAATAACAACTACAACAACAACAACAACAACTGGATTTTCTTTGCATCCCAACTTTGATTTGGAGACCATGAGAAGTGAAGATTTATGGTGAAAGCTGATTTGTATTAGTTATGAATACAATTTTGACTGTACAATCAGTTAGTACACATCTCCAGGTTTATATCAGTGCACTCGGAAACAAAGTCTCACAAAACCATGTCAAACGTTATTCACCAGTAAAGTGTCACAGCCGCCCACGATGCTGAGCCCCAGCCCTGTTCTGCCCTTGCAGATCTCTATAGTGGTCTCGCAGCCGGGGATGATGGGACATGTAGCTGGATCAGATGCCAAGGTCGCCGGAGTGGAACATCTGCTCGAATCTGCAACGCACAATCATCATAATGACAAAGATCAGGTTCTGATTTATTCACGGTTTTCCTTTAATAACTCCTAGACTCCTCTCTCTCTTACTCCTGATTGGCTCCGTCTCTGACGATGTCACAGAAACCAGTGGCAAGCTGATCCCTGGGTCTGATCCTGAGCAAATCTGATTGGACGAGGAGGGCTGGGAGGCGGGGACAGTGGAGATGGTGAGTTTCACCGAGTTCTGGGATTTCTTCAACAGTGACATCACCTACAACACAATCATTTCAGACTTAAAGCATGACTCCTGTCATTTATTATTTTTGGAGAAAACGAGAAACACTGTTGATATTTCAAACTGACACCCAAACAAACACACCCCTCCCTTCATTGCTTCGCACACGAAATAACGAACACTAACAGCTGGCGCATCAGACAGCTTAAGCAAGTATGGATGAAACAGCTGGGATTCAACAACAACAGCATCACATCTTAGTTCTGTGAAACATAGAAATCCAATGCCGCTAACGTATCCATTTTCAGGCTTTCCCGATCTCTAATGTCTCTCCAGTGCTTGAAAGCTTTTTCCAATATTAAAGCATTTCAATTATACTCTTCTCTCCTTTCCTCTTTGGTAATATCTCAGCCATCTCTCTTTCCAAAGTCTTTCTACTAATTTTGCACTCGCTCACTCTCTCTCCTCCCTCATCATGAGGCTACAAGAGTGTTGTGGTGATTGTTCCGGTCCACTTTGTTTTTCTCTTACTTACACAGTCAGGACTATATGTACAAACACAATATTCATTTTCAGCGCACACACACACACACACACACAGAGTTGATTTAAATTTTCAAGTGTTTGTCAGAAATTGCTTACTTTACCTACAAAGGTTTAGAACAACAAAGGTGAGTAAATCATGACAGAATTGACTATTCCTTTACACTCTTACTTAAAAACAGTTGGAATGCATATTACCTTTTCTGTGGTGAGTCCCAGCACCATCTCATCATCTACTGCAAGCAGTCTGTGTCCCACTGCAACCATACCGTCCTGAAACACACAAACACAGGTTTGTTTTGCTATCAAAGTGAGGACGTTTCATTGGCGCAGGGTTGGGGAGTAACGAAATACAAGTAACTTAGTTACGTATTTAAAATACTAAATGTGAGTAACTGTATTTCATTACAGTTACATTTTAAATGGGTGGTAATCAGATTACAGTTACATCTGAAAAGTGTTTTAGATTACTTTGAATTTTAATGTCATTTAAACAGCAATTGGTGACTCTCTGACTCTGACAGTCTGAAAAAGCGGAGTTAAGTTTCATGTTTTTGACTGTTTTCATGTTTTCTGATAGTTGTGAGTCATTTTATAATTCACTCGTCACTGCATCTTTTTCTCACAATTTGTTTTTTTGCATTTCACAATTCTGACTTCTTTTTCTCAGAATTGCGAGACTTAAACTTACAATTGCAAGTTATAAAGTCAGAATTGGGAGATATAAACTTGCAATACTGACTTTTTTCTTGCGATTGTGAATTTAGTATGCGAGTTTATATCTCATAATTCTGACTTTTCTTAATTTTATGAGTTTATATCTCATAACATATATCAAACACACACACACACACACATATATATATATATATGTGTGTGTGTGTGTGTTAAAGCCGGCATGAAATCAAAATTGACCCAATTAAATTTCCTAATACACTTTGCTGTTTTTTTGTTCACAATTCATCAGTGCATGTTCCTTGCAAAAAGTTTATTTTTGTAAGCATCAAAATGTCATGTTGCTTTTTCAGAATTTTCATTTTCAGCTAACATCAAGTCCTCTAATATTTCATCCTTGTCCCACCAACCTGTCAAACAGGCACCACTTTTCCCTACATTTCAAACACTATATTGTTCTCTGGTTGAATATTAGAAATATGTCACATTACAAAAGTAAAATGGGTTGTGGATATTGTGCCTGTTGTCTTTAATTTTGCACCAAGATCACAGTAATTCATACCCTTCCAGCTGCTCCATTCTCATCTACGCTGTGAATGATGCATCCGTTCCTGCTGTCATCCTCCTTCAGGACGATACCCACCCCTCCATCCTCCTTCATCCATGAGATCGACAAAAAAAAACACTTTAGCAGAAAACACTTATCATCGCCGCCATCGAGAGAGAAACTGCACAAATCCATGTTCTCAAAAGAGAGAACTGAAATGCGTCTTACCACAGGAAGAGTTATGTGTTGGATCATGTCGAGTGTTGAGCTGGGCGGCTCTGTCTGGGGGGAAAATAAGAAATAACATATTAAACATGATGATGACTGAACAAATTAATGGATAAACATATGAACGAACCAGATGTCAATTCTTTTGGCTGTTTAGATTAAGATGTTAGCCTGTACTGGTACTTGGTGTAACTACAACATCATGCATCTTTCTCCATTGAAGGCCATATTAAATTATTTGTGTATTCTGATAAAATTTCATTTTTCATCATTTAGCAGACGCTTTTATCCAAAGCGACTTACAAGGGGAGCAATTAGGGGTTAGGGTTTAGTGTCTTGCTCAAGGGCACTTTAGTCATGGTATCGAAGGTGGAGAGAGTGCTGTTTATTCACAATCCCCACCTTCAATACCTGCCGGTGTGGGAATCGAACCTGCAACCTTCAGATTACAAGCCCGACTCCCTCACCACTAGGCCACGACTCCCCTTTAAAATGTTATTTTTTTTTGTGAGAACCATTTAAATCGCAAATATTCCATAAAAGTGTAGTATTAGTATGTGCTTTTAGAGGACCAGGAAATGGATTTAATATCTTTAGGAATGAATGAATGAACGAACGAACAAATAAAAAATGAAACTTAAGTACATAAACTAATGAATGACCTTTCTTTTTATACTTTGAGAATGTATAATGTGTGCCTGTTTGCCTCCCTTGTGAAAAGAAGTACACTTAAGTAGACTTTTAAAACAGGTACTTATTACGGAAATGTAACTGCATGTTAATTGCAATTAAATTAAAATGAATTAGTTTGAATTTATATAAAATGCAAATGTTGAGTGTTTTTGAACCACTTAAGTACATATTTATATGTAATTTCATAAATAACTCTATTGTCTTTGAAATATGGTTCAAGTGTACTGCTCAATGTATTGACAAGCATTTATGGTGAACTAAAATATGTCATTTCTATTGAAACTTGTATGTCATGTATTTAAATATATTTGTAATTGCACATTTGTAACGATGAAGTTGCAATTGAATATATTTAAAATATGTGACATTTAAATGTAATCTCAAATAAATCAGTACAGTTAAAATTATAATCAAGTACTTTACATGTGCTTTAGTATGTTAATTGACCAAAAATTACTAAAACAATTAAAAATGCACTAAAAATCAATCTTTAATAAATCTATTTCAGTGTGTTGAGAAATAAAAGTGTACTCTCTTCAAGTACATTTAAGCAGCCTCTATTTTATTAATATTATATTATCTGCAAGTACAGTTTTTTTTTAAACAACATTTTAAACATTTAAGATTTGAAGTGCATAACAAGTGGATTAATTAATTATTATTACTGTTTTATTCTATAGTAATAATAATTGTATTGTTACTGGACAGTGAGTTTACCTCTATCTGTGAGTCTGGCGAGTCTGTCTCCTTCATTGGCCCGACAGCCATCTGACTCAAAGCATCTCCGTTTCTGAAACACAGCAGACGTTTTAGCAGGAAAAATCCCTTTAAAATCCCTTCAGATCAACACATCAAAATCTTTGACCTACCGGATGAAGATGATCTTGACTTTTGAGGGTGCGCTTTTAATAATGGCAGAGGCGTTTTGATGGCTGCGGCCGTACAGAATCTGACCGTTTATCTACAAGGGCGACAAGATGAATCAGAAAATGTTTAGACCTGTTCAGCATCCTATTGTGAAAAATAAGTGTGCTTAACAGTATTGAAAGTGCACTTACTTAAACTGTAATTGTAAATAAAATAATATTAATAAAAATAAAAGGACATTTAAGTGTACTTAAAGAGAGAACACTTTAATGACTGTTTCTTAACACAGTTAAGTACACTTTGTAATAAATGTCAAATTAAAAGTAATTTTTAAATGATTTTGTTTCATAATCTTTTGTTGTGCTTTAAAGAAGTACACTTATTTTGATGTGTTGACTAATATACTAAAGCACATGCAAAGAACTTTATTATTTTAACTGTAGAGTGTTGTTCAATATTAAATTTAACAAATATATTTTAAATGTAATAAATTACAGCTTTATCATTACAAATGCGTAATTACAAATAGATTTAAATACATGACATAAGAGTTTCAAAATTAGATGATAGTATATTTTAGTTCACCATAAATGCTTGACATTCAGCAGTAGAAATATTATGAAATAATGTGGGTCAAAACAGCACTCTAAAGGTCAGATTTAATATGAAATTAAACTGTAATACATTTTCATTTAATTGCAATCAACATGCAGTTAAGTGTCCGATATCATATTCAGTTTGCGCAAAAGCATATTCTTTTAAAGTATATTATTTCTGAAAAAAAGTACTCATTTTTTAAAGTATGCTTAAGTGTACTTCTTTTTCACAAGGGTCAAACTGATGTTTTACACACACTCACCTCCAACAGTTCATCGCCCACCACGATGTGTCCGTCTCGACCAGCGGCGCCATTGGGGTCGATGCCCACCACGAAAACACTCATGCGTGAACGGTCCCGGTTCCCTGCCAGACTCAAACCTAAACCAGTGCGACCCTTCTCCAACTCGATCATGCGCAGCTGACCCGGTAAACGACCGTACCGCTCCGTTACTTTCCCTTCACACACACACACATTAATATATTAGAGCAACAGAATCAAAAAGCATTTCTGAAGTGGTATTAAGGCCTACAGTTAAAAGCTTTTAAATTATACTTGTAATCTGTAGTATTGCTGCATTAATGTTGCAGATCATTTCTATTGTATTGCCATCCCATAAAAGGTATACAGTTCACAAAAGTGAACCCCTTGTGCTTCATAGCATTAAATTTCCACTTATAGTGGATTTTAAAAAAACTGCACATGAAATTAAGTCACTTAAGTGTACTTAAAGAGAGCCCATGTTTCCAAACACTTAAGCACACCTACAACTGAAGTACTTGATTATACTTTTAACGGTACTGTGTTATTTAATTATACATTTCAAATTCATGTATTTTAAATACACTTAATTTCAACTTCATGTAAAATTACAAATATATTTAAATACATGACATACAAGTTTCAATAGAAATTACACTATATGTTAGTTTACTATAAATGCTCGACAGTAAATCCGCCAGGAAAATTGAACCATATTTCAAAGACAATAGAATTAATTATGAACTTGCCTATAAAGATGTACTAAAGTGCTTTTTAAGTGGGTCAAAAACTAATCGCATTTAATATAAATTTAAACAATAGTACATTTTCATTTAATTGCAATAAACATACAATTAAGTATTTTCTTTTAAAGTATATTATTTCCATAATAAGTACTCTTTTTTTTTTTTTTAAAGTATGCTAAGTGCACTTCTTTTTCACAAGGATCTCCCTGTAAATCTAGTCCTGGATGAGTGCAAGTGTGATCAGTGCCCTCTGGTGGCCTGTGTGTTACAGTGTATGTGAGACTCACTCCAGCTGTAACCGTACTCATCCTCCTCTTCGTCATCAGGGCCATTGTTATGAAGAACAAGTTTATCGGGAATCTCAGTCAGAGTGTCCGAGTCTGTTTCCCCAACATGTGGAACGATCGGCAGTGTCAGGACAGGTGTCGTCGGGAATATTTTTCCATCCTCTCGATTCAGCTGCCACACACATTTAATAGTGTTTTTTTTTTGTTTTGTTTTGTTTTTTTTTTTACTTAAAATGCATTAAAAAACAATATAATTTATATCCAATTAGCACATCATCTGTCAACACAACATCCTCCATTAAACCCATGAAATATGAAGCTTAATGAAATCAAATCACATTCAACACATTAATCTCTTCTTCATTTCTCAGCACGAAGAACCAACAAACCAAGACATGCTGCTGTTCTTTAAAAGCTTTGATAACCATTTGTTATGTCTGGTAAATTCATGTTTAATGAATGAAAACTTGAAAAAAAAAAAGAAAAAAGATCCGTATCTAAAATTTGTGTTACTTAGCACATTATAATCAATATTGCATTGTTAGATACGTCTCAAATGCTGTTCCAAATTTGTATGACTTTCTTTGGCAAGCAAAAAGAAAATGTTTAGCAGAATGTTCATGCTACTCTTTAAATTCTGTTCCTCATACAAAACTATGCTTACGATGCTTTTGGATAAATCCGGGTTACTCTGCGCTTTCACTGAAAGGAAAAAAGAACAGCATCTTTTCTATTTCACAGAAAAGTGAAAAGCATGAAGATTTATAGATAAAGGGTAAGTAAATAAATCTTTTTTTGTGCAAAAAAACCTATTCCCTTTAAACTCAGCCTTATGATTAAATCAGCTTTTCAATTATGCTAATATCTGCATATTTATATATTTAGAAGTCATCTTACATTACATCTTATATAACTTACAATACAGCAAAAGTGTTACAAGAGTGGAAAGAAAAAGTTTTTATTGTATTAATTTTATATGTATAAATATTATTTATTTACCTTGCATGAATTTATATACATTTTATACACACACACACACACACACACGCATGCATACACACACAGTGCTACTTGAAAGTATGTGAACCACTTGCAGAACCTGTGAAAATGCATGTTATTTTTTAATATAACACTGTCCTGAGTAAGATAGTTTACATAAAAGATGTTTACATAAAATCCACAAGACAGAAGTTTATCCCGTTGAGAAGTTTGTGAACCACTGATTCTTAATACTGTGTGTGTGACCTGGATGATCCATGACAGTTTTTTTGTTTTGTGATGGATGTTCATTAGTCCCTTGTTTGTTCTGAGCAGTTTAACTTAGCTCTGTTCTTGAGAAAAATCCTTCAGGTCCCGAAAATGTACCAGTTTTCTAGCAACTATTGCATATTTGAACCCTTTCCAGTAGTGACTGAATGATTTTGAGATCCATCTTTTCACACTGAGGACAACGGAGGGACTCAAACACAACTATTAAAGAAGGTTCAAACATTCACTGATGCTCCAGAAGGAAAAACGATGAATTAAGAGCCAGGGGGTGAAAACTTTTGATGAAGATGTTTGGAAATTTTTCTTATTTTGTTTATAATTATAATATATTTTGTTTAAAATTTAGTTTCATTTAGTACTGACCTTCGGAAGCAGCAGAAGATACTTGTACATGTTTCGCGGAAGACAGATTAAATACAATTTACCTTAAAACCAGCTCTTAATTCATCGTGTTTCCTTCTGGAGCATCAGTGAATGTTTGAGCCTTCTTTAATAGTTGTGTTTGAGTCTCTGACTCAACTAACTGGTCAGTCTCCAACTGGAGACACCGTTTAAATTCATTTTGCCCGGCGTGCCCAGTTGTCCTTAAACCACCGAGGTGGCGGTGCCACCGGCTTGGGCCCGCACATCGCTGCTAGCAGCTATATTTGTGTTTGAGTCCCTCCGTTGTCCTCAGTGTGAAAAGATGAATCTCAAAATCATTCAGTCACTGCTGGAAAGGTTTCAAATATGCAAAATTTGTTAAAATTATTCACATTTTCTGTAAGGGGTTCACAAACTTTCAAGTAGCACTGTATATATTACACACACACACTTAAATATATATATAAAATAATATATATATATATATATATATATATATATATATATATATATATATATATATTTCAGAAAGAGGGATTTAGTGCCATATATATGCAAATGTTATGAAATAAGTTCCATAACTGCATATAGATGAGAGGAAACACCCACATACACACAAAACACGAACCTTAAACGGTGTAGGAGTGAAAGGATTAGTCGGACATAGACGGAGGAAAGGTCTACTGTGAGTGTCAACGGCCTACAGAAAAACAAAGAATAACCAGCACCAGTGAGACAGATACAGAGAGAAGGAAAGAGGGACATCAAGAACTCATTCAGACTACAGCAGTGCACAATATAAAACACTACAAATGCTCTTCTTAAGTCAGTTGAGAACAGGGCAAGTGACAGCTGGCAGGTATCTTTACTGTCTTTCTGTCACTAATGGAATAGAATATGAGGAAAAGTCCCTTTCAAGGAAAGCCTGCTCATTCTGTGACCATATTTACAATGCCTCTGGTATGGAGTGAATATTGTGCTATAATTAAACAAACCCAGAATTTTGAAAACAAACATACACAAGAAACACAAGAAAGTAATGTGCAAGTATGAACGTCAGTTTGAGCAAAAACGCAGAGGAGTAACAAATATATACACTCACCTAAAGGATTATTAGGAACACCATACTAATACTGTGTTTGACCCCCTTTCACCTTCAGAACTGCCTTAATTCTACGTGGCATTGATTCAACAAGGTGCTGAAAGTTTTTTAGGAATGTTGGCCCATATTGATAGGATAGCATTCTGCAGTTGATGGAGATTTGTGGGATGCACATCCAGGGCACGAAGCTCCCGTTCCACCACATCCCAAAGATGCTCTATTGGGTTGAGATCTGGTGACTGTGGGGCCATTTTAGGACAGTGAACTCATTGTCATGTTCAAGAAACCAATTTGAAATGATTCGAGCTTTGTGACATGGTGCATTATCCTGCTGGAAGTAGCCATCAGAGGATGGGTACATGGTGGTCATACATGGTCAGAAACAATGCTCAGGTAGGCCATGGAATTTAAACGATGCCCAATTGGCACTAAGGGGCCTAAAGTGTGCCAAGAAAACACCCCCACACCATTACACCACCACCACCAGCCTGCACAGTGATAACAAGGCATGATGGATCCATGTTCTCATTCTGTTTACGCCAAATTCTGACTCCACCATCTGAAATTGAGACTCATTTCGAGCTTTGTGACACGGAGCATTATCCTGCTGGAAGTAGCCATCAGAGGATGGGTACATGGTGGTCATGAAGGGATGGACATGGTCAGAAACAATGCTCAGGTAGGCCGTGGCATTTAAACGATGCCCAGTTGGCACTAAGGAGGCTAAAGTGTGCCAAGAAAACACCCCCACACCATTACACCACCACCACCAGTCTGCACAGTGGTAACAAGGCATGATGGATCCATGTTCTCATTCTGTTTACGCCAAATTCTGACTCTACCATCTGAATGTCTCAACAGAAATCGAGACTCATCAGACCAGGCAACATTTTTCCAGTCTTCAACTGTCCAATTTTGGTGAGCTCGTGCAAATTGAAGCCTCTTTTTCCTATTTGTAGTGGAGATGAGTGGTACCCGGTGGGTCTTCTGCTGTTGTAGCCCATCCGCCTCAAGGTTGTGCATGTTGTGGCTTCACACATGCTTTGCTGCAGACCTCGGTTGTCACGAGTGGTTATTTCAGTCAAAGTTGCTCTTCTATCAGCTTGAATCAGTCGGCCCATTCTCCTCTGACCTCTCGCATCAACAAGGCATTTTCGCCCACAGGACTGCCGCATACTGGATGTTTTTCCCTTTTCACACCATTCTTTGCAAACCCTAGAAATGGTTGTGCGTGAAAATCCCAGTAACTGAGCAGATTGTGAAAAACTCAGACCGGCCCGTCTGGCACCAACAACCATGCCATGCTCAAAATGGCTTAAATCACCTTTCTTTCCCATTCTGATATTCAGTTTGGAGTTCAGGAGATTGTCTTGACCAGGCCCACACCCCAAAATGCATTGAAGCAACTGCCATGTGATTGGTTGATTAGATAATTGCATTAATGAGAAATTGAACAGATGTTCCTAATAATCCTTTAGGTGAGCTTTTTTGTAAATAAATGAGCCTAAATCCTATTTCACAAATAAATACACACCATCCTACAAATAGCATGTGACCTTTGAACAAATACCAAATCTAGTGCATAGATACGCACACCTGTCTGTGAAGATTGCAAAACACTTGCCTTTTTATGAGATCTCTTGGCTTGATTTTCTCAAATACAGTTGAGCAACTACCTTTTGCAAAACAGGGAGAAGCCCTGAATCTTGCATTTATAATAATAATAATAATAATAAACTAATTATGGGACAATATTCACTCCATACTCCGGGCAACTATTTTGGGCATATCCTATCTACTTGAATTAGGAAATTCTGAAATCTCAAAAACTGCTTGCCAAACTCACAATTAAATTTCAAATCAGCAACAAACTCTAAAATAACTGTCCCATAAATGCTGTTTCTTATGCTCAAATAGTGTTAATTTTTCAGACCAGTCAATGCATATGTGCAGCTCTAAGCGCACGTTAGATAGCAAACAGAGCTTCTAATGGCAGCGTCAGGGATGCAATGACCTTCAGAACCATCGATTGGCTCTTTTATTTAGAAGGTGGGACTTATTCCACCATATTGTGCGTTGAAATTTTTCCCATTCATAAGTAACATGAGTCTTTCTATGCATAAAGTTATTGTACTAGCTTAGTGTGTACTGAATATTGTGTAATGTACAGTCAAAAAGATATGATAAAAATCATGCCTATAATGAATTCTGGTTCATCTGCTGCATTGGAAATGGAACATCAAACTGAGCATGTTGCATTGTGGGATATAGTACTCTACTGTATACTGCACATTTGAGCAAGTATGTCACAGTGTTGTTATTTTTCAATTTAAAACAAACCATTATATGTTTGTTAATTAAAATAAGGCATGAATAAATAATAAATATTATCTGAAAAAAAAAAAAAAAAGTTAATTCAAAATATTAATTAATACTATAATATTATATAAATAATACAGGTATGTCATCCTATTTACATGCATATAGAAATTTACAGTATAATATCTTTACTTTGTATAGTATAGATAATATACACTGCAGACATAGTACAAGTAGTTGTTAGTTTGCTATTCTGAACACTGCCTTGAGTTGCAGATGGCACAGCTAGGGAGTCTTCTAAAGGTCTAAAGCATACTGCATGCAAAAATCGTACGAGTTGGTTAAAATATGCATTGCACATCAGACTGGCTGGCTTCTGCACAACTTCTGAGAGTCTGGCTGCCCAGGGTTTTATCTTGTTTATGATGTAGTGGGCTGCTATAATCAGTAAATCTGAGGCCCTGTTTACAACTAGTATTAAGATGCATTTTGGTCAATCAGATTGCAAGTGGACGAGGGATACTCTTACTCGTTTACACCTCGTTTTTTAATCCGTCCCACTTTCGACCACTTCTGTCCTGATTTACTCGAGGGGAGGTTCTATGTGCAGGTAAACGTATGGGCTTTTTCAGATCTTTCGAACTAATGGATGAAATAAACTCATGAAATTTACACATGAACTCGAAAGGAGACGAAAAACAAAGAGAGAGCAGCAGCTTTTGTCTCTGCTCTGACAGGCGCAAGACCACGCTGAACGTGGTGAGTGTTAGAAATCAGGAATAGTGAGAGTGCTTGGTCTGTTTTTCGTCTTTAAACCAAATTTGGGTCTTCAGCCGACAAAGTTTAAATCCCATCTGGCCAGCGCGCATCGCTTAATCTTTACGCATTAAGTCAATAGGCTTGGAGAAGGGGGTCTTTTGCAGCTGTATGAACACATGAGCGTTTCCACTACGAAAGGTATCTGGTTGAATGCCTTTTCAACTACCTCTGGAAGTGGTCAAAAGCAGACAAGCTTAAAAAGTTTTACTCCACGTTTACACCTGTATTTAGTGTCGTCCACTTGTGATCCAATCGACCAAAACACATCTTAATACCAGGTGGAAACAGGTGTCAAAGCTCCATCTTATTTTACCAATGAATTCTGATGTTGTTTGTCATTAGTAGCTATTTCCATTTTTTGTATATTAGGAATTCAGGAAACAATCTTTAGAATTAAGATATTCAAACAATTCTTTATATTAATGTGCAAACATATAACAAAAAGACCACTACCATATTGTACCATAGGAAAATGTTATTAGCCAGTAACAGGCATCACAAATTTGGTTATTTTTCAAAAGACCCGCTTTGAAATCCATGACTAGAAAAAGCATTTATCAGATATTTCCATTACTTTTCCAAGCCTGAAAATCATAACTATAAAACTCTCTGGTATTTCAAGGAACCTTGCCTCAAACGCAACTTCACATTCCACTTTCTTGCACAATTATGTGCAATATTATGAAATAATCAGGACTTGAAATGACAGGCTATCAGTGAACACTGTGTGAAAATTTCCTCACTCTTCACAATGTTGAATCAAAAAGTGTTGATTCAACGAAAAGTAATTGTTCGTGCTGCCCACAAATTTTAGGTTTAGTCAACTCAAATATCCAAGTCCTAAAATTTTAAGGCTGAACTTTTTCAAGTTCAAACAGCACATTTTTATTGTGCTTTTTTGATTTTTTTTGTTTGTTTTACCTTAACAGCCATGGTCACTATAACTACTGTGGTAATGAAAAGACATTACCACATTATTTTGTTACACTGAAGACAGTCATAAAGGTTTAGATACGACCAGAGAGTGAGAAAACAAAGACAAAGACGGTTCACTTTTTGGTGAACTATTTAAAATCCAGAGCAGAAATGGAATCATGTCTGATTAAATCATACTATAATAAAAAGTACAATAAAAGAGCGATTTCACTCAGGTTTTCACTCACCTTCTCACTGCTGGTCTTCAAGTTGAAGGCTGAAATTTCTTCGACTGCATCCAGAGCAGTTGTCTGCCGTTATTAAAAATTAAAGAACAGTCCTCGTCAAACACAGCTAAAGATGAAGTACCACAAAAACCTCTCTTCATGACCTCAATAATGTAATTAAACTCTCATGTCATTAACAAAGCTCTCTGTTGGTCTAGCAGATCCAAACTAAAGTCCTCCACAGTAATGAATGTCTGTCCTTATGGCCGTGGGCTGGCTCTGGATTCCCCCTCGTGTTTTGTACTTGTTGTTCAGTGCCATTGAAACAAAGCTAGTTTTAAGAGCCATCTGCAGAGAGACATCTGCTGGGCGGGAATGAGACACGGATCATTAACGCACATCTGGACACAGAGAGTTTATAAAGGTCTGATGAAGAGAAGGACAGGCCACAGGGAGCCAAACTTTAAAGGTGTCTTGATACGAGACAGTGGCCAGTTAGAAATATACCACAGCTTGGACAAGTTACTGAGATGAGTTCAACATTATTACAACACATTAAATCCTGTACGGAGTGATAAAATTATTTAATGGTGTAGTTTTTGGATCTTTTGCAGGTTAAAATTTCAGCAAAAACAGTCGTGATGTGCGATATCTAGTCAGATCATGGAAAGTCTTCTGAAAAAGAAGTACACTTTAACATACTTTTCAAAAATAGTAATGAATGGAATGTTTTCGGACACTTAATTGCAAGTTAAGTGAAATTTAATAAAAATTGATTATAAATAAATTGATATTAAATGCATTTAGCTGAACTTTAGAGTGCATTTTTGCATTTTAAGTTAAAGGACTTATGTTTAACATTCATAATTATTTCTATTGTCATTAAAATACGTGCACTGCCGAATGTATTGACAATACAAAACTACACTTTAATGGCATCCATTTCTATTTAAACTGTCTATTGAAAATATTTGAATTTGCTCTGATGAAGCTGCAATTTAGTACATTTAAAATACACCGCTCAAAAAAATTAAGGGAACACTTAAACAACACAATGTAACTCCAAATCAATCACACGTCTGTGAAATCAAACTGTCCACTTAGGAAGCAACACTGATTGATAATCAATTTCACATGCTGTTGTGCAAATGGAATAGACAACAGGTGGAAATTATAGGCAATTAGCAAGACTTCCTGGCTGATATTTTGGTCACTTTTGAATGCTGCCGGTGCTTTCACTCTAGTGGTAGCCCACACAAGTGGCTCAGGTAGTGCAGCTCATCCAGGATGGCACATGAATGCCAGCTGTGGCAAGGTTTGCTGTGTCTGTCAGTGTAGTGTCCAGAGCATGGAGGCGCAACCAGGAGACAGGCCAGTACATCAGGAGGCCGTAGGAGGGCAACAACCCAGCAGCAGGACCGCTACCTCCGCCTACATACAAGGAGGAGCACTGCTAGATCCCTGCAAAATGACCTCCAGCAGGCCACAAATGTGTGTGTCAGCTCAAACGGTCAGAAACAGACTCCATGAGGATGCTATGAGGGCCCGACGTCCACAGCCCAACACCATGCAGGACGTTTGGCATTTGCCAGAGAACACCAAGATTGGCAAATTCGCCACTGGCGCCCTGTGCTCTTCACAGCTGAAAGCAGGTTCACACTGAGCACATGTGACAGACGTGACAGAGTCTGGAGACGCCGTGGAGAACGTTATGCTGCCTGCAACGTCCTCTAGCATGACCGGTTTTGCGGTGGGTCAGTAATGGTGTGGGGTGGAATTTCTTTGGGGGGCCGCACAGCCCTCCACGTGCTCGCCAGAGGTAGTCTGACTGCCATTAGGTACTGAGATGAGATCCTCAGACCCCTTGTGAGACCATATGTTGGCCCTGGGTTCCTCCTAATGCAAGACGATGCTAGATCTCATGTGGCTGGAGTGTGTCAGCAGTTCCTGCAAGAGGAAGGCATTGATGCTATGGACTGGCCTGCCCGTTCCCCAGACCTGAATCCAATCGAGCACATCTGGGATATCATGTCTCGCTCCATTCACCACCGCCACGTTGCACTACAGACTGTCCAGGAGTTGGCGGATGCTTTAGAGATCCTTCAGGAGACCATCCGCCACCTCATCAGAAGAATGCCCAGGCGTTGTAGGGAGGGGATACAGGCACATGGAGGCCAAACATACTACTGAGCCTCATTTTGACTTAATTTAAGGACATTACCTCCATGGGTTGATACATTTGTTTTCCATTCATAATTTTTCTGTGATTTTGTTGTCAGCACTTTCAACTTCAAAGTATTTAATAAGATTATTTCATTCAATCAGATCTAGGATATGTTATTTTAGTGTTCCCTTTATTTTTTTGAGCAGCGTATATTAACCACAAATTTAATATAGAACAAAACTACTACATTTAAATTTAAAATCAAGTACTTTACACATGTAAGTAATCACTATTATGTTAGTCAACTACTTACAACAACAAGTACTTATTTTATTATGTTACTTTACTATTTATGTTAGTCAACACATCAAAATGACTTAAAATACTTCTTTAAATCAACTCATGAAAGTGTGCACTCTTTAAGTACACTTAAGTGGCCTTTTATTATATTATATGCATGTAATTAAAAAAATCAAATTCAATTCAATTAATTGCACTTCTTTTTCACAAGGGGCGTATTCAGAATATTTTATAGCATAAAAATATCTTTTTTTTTTTTATCAAAGAACACCAGCATATAGTAGAACTAAAAACAACAAATTTGCATAAACATGCTCATAAATATGAAAACCATGGAAGACTTTCCTAAAATGTATCATTTGATAACCATAAAACACATCAGACACACACACACACACACACACACACAGGACGTCTCAGTCTAACCTGTAACGGTTTGTATGTAAAGCAGGATTCAGGATAAGGGTGGAGGGTTTGCTCTGAGCGGTTCAGCTGTAGGAGGGCTACAGGAGGCTTCTATAAGCACAACACAGGAGGTTAGCAAGCTAGTTTATCAGCCTAAACACATTTAATCCAGGGAGACAGATCATTAAAAAATCCGATATGCAAACTAGAGGTGACGTTATCGAAAAAGGTGGACATGGCTTGGGACATTAACAGCAAAACAGCTGAACTTTGGAGAGACATAACAGGAGTATTACTATTTAATCACATTTGATTGTGTTCCCTTGTAAATGTGTTTTAAGTTGATTTACTGGTAAATTTTAAGGCTAAGCGGATGCCGATGAAAAGAAGGAATGCTGGTAGCAAAGATAAGACTGCCGGCTGAGGGCCGAACAGGAATTACCTGACACTTTGGCATAGGAAAGCATTTTAAAGTCGCCCCATATTTCTCTATGACAGGAGGTGAATCAAAACTAAACAGAGAATCAGGCTGAGAGACAGACAGATGTTGTGAGGATCAAGAGCAGACAGACAGATAGATGAGGAGGAGGGGGAGAGACAGATGCAAAGCAGTCGAGTACATCTTTTTGAGCACTAATGGTGATGAAGACGGTTAGTTAGTATTTGTGCTGGGTGATATATAAGAGATTCACAATGATTCTGCTGACAATATCAACTTGAGCAACACCATGAACATTGCATTGGTTCTTATTTGGAAGGTTTCTCAAAAAGCATGTTGTTACACAAGTTTTATTATCCTTTCTTGAGAGTAACATTAAGAGAGTGGTGTTTAAATAGTCTTTCTGATTTAAACTTCAAATACACATGAATGCAAAAACTGATATTAACTACTAAACCTTAGTATTGAAACAACCCACATTGAGATTTAAGCTATATTACCCAGCCATAGTTAGTATGCAAATCATATAAATGTTATAAACACTCACACGTGTTAAAAAGCATAAATAAATGGATTTCGTTATTTTCCCGTGATCAGTAGATGCTTGTATTGTGTGTGTGATACTGACTCTGTCTTTGTGAATGATGCTCTGGACCAGGAACACCACAGGGTTTGCAGCATTACGGATGGCCTCCACTGCCTGCTCATGACTGGCGTCACGCAGATCCACTCCTCCCACCTGTCTCACACACACACACACAGTTACTAGACTATATGTGCAGGTGCGTAGTTCTGTCCAAACCTGCCAAAAGACGCCACCTGTTTGCCTAGGCAGGTTGGGCTACATAGCAGTATATACTCACCTAAAGGATTATTAGGAACACCTGTTCAATTTCTCATTAATGCAATTATCTAATCAACCAATCACATGGCAGTTGCTTCAATGCATTTAGGGGTGTGGTCCTGGTCAAGACAATCTCCTGAACTCCAAACTGAATGTCAGAATGGGAAAGAAAGGTGATTTAAGCAAGGGTGGCATGGTTGTTGGTGCCAGATGGCACAATCTGCTCAGTTACTGGGATTTTTACACACAACCATTTCTAGGGTTTACAAAGAATGGTGTAAAAAGGGAAAAACATCCAGTATGCGGCAGTCCTGTGAGTGAAAATGCCTTGTTGATGCTAGAGGTCAGAGGAGAATGGGCCGACTGATTCAAGCTGATAGAAGAGCAACTTTGACTGAAATAACCACTCGTTACAACCGAGATATGCAGCAAAGCATTTGTGAAGCCACAACATGCACAACCTTGAGGCGGATGGGCTACAACAGCAGAAGACCCCACCGAGTACCACTCATCTCCACTACAAATAGGAAAAAGAGGCTACAATTTGCACGAGCTCACCAAAATTGGACAGTTGAAGACTGGAAAACTGTTGCCTGGTCTGATGAGTCTCGATTTCTGTTGAGACATTCAGATGGTAGAGTCAGAATTTGGCGTAAACAGAATGAGAACATGGATCCATCATGCCTTGTTACCACTGTGCAGACTGGTGGTGGTGGTGTAATGGTGTGGGGGTGTTTTCTTGGCACACTTTAGCCTCCTTAGTGTCAACTGGGCATCGTTTAAATGCCACGGCCTACCTGAGCATTGTTTCTGACCATGTCCATCCCTTCATGACCACCATGTACCCATCCTCTGATGGCTACTTCCAGCAGGATAATGCTCCGTGTCACAAAGCTCGAATCATGTCAAATTGGTTTCTTGAACATGACAATGAGTTCACTGTACTAAAATGGCCCCACAGTCACCAGATCTCAACCCAATAGAGCATCTTTGGGATGTGGTGGAACGGATGTGCCCTGGATGTGCATCCCACAAATCTCCATCAACTGCAAGATGCTATCCTATCAATATGGGCCAACATTCCTAAAGAATGCTTTCAGCACCTTGTTGAATCAATGCCACGTAGAATTAAGGCAGTTCTGAAGGCGAAAGGGGGTCAAACACAGTATTAGTATGGTGTTCCTAATAATCCTTTAAGTGAGTGTACAATGCCACAATAAAAATGTATTTTGCTCAATCATTTACTCCACTTCACATTTGAAAAAGTCAGACACCAAGCAGAAAACTGTGCCGTCTATGGCCAGTTCCAGTGAGGACAGCTTCACTGATTTTAAAGGAAACCTCCATGTGTCGATAACACCTCTGATACTTTTAAATGAACAAATTTTTTACCCAGAAATGAGCCAAATCTGAAAAAAACTCATTTTGGGATATCATCCTCCTTTGCAAAAAAGGTAAAAAAGAAAGTTTTCTGAGGATTACGCTACAGTATTTATTAATGACTGTAAATGAAAACATTATAATTGTGCGTGTGTACCTCTACAATCCTGTCTCCTGTCTTTAGTGTGCCGTTGCGTCCTGCCGGACTGTCCTCCAAAATGTGTTTGATAAAGATGCCCCGCATCACTTCTCCGTTGCTAAGGCGACTACCCATGCCCCGCCCACCAACAATACTGATGCCCAAAGATTTGCCAGCTTCCCTGTGCAACTCCACTCTGAACAAACACACAGACGCAACATTCATTAAACATCAAGCAATGAAAATTTGCCAAACATTCTGATCAATATATTTACAAGACTTTTCCACAGTTGATAAGCAGTACATTAAATTTGACATAAAAATTCAAGGCCAGTAGATGATACAGTTCAAAAGAATATGTGTTTTTACACATATATTGTAAAACAATAATTGATATTTACCAGTATAACATTTATTCAATGCAATAAGTGTATTTTCACATTTCTTATAATTATAATGCCACCTTCTGTATGTTTTTTTTCATGTCTTAAATGTATTTTCTAAGTTTTGTTAAAGCAGAGGTACAAATTCAGTGGCATGTGGGAAACTTTATCATTGCAAGCCAAAAGTTTTAAAAACAGAAGCAGTGAAAATTGGGTGAGAGTCATGTTGCCAATAACGTCCCACAACTAATAGACATTTTCACTGTCAACTTTATTGTGCTACAGTTAAATCAGTTGGCATGTGAAACATCTTTTGAATTTACCAGCTGGGTCACAAGATTATCAGGCCAAAATTCCAAACGGTTTTAAGAAAAAAATAATACGAACAATAACAATGTTCGTGCAACTTGTATAATTGTACTCACCTCCGTGGTGGATTCCAGTTGTTGGAAGCTGCTGTCTGTCGTTCACTCTCCTGTCCCTCTCCATCTTCTCTCTCTGGAAGATCTGAGACCGTCTGACTAAAGCCACAAACGAAAACCTCTCATTTTTTGACCATTTTACAGCTCTGAGTCAATGAAGCTGACAGAAGAATACGTGTGCATGAGTTACGTACTGTTGAGTGTTGATTTTGCTATCAGAGAGATCGTCACTCTGGAGCTGCTGGCTTGCCCTGTATTCCTCTAAATATTCTGCAGGTACATATGTGATTCTGCACACACAATCACATGACTCATAAGCGTGTGATAATATTTCACTCATCAGACCTGTCATCAACACTACTGGAATAACACTTGATGAAATGCCCTGAGCTCAAACAGCATTGTGCAACATTATGCAACACATGGCTTCAATTGAGCTTAAATTGCATTGACTGCATTTTGTTTTTTTTTCATAATTATGGATAATGTGTGATGTTTTCTGTCTGTCTCTGCCCAAGGTGAAATTATAAGGAAATCTAGCTATGTGATTCTCAAAAACAGCCAGAGTTTTATTGGTTAGTAAATGATTGCGCAACAGCAACACAATTTTCTTTTTCCGTTGAATTAATCAAGAAATCAATCCAAATAAAATCGGACTCAAAAGTAAGACTGATAATTGACCCTTTGCAAGTCGTGCCCTCTCATGCCACGCATCATGTTCTCACGCAGTGAAAAATACATCCTGGAGCAAAGAGGACACTGGCACCGCATCGCAAACACACAGTTTAATATTTAATATATCATAATTTTTTTTAAAACAAAATGGCAGATTCCGTGTTATGATTGGTCAGATCGCCTGTCAATCAAACGGTTTGCGAAGGGTCAATTTAGTTTTAGATCATTTAGATTTTTTTATTATAATTATTAATTTACTTAAACAGTTCATTGTAAAACTGTGATACATTTTTGTCAGGATCATTTGATGAAAAGAAAGTTCAAAAGAACAGCATTTATTTGAAATAGAAATTTTGTAATATTATAAAGCCTTTAATCTCACTTTTGATCAGTTTAATGCATCCTTTCTGAATAAAAGAATTAGTTTATTTTTTGTGATTGTCAACAGCAGCCAGTGTTTTATTGGTAAGTAAATAAATGCGCCACAGCAAGACATTTTTTCATTTCTTTTTCCATTATATCCAGATGAAAAAAAAATCAAAAATCAAAATCAAAATAAAATCAGACTCAACAGCAAGCCTAATCATTTTGTTTGAATTTTTTTTTTTTTTTTTTTTTTGCCAATCAGGAGTAAAAACGGAAATGATTTATTTGCTTCATCAGTCCATTATAAGTGAAGATGACAGATCTATATATAGGTAAATCAAACCTTTTTTTGAACAAATCATGCATGTAGGCACAGAGATCAAGACATTAGGAATCATGGCACATCGATGTGAATCAAATATTCATTATCTGCACGTTCACTGAAACGCTTCATTAATGAACGAGAATCGATGGCTGGAAATCAAATCATTGCCATGAGAGAGAGAGATGTTAGTCAAAGATGAACAACACAATACACATGATGTTAGGAGGAAATGACGGCCTGGAATGTTAACAATGGAACAACAGCCTCTTGAGAACAAGAATGTATGTTACCAAGGCAACTACAACCTGCTCTAAGATTGCTTGTTACCAATGAGGAAAATATAGCTTCCATGACTGAAATGTGAGCTTTTAACATTAGTGGGGTCAAATCCACTATGCAGTACAATTATGTCTTCATACACTGGTTAAAATTTCACTGAAGTACTCTCCGATTCTCAGCTTAATGTCAAGATAAAACTATAAGATAGGGTGACTTCCTCAAAAAGTGTAACCACTGTGACTACAATCACTATTTATAAATAGCTTCTTTGGTAAAGCCAGTGTTGTAGACCGTACACACTTCAGTTTTAAGTGAAGGTGGGGTGAACTGGTTCTGCACTAACTGGCAATGTATTGAATATTTTCAGGTGTTTCTTCACTTTTTCATTTGTCTAGTTTGAACACATGTTTTAATTGTGACATGATCCTTGAGAAATCATTCTTACCGGTATATGCTGATTTTACTGGTCAAGAAACATTTCTTATTTTTATCAATGTTAACAGTCGTGGAAACCATGATACATTTGTTTTCAGGATTCCTTAACAGAACATAAATAGAACATAAATTGTAACATTGTAAATGTCTTTACTGTCACATTTGATCATTTTAATGCATCCTTGCTGAATAAAAAGCATTTAAAAATCCTAAGTATAATAAGTATATTTCAAAACTGATTATTATTTTTGCGATCCTTACTATTTGCAAGCAGGAAAGACTGAGTTTGTGCATTTGACGTTTGTATTATTATGCCAACATTTTTCTTTCCATCATGTCCATTAAAATAGATGTGGGTCTTCTTCTATTCTGTGCCAATTATTCAAATGTTAAAAAAGCAAAACCACAAGTAAAAGAAATTAAAGTGAAACAATTTACAGTAAGCAGAGTCATCACATATAATTCGATCAAATAATCGTGACAGGCCTAGATGTACACTTTTTAAAAAAAATTATTTAATACCATACACTAAATATTATAATATACTATAATGTAACATAAAAAAATAAATAAAGGTACTGCATAACAGAAATGACCCACTGATTGATATTTTCAGGAAAAAGTCAAACTGTTTTGGAAAGACATGAGGGTGAGTAAAAGATGCCAGAATTGACATCATTTAAGCTATCCCTTTAAGACTTTTGCCATTCGTTGTGCTTGTGTGCGAACACAACAGAATGGAAGGAGGAACAAACAGACTTTCTGGATAAACCTCTGTAGCGACAGCCCAAAATGCAGAACGAAACGAATGCAAGCAGGGAGTGAGGACAGACAGCGTAAATCAAGCCCAGATGAAGGGAGTACTCACACAGAGATGGGACTGTGCTCTTCCCCCGCAGCACCTGTGGATCTGGAAACGTGAAGAGCAGTTTACAGACGGCAGCCGACGCAGATGCGGCTGCCATCAGGATGCAAAATAAAGCAACTTACTACAGCTAGTACAAGCTCTCTGCTGTGACATAAGTTCTGCATCGGGTTCCCTTGTAAAGAAGAAGTGCGCTTAATTGTATTTGAGTGAGCATTTTTAGTGTACTCCACACCTTAAAAGTTTGTTTGTAAAAAAATACTAATTGCAGATAACATTGATTAAATAAAAGGCCACTTAAGTGTACTTAGAGCGTACACTTTCATGACTATGTTTCTTAACACACTTTTAAAAAATCCACTTAGTAATAATGCTAAAGCACATGTAAAGTACTTCATTTTAATTAAGTAGTAGTGCATTATTGTGTCGATATTACATTTAAAGTGAATATACTTAAAATGTATTAAATTGCATTACAAATATGTAATTACAATAAATGTGCGTCGTACAAGTTTGAATAGAAATTATACATTCAAGTACTGTGTAATGACAGTTACCTACATGTCCTTACTATAGGGTTAGGGTTAGGATTAGGATGAGGGTTTGGTTTAGGGTTAATTGCATGTAACTAAGCATAATTGTAACATATGTAACAATGACATTGTAAAATAAAGTGTTACCGAAATCACATTAAGATGTATTTTAGTCCACCATGAATGTTTGTCAGTACATTCAGCACTACACTATACCAATATTACAAAGATAACAGAATTCTGAAATTATTTATACAGTACAACTTTAAAAGCACTCTAAATTTGCAAATAATTCATAATTCATTTAACTGCAATTAACATACAAGTGTTTGAAAACATAACATTCAGTTCGCACTGAAGTATTTCCTTTTTAAGTATATTATTTCCATTATAAGTATCAACGTATGCTAAAGTGTACTTTTTCACACGGGCTCTCGATCACCATTGGGGACTGATAAACTTTTTGGACTGATTTGTGTGTAATATTTCATGAATGTTAGTTTGACCTTTTATTGTGAATGTAAATTCTGGAGTTCAGGTGAGGTTAATGGCTCTATTAAATTGGCAGTACTCATAAAAAGCAATTAACCTTACTCCCTGACCACGCATAAAATTCATTGTAGCAAAAAACTCGAAGTGCCATCAAAATGTAACACGATTGACATACTGTCTCAAAACGTTACCTGACACAGAATGACCAGCAAGATGCACTGCGACATCCAAAAATGCCTGTCTGCATGTGTGCAAAGTTCTCCTGTGACGCTGAAGTTTATTCTGTTGTCCCTCTGTCATTCTGAATCATGCATAACAGACCATACCTGAGAGACGTACACTACTGTTCAAACATTTGTTAAAATTATTTTGCTGCTTCATATTTTTGTCGAAACCATGATGCATTTATTTTCAAGTTTCTCTGATGAATAAAAAAGTATCTATGAAATCTAAATCTTTTGTAATACTATAAATGTTTTTACTGTCACTTTTGATCAAAGTATTAATTTCTTTGAGTAAAATCTCAAACTTTTAAACAGTAGTGTATGTTCGGTGGTATGGACTGTTATTAGCCATGTGTCGAGAAAAATAGAGGTTGATTTCTGCCTGAGAAGTTAAACAGAAGCTAAACTTAAATGACTGATTCAGGGTTTGTTTGAACATCTCACCCCATGTCTGGTCCGATCAGAGAGTGTCTGCGGAGCATGGCTCGTGCCTGTGCGTTGGTCAGATTTCCCGTAAGTTCTCCGTTGATGGCCAGAATAAGGTCACCGACCCCGAGTCGCCCGTCCCGGCTGATGGAGCCGCCGTGAATGATGCTGCGGATCAGCATACCTGCTCCATCCTTTAGCGCACACACGGTCATACCTGTAACACACATGACACGACATTCTGTCATTTCAGGTGAGAACATTAGGGTCAAGCAAAATGTGCTCCCTTTTAGTATTATAGTAGTAGCAAGTATAGCAGGGGTCTTCAACGTTTTTCAGGGCAAGGACCCCTTAGATGAGCGAGAAACGGAGCAGGACCCCCCACACAAAATGTGTCAAACAGCCTCTGATGTTAATAGAAATCAATCATATTACGATAGTAATATTATGTTGAGACAATCTAGATTAGAACTATGTTGTTGTACATTGTCTGTAGGTTATATTTTCATTGTTAAAGAGATTTATGCATCATAACAAACATGCAGCAATTAAAATCACAATTTATTAAGTTCACAGTTGTTTTAATCACAATTATTTTAATAGATTTGCAGTTTCATACATTTAAATTTTATTGTCAGGTGGACAATTATACATTTCTCTGAAGCCTGAAAAACACCTAGCCGATGGTCGGCCGTCGTACAGTTTTTGGCTGGTCCTCATCGGCTATTTTTCGGCCGATTCGAATCGGCGTCGGGCCGTCGGTGAGTGAGAGAGAACTCTGATTGGCTGTTCAGTATCGCAAACGAGTCACTTCACGAGAATATAAAGCAAAAGTTATGAAAGCAAGCAAATAAGTCATGAGGCACCGACAGAAGCTTGTTCTAATTTACGTCATCTGACCCGAGCACTCGAATGCACAAATATTTTCATAATAACATGAGCGGAGTGGAATGAAGAACGTGATCAGCATGATTGATATTCAAAACGGTCAGCAAGCGCTGCTTTATGGTTTGTATACTTGCAGTCACGGTTTCGCTTTCCCAAACATTAATTGACGGACCCCCAGCAATACTGCCGCGGACCCCCGGTTGAAGACCCATGAAGTATAGCATATATTAGTTATAAATATTTTGAGCTAGCTTTTAAATTTATAGTTTCAGTTTTTATTTTAATTTTAGTTAAAATTTTAGTTTTGCTGCAAATCGACTTGGTTAGGCCGCGGTGTTGACTAATAGTGTCACGATCACCAGCTGGAGAGCCCGAGATGTCCACTAGAGGGCAGTCCACCCCAGACTATTTCCACTCCAAATCCCTCTTCAGTTCAGTGGTCACTCTTTCGATGAAACTAGACTCGCATACGGCCGTTGCCGGTTTTGCCCACTGTTGTTTTAATAGATAAACTTTGCTTCATAAGGCCTTTATTAACCCCCTGGAGTCGTATGGATTACTTTTATGATGGATATTTGAACTTTTTTGGACATCAAAATCAGGGGCACCATTCACTACCATTATAAAGCTTGGAGGACGATATTTTTTCATATTACTCTGATTATGTTCATCTGAAGAAGAGATAGAAGTCATATACACCTAGGATGGCTTGAGGGTGAGAAAATCATGGAACAAAAACACACTATGTTCCCGTTCAGACCAAGAACAATAACTTTAAAGATGTAGTTTTAAAAAAATTGCTCTAAATATAAAAGAATAGCACTATCCACACCTCTGCTATAATGATAATGATATAGAGAAACAATTTTGTTGGGATCAATTTCAGACCTGTGACTCTACCTGCTGGACTCTACTGAGTATGGACAATGAATCAAGTTTGAATTTGATTCTTTTGTGGTAACAACTTCTATTATACCCCATATTCCAGTAAACTATCAGCCTCCAGGTCAACTGGGCACCTTTGTAGACGAGCTGAATATGTTGCTGTCCTCCATTCCTTTTGCCAATTTCGTCATCATCTGGTCACAGGGGGTGCCTCAGGGTTCAGTTCTTGGACCCCTCCTCTTCTCCATATACATTACATTGCTGGGACCCATCGTACAGACACATGGTTTCTCCTACCATTGCTATGCTGATGACACACAGCTCTACCTTTCATTTCAACCAGATTATCCCACAGTAGCTGCACAAATCTCAAGCTGTCTGGCGGACATCTCGGCATGGATGAAAGAAAATCACCTGCAGCTCAACCTGGCAAAAACTTATTGTCTTCCCTGCCAATCTGACTCTACAGCATGATTTCACCATCCAGCTAGGTTCATCATCAATTACCCCATTAAGGAGAGTCAGAAATATTTAATCTTTGATGACCAGCTGACCTTCAAAGACCACATTGCATACACAGCAATGCAGGTTTGCACTACACAACATCAGGAAGATCAGGCCTTTCCTAACAAAACATGCATCACGGCTTCTCATCCAGGTCATTTCTAGGCTTGATAACTGCATTGCTCTTATGGCTGGACTTCCATCACGTGCATGGAAGTCTTCAACGAGGGCCCACGGCACACCGCTCTTCATCTCTCTGCACTGGCTACCAGTTGCAGCTCGCATCAAGTTCAAGTAATTGATGATTCCTTACAAATCTACTACAGGCTCAGCACCCTCCTACTTCCACTCGGCCTTACAAGTCTACATCTCCTCCAGAAGCCTGCGATCGGTAAGTGAGTGACAGCTCATGGTGCCATCACAGAGGCACAAAATCCCTCTCCGGAAGCTTTCGTTCACAGTTCCTTGATGGTGGAATGATCTCCCCACCTTCATCCGGAATGCAGAATGCTTGACAATATTCAAAAGTCAGGTGAAAACTCATCTATTCTGTGAACACTTAACCTCATCTTAAAAAAAACTCTATGCTTTCACTTTCCCTTAATCTCTCCCTATTTCCATTTTATGATACTCTAAGCAATGCCTGAAACGTTGTATTTTGAGCACTTCTTGTGTTTATTTGCCTCTTTATGCCAAATAGCTTGCTGTATTCCTCATTTTAAGTCACTTTGGATAAAATCATATGCAAAATGAACAAATGTAAATGTAATTAATTTTCCTTGAATTACAATTAACATGCGTCCGAAAATATTCCATTCAGTTTGCACAAGTAACATTTTTAAAGTATATTTTTCCTGCTGAAGTGTACTTCTATTTCACATTCCCATTCTCATACCTAGACTGGAGCTTCCCTTGACCACGGTGATTGTCCTCTCAAAAGTGCTTCCCGCAGTGATGTTCAGCTGCTGGGTCTCATCCGTGGTTTTAGTTGGAATGAAATCCTCTTCCTGTGAGGAGAAAAGGATAGAATCCTCATAAAAAACAACATCAAAGACTGAAGTCAAGCACACGGTGTGATGAAAGAAGTCGAGGTCAGATTGTAAAGGTCTTGTGGGAAGGCAAGAAAGATGGGTACAGGCTGGCAATACTAGATTAGCAATAATACGTGAGCCGTGCTTGACTTGACTTGCAAAACTCACCACCACAATGTCAGAGTATTGACTTTCCCTGTATTTAGTATTACTAAGTGGGTTTAATGACAGTAGAAGGTCAGCATAAATTGGGAGATGTTTAATTGAGTTTTTCTGCTAAGTTTTTTTTTTCAATTTTTAAAGCTCAAGTTTTGCTGTGCTTGTTTGTAGGCCAAGCATTATGGAATTATATATCAGAATGGCTATAATATTAATAATAATTATTATAAAAAATATTAAACAAAATAAAAAACAATGCTATTGTAATATTTAACTCAAAATTAAAATTGAGTATTTCTTTATATTTTTTATATTATTATATTTTATATTAATTTATATTACATTATATGTTTATATAATAAAATCATTATTATTGTTGTTGTTAAAATATCGCAATTAAGTAATTAAGAAGACATTTTAATAATAAATGTATCGTGATATTTAAAATTTATTGTCATATTTCAGAGTAAAAGAAATTTAAGAAAAATAAAAAACTGTATTTTTGAAAAAAATTATTTCAACTGAATAGTTACAATACTAATATTTATGTCAGTCTTCATTCATTTAAGCTATCAATATTTTCATTTTGGCAGGAAACCATAAAACTTCTCTTTTGATGACAATAGTCAGTTTATAAGTGTTTGTAATTCCAGGATTTGAAAGTTTCATACATGCACATTGTAAGATGGACACATTTAAACAGCACATGCAAAGCTGGAGTTCATGTTGAGCAGCATTCACTGTGAGCTGAGCAAACACCCGATCATGAGCTGGTATAACAAAGAGCCTTCAGTCTGAAACACGCAGTGCATATAGTTATTTAATTAATATAACAGTCTTCATAAATTGGTAATCACAGAAAGCAATACCAGGATTTCAGTTTCATGCTGTATATAGAAAAACTCAGATAAGACAAACATCAGCAGTTTTCCTTTCACAAATTATCAGTTGATTTACATCCACAATTACAGTCAAATCAGAGGCAGATAATCTCCTGATAAACAGGGGTGTTAATGACCTGCTGAAGTGCAATAATGGTAGAGAGCAATCTTTGGCGAGAGCCAGGGGAGAGTGTTTCTGAATGTAGCCATGATTCATACAGCTGTAATTGAGTTTGCTCATGCAGAATGATTCAAGAGGGACCGAATCACTCAGCTATGAATCTGAGCAGAGACCTCCCAAAGCACGAGCCATAAAAACGCAAATAAAGCAAAACTGATGGAACTCGAAACAATATAGTCACAAATTACAGCACAGAGAGTTGTTGGGCCTGTGGCACGCTGGTCTGGAGAGAGAGTTTTCCTTAGCAGTGGGAGTGTTTAGAAAATTACATGCGAGGAGATATCTGGGTAATTTACCATCAGAAATGTATCTAGGAAATTATACAATTTTTTCCCTTCCACATCACATTGTGGAAACGAGCATACTTATAAGGTTAGTTCATCCAAAAATGAAATTTCTGTCATTATGTGCTCACCCTCATGTCTTTCCAAATATGTAAGATCTTCAGAACACAAATTAAGATATTTTTGATGAAATTCGAGGTTTTTTTTTTCTTTATCTCCCATAGAAAGCAATGAAATGACCACATTCAAGTTCCAAACATCGTTAAAATAGTCAAAATGACTACAGTTGTTCAACCTTCATTGTTTTGAAGCGACAAGAATACTTTATGTGCACAAAAATAAAACAAAAATAACAACTTTATTTAACAATTTGAACTGTAGTGAATGGAGAATGTTTACGTCCTAATGTTGGCTAACAGCTAAAACTATTACATAAAGTTGCACAAAATGTATTCTCGTCACTGTGAACCACTGTAGTCCCGATGACTGCATTAATGATCGTTTTACTACTCTTCTGGACCTTGAATGAGGATATTTTGTTGCGTTCTGTGGGAGATAAAAAAGAAAAACTTCTTGGATTTCATCAAAAATATTTTAAATGGTGTTCCAAAGACAAACAAAGATCTTGCGGGTTTAGAACGATATGAGGGTGAGTAAATAATGACAGAAATTTCTTTTTTTGGGTGAACTAACCCTTTAAATGGCTTTTAAATGCCACAGGGTCAATGATCAAACATCCCTACTCTTGTGAAAAAGAAGTGTGCTTAATTGTATTGAATGTGTACATATATGTGTATATATATATATATATATATATATATATATATATATATATATATGTGTGTATATATGTATATATATATTTTAAACAGTGCTTGCAGAAAATATAATATCATTGAAATAAATAGCCACTTAAGTGTACTTAAAGAGAGTACACTTTTAACACACTTTAAAAACGGGCACTGTCACATGAACATTCTTTTGTGCCATTTTTGGTTACATTTTCTCTCTGCCTTCTTAGTAGCCTGTTTGTCTGTGTTCTTATTTTATTGCATGACATAAGTTTTTGCTCACCTACCAACCAGAGAGAATTCCAGCTCTCACAGACCTGTTAGTTTTTCTTTAAGCAGCCATCCTGTTCTCCACTCATTACCTGTATTAACTGCACCTGTTTGAACTCGTTACCTGTTTAAAAGACACCTGTCCACACACTCAATCAAACAGACTCCAACCTCTCCACAATGGCAAAGACCAGAGAGCTGTGTAAGGACATCAGGGATAAAATTGTAGACCTGCACAAGGCTGGGATGAGCTACAGGACAATAGGCCAGCAGCTTGGTGAGAAGGCAACAACTGTTGGTGCAATTATTAGAAAATGGAAGAAGCTCAAGATGACGGTTAATCTCCCTGTGGCACCATGCAAGATCTCGCCTCGTGGGGCATCAATGATCATGAGGAAGGTGAGGGATCAGCCCAGAACTATACGGCAGGACCTGGTCAATGACCTGAAGAGAGCTGGGACCAGAGTCTCAAAGAAAACTATTAGAAACACACTACGCCATCATGGATTAAAATCCTGCAGCGCACGCAAGCTCCCCCTGCTCAAGCTAGCGCATGTCCAGGCCCGTCTGAAGTTTGCCAATGACCATCTGAATGATCCAGAGGAGGAATGGGAGAAGGTCATGTGGTCTAATGAGACAAAAATAGAGCTTTTTGGTCTAAACTCCATTCGCCGTGTTTGGAGGAAGAAGGAGGATGAGTACAACCCCAAGAACACCATCCCAACCGTGAAGCATGGAGGTGGAAACATCATTCTTTGGGGATGCTTTTCTGAAAAGGGAACAGGACGACTGCACTGTATTGAGGGGAGGATGGATGGGGCCATGTATCACAAGATCTTGCCCAACAACCTCCTTACCTCAGTCAGAGCACTGAAGATGGGTCATGGCTGGGTCTTCCAGCATGACAACGACCCGAAACACACAACCAGGGCAACTAAGGGGTGGCTCCGTAAGAAGCATCTCAAGGTCCCAATATAAAATCTTTGGAGGGAGCTGAAAGTCCGTATTGCCCAGCGACAGCCCTGAAACCTGAAGGATCTGGAGAAGGTCTGTATGGAGGAGTGGGCCAAAATCCCTGCTGCAGTGCGTGCAAACCTGGTCAAGAACTACAGGAAACGTATGATCTCTGTAATTGCAAACAAAGGTTTCTGTACCAAATATTAACTTCTGCTTTTCTGATGTATCAAATACTTCTGTCATGCAATAAAATACAAATCAATTACTTAAAAACAATGTGATTTTCTGGATTTTTGTTTTAGATTCCGTCACTCACAGTTGAAGAGTAACTATGATAAAATTACAGACTTCTACATGCTTTGTAAGTGGACAAACCTGCAAAATCGGCAGTGTATCAAATGCTTGTTCTCCCCACTGTATGTTTTACGTCATACTGGCTCACCTACACCACACCTCGCAATATGTGACAGGCACTGTCTTCCTTCCTTTAACGTTTTAATAATCATTTGTGTTTAATAATTTTAACCACAGTGTATTATTTGATATTACATTTAAAGTTATATTATATATATATTTTAAATGCATAGCATACATTTTGGTTACACTTTATTTTAAGGTGTTACAGTGTAATTATATATCTAGGTACTGAGTAATACAAATTACTCAGAGTGTGGTTTAGGGATAGTTGTATGAAATTATGCACACTTTATAGTGATTAATAGTGTAACTAAGGACACTGCAAAATAAAGTGTTACCACAATTTTAAATAGATATTACATTAATGTGGGTGGAAAAGCACTCTAAAGTTATCTTATTAAAAATCTGCTAATACTGTATGTACTTTTTACAAGGTGGTTTTGAAGCATAGCTGTAGATATATAATGTATCGATAAAACAATAACAAAGGTGTCTTAGTTTGGGTATGTTTCCTAAATACTTTAAAGTTTGTATTTGATTAGTCGGTGTAAAGCCAAAAACGAATATGATTAGGCAAGAAATGTGCTTGTTCGAATCTGATTGGTTGCTGTATCTATATACCTTCGGTGTGGAGGCCTGTCTGGTCATCTCATCAAATCTGGTCAAATCAGTGCTGCAGAAACTGCCATGTTCAGCGATCATTGACTGCAGCAGCTCGTCCTCCTCCTCGAGAAAATTACGCTCAAATGCCTTTTCATCAGACA
Source organism: Opsariichthys bidens (assembly GCA_037194245.1). Classification (NCBI taxonomy): domain Eukaryota; kingdom Metazoa; phylum Chordata; class Actinopteri; order Cypriniformes; family Xenocyprididae; genus Opsariichthys; species Opsariichthys bidens. The sequence continues at coordinate 3,666,470 of CM074307.1, read as the reverse complement.
GGTCTAAATCACTGGAGTCGATCTGGAAGGGTTGTTATGTAGATAAAAATGATAATAGCATCAGAGAATGATAGTTCAAATAGCTTGTTACGATGACAACCCCGAAAAAAAAAAAAATCACCATGGGCAATGTTCTTTCTGAATTTGAATAGGTTTTTATGCTGCCATGTGCATCTCTTGCTAAGCTTGATCTAAAATGTTACTCTATGTCCAATAAACGCTGACATATCGCTCCTACAAGAACGTTGCACTAATAACATGCTTTGATAAGAATGGTTTTGTTGTGTTTTATGAGCACTGACCACTGCAGGCTCAGCACGGAACACAACTTCCTCCTCCTCCTCCTCCTCCTCCTCCTCCTCATCATCATCACAGCCCTCCGTCAGGACCAGAGCAGAGAAGATCAAGGAGGAAGAGCCATCCTCATCCTCAGTCTGTGAAGACAGGGAAGTGTCACCTTTCGAAACATGTGACCATCCACTCAATGATGATGTTTATATCCTACTACGCTTGGGCGGTATGACCAGAATCTGGTATATCATGGTAATAAATTCTGATATGTGTGTATTAAATTAAATTAATTCAGCAAGGACACATTAAATTAATCAAGACTGACCGTAAATACATTTATACTGTTAAAAAAATATTTCCATTTCAAATAAATTCTGTTCTTTAGAATTTTCTATTGACAAAGAAATTGTCAAATTAGCGTATAAGGATTTGCATATAAGGATTCTGATGGACTGGAGTAATGATGCTGAAAATTCAGCTTTTTTTAATCACAGGAATAAAGGGCATTTTACAATATTTTAGCATAGAAAACATTTAAAAAAAAAAATAAAGAAATACTGATTATTAATTATTAATACGGATTTACTTTAGTTTTGACCAAATAAATGCAGCCTTGTTTAGCAGAAAGGACTTCTTTCAAAAACATAAAACATTTTTTTACCAACCCCAACATTTTGAACATGGTATATATATATACTGGTATTCCCTAGATTAATATAGTATAGTATAGTACAGTATTATTCCCCACAAGTATAGTAATACCAGTAAATTTTGACCTTTTTTTTCCCCATGAGGAAACAAGCTTATAAATTATGCAGAAAGATGTCTGTGATGGGTAGATTTAAGAGTAGGGTTAGTGTAGGGGATCAAATGTACAGTTTGTACAGTATAAAACCGTTATGCTTTTGGAATGTTCCCATAATGATAGGAATACCAGTGTGTGTGTAAACAACTCCTTATACTATGGTTTCAGAAGACTCTGAATAATATATTGCAAACAACACTATGACAATTCTTGTATACATTTTTTTTTTTGAGCTAGACATACATGTTTAAACAATGCATTATGCAATAATGTAAAGCGGGCCGGCATACTGATGCAATGCACATATATCCACGGTGGTTTAGCAGATTCTTTTTGCACGGCACATAACACCCAGACCAAGATCACAATAAAACACTGATTTTGATTTGATTTGGTTAGAAATCACTGTCTTTTTGCATGTTAGTAGTGCAAGGTTGGTTAGGGAGCTGAATTGCTTGATTAGACACACTAACGTCATTAATATTTATGATCACGTCGCAGATTTGATGTACAGTTTTTCCAGAGGCAAGTAGGAAGACATTCTTTCTCTGTTTCATTGCGCTTCTTGGAAGTGAGTCATTTGAACCATATTAAGAGGTGATGTTACCCAATCGCACTTGTGAGAGCAGAACAAAAGGGTTTGACGCACTCATGAAGTCTAAAGGCCTCTCACGAGATTAAATCAACTGAAAGAAAGTCCTGATCAGATGACCCGTACTGCACTTGACAACCCACCATATACGCTCCAAACTTATGCTCTGAACCTCAAAGCCTCGGGAGAGAAAAAGGAGGAAAGATGCCAAAATGTGCACACAATCCCAGAATAATGGAGCCGAGATAACAGCCTTAGAAAGTTGAAGAGGTTAAGATAAACTACAGCCCCTGAGAGCTCTTCACAAAGATACAGACACACTCCTCTAAGAAGATTTCATTTCCTGAGGCCTTAAAGGACTGCAGACCCGTGTCATGAAATATTCAAAGAACCTGTGAAGGAATCCCGTTACTGCAGACAAGTTTCAATAACAGAAAATTGTGCAGAGGAAAAAGCTGCTTTAGAAAGTAGAGTTTAGCATTTCTTACCGGCAGTGGTTTGGCCACCCCGATGCGGACGGCACCCATGTTTGCTCCCTTCAGAGCCTGCACCGCCTCCTCCAAACTGGCGCTCTCCAGGTTGATATTGTTGACATACATGAGACGGTCTCCCGGCAACAAGCGTCCGTCTCGCTCTGCTATCCCATCGGGAACTAGTGACCGAATCACAATCACCGTTTTAAGCGGGTCCATTGGGTCCTGCACACATATAAACACTCAGAGAGTTTAACAATAACATTCTAATTATATTAGAACTTGAATAATGATGCATTTCATTGAATTGATGTTTCATTTTTATTTAATCAAAATTGGAAGCACATGATTTTCTTGATACTCGCTTTTGTTAATGGTTGCTTTTAGAAATACTTCATTACTGACCCTCATCATCCCTACCTTAATTTTGATCATTTCTGGAGCTTGATAGTGTAATTCGATTTTCATTTTCAATGTATTTCATGTTACATATTCTGCTAAACAAAGAAAATATGAGTCGGAACAACAACAGGGTGAGTGAAAATGGACGATATATATTTTTAAGTTAAGTATTTATTCGCTAAATTGAAGCATCAAGGAAAAATAAATAGCATAGTCCAAATTTAAAATAAAATAAACATCCCTTATGAAAAGAAAGAAAAATCCCATACTTTTAAAAAGAGTACTTATTACAGAAATATTATACTTTAAAAGAATGCATTTAAACGAATTAAAATTCCGTCCCTTCTCACAAGATGTAATATAGGTCTCTGTTGTCCCCAGAATGTGTTATTGTGTGTATCTCTTTAAATGCAAATGAGCTGCTGCTCCCTGCCCGCTTTCAAGAAGAGGGCGGAGCTTTAACAACTAATGGAGAGACTTAGGAAGAAGTTACAACTTTTAGACTGCAACTGGACGTTTCTGAATTAGTGGGTTAGTGGACACATTTATATAGTTGTTGTGGAGTTAAGTTGATTCAAATGATCGACTTGAATGTTCAGTGCTATGTGCAAAAAAAAGCAAAAAAAAAAAAAGCTAACGTACAGCCCTGGTTAAAGTGTACTGCCAAATCTACTGACAAGGATTCATGGTTAACTAAAATATACTTTAATACCACTTCTATTGAAACTTGTATGTCATGTATTGAAATATATTTGTAGTTACGCATTTGTAATTGTGAAGTTGCAATTCAGTAAAATATATTAAATATAAATATATATTAACTTTAAATTAGGGCTGCTCGATTATGGCAAAAAATAATCACGATCCATTTGGTTAATATTGAAATCATGATTATTTAACATGATTATTGGTGGGTTAATAGATTAATAGTCTTATTTCATAATATGAGTAATTTTAGATGTCAGTGAAATTTCACAATTATCCATACCTCAGCAAAAACTAATACTAGGTTAATTAATGAAAAAAGTAAAAAGTCCTCAAAACAGCTACAGAGGAGAAGTAAACAGTCAACAATAAAATAAGAACAAAGAAAATACAACAGAACAAAATACAAATTAAATAAACTTTTAGTGCTTTAGGTTTTTCAAGAAGATTTACTGACAGTGGTATTCAGATGAGTAAAACCCAAAAACAGAAATTGAAGTAATCGAATGTAAAACAGTCCCTCCAGAAAAACGCGGGATTTTTTTGTGATTGTTGCGGGCAAAAATCCTTGATTATGCGGCACGTTTTCTTAAAAAATGCGATGGAATATGCGGGATATTTTTGCAATTTTATGCGATGAAATTGCGGGAACTTGCAAAAACTGCGGTTTTTGATGCAAAAGAGGAAAAAAAGGTGATTCCCCCCCAACACCCTGTTCTCACTAGATACTACCTTCATGTAAAGAGGCAGACTTACTAAATCACAGAATATTGAAGTTCTCATTCTGTTTTATTTCAGACCTTAATCAACACATGGCTCAAAATAACAAACATTGAGTCAAATAAGTTCTGTAGCTATATTATACTATATAATAATTTGCCCCCACTATCATGTAAAAGAACGGGAAACTGCTTCCCGAGGTCTTTTGAGCTTATTTTTGTTGGTAAATGAGAATTATTGGCGTGCTTCATCACGGTTTCACCGCGGGGTTTACAGATGATGTTCACGTCGCGTCATTACGTCACTTCATAAGGTTCCCATGGCAATAGGGGGAAAATAATGGCGCTTTACTTGTGTGAAGAAAACGCAACATTTTTCAACTTTCTGCTAAGATATATGAGACTTTATTGCAACGAAAATACAGGGATTATGAAATCATGCTAGCCCCTCATATTTTTCTCGCTGAAATCGGCAATTTATGCGGCGAAAGTGCGGCATATTTGAAAAAATGCGACCCCTGCATAAATATATGCGGACTGATTATGCATGAAATCAAGCGATCGCATAATCGCGTTTTTCTGGAGGGACTGGTAAAATAACTGCTATATACATTAAATATAGACTAATCCTGATTTAAAACAACAAAAGTTAGGGTTAGTGAGTGGTTTTATCTTTTCTTGTTAGATTAACAATGACTGAAACAGACATTAATGTTGGCTGCTGTCACTTTAAGAGCTGCACGGACCCAATACAGGCCTACTGTTACACACGCGCACTTTGTCAGCGCTCACTTAAGACAAAACCGACTGCGTTTACAAGGATACTTACCAAAGCGGCATTTCGTTATATTTGTGCGTAGGCTATTTGACCGTTTAGCGCGAATATCAAGCTTTGCTTATGTGGGTTCGGCCTCTTCTCAGAGCGCATGCACAGGTGGCCCCCTGGGGAACAGTGTCTCTTAATCCGATTTTAATTGCACTGTTTAATATTAAGCATGCCCCACAGTTCAGCAACAGTAGACCAGTGGTGGACAGTAATAAAGTATTTTTACCTCATTACTGTACTTAAGTACATTTTTCAAGTATCTGTACTTTACTCGAGCATTTTTTATTTTGAGCAACTTTTACTTTTACTTCACTACATTCCAAAGCATTAGATCATACTTTTTACTCAACTACATTTCATAAAATATATCGTCATTATTTTAAAATGAAGAAATTGTCACATGCTCAGACACGAACTGATTCTTTTCAATCATCCTGTTAAATCGGTTCACAAATCACATCAAACAATCGATTCGCAAATTGAACTGACCATATTGCGGCTGTTCTCATGTCAATAACTCACTGATTCAATGATCCGTCTCCAGGGAACTGAAATTAGACAAGAACTGGGAGATCCTTCGAGTACGTGTGATACTAATGGCGAAAGTAAGTTAGACTAATGAATTTTAGGGTTAATTATTGTAACTGAAAATCATATTTAGGTCACAACTGTCAGTTGTTTGTGAACTAAATCTGTTGTAAAGGGCAATTTGTTTAAGCCCACTGAAATGTTTTAATGCGTCTACACATCACGATCTCGATTCAAACAGATCAAATCAAACTTTAAAACTTGCCGCTTCAAATAACGGTTATATCGATTACGCTGCTAGTTGGCGACAAGTGACTGTTAAACTATTTGACATTGAATGATTCACTGAAATGATTTGTTCAAAAACAATGATTCATTCAGTAATGAAACAAGTGAAGTAGTTATGAGTGAGTCATTGAATCATTCATTCAAAACCATTTTTTAAATAGTTTAATTAAATATGTTTAAATAGACTGCAGCAATTAATATTTTTTCCCCTAGTAAATAATTACATATTATTTTGTTTAGTCTGTCTGTTCAGAATCGTGGGAGAATTATGATCTCTATTTAAAAGAAAAAAAATCTTGATTTTCATTTTATCCAGAATCGTGCGACACGTACGTTCATCTTCCCCACTTCTGTAAAAATTCCTTAAAATTTTATGTAATTAGCCCTATATATGTTTCATCTGTTTTTATTGTCAACACACATTACATATTATGTATCCGCATCCACTAATCTCCAACTAGAGCTGGCTATTTGACAATTCATAGTTATTCATAATTATTTTGAGCAATAGGATTAAATAAAATATATAAAATTACAAAATAAACATTCATAATTTAGTACTTTTTTTACTTAAGCACATTAAAAATCAAATACTTTTGTACTTTCACTCAAGTAAAAATGAAAAAGGAGCACTAAATACTTCCACTTGAGTAATATTTTATTATACGTATCTGTACTTGATTCGTGTACCTCGTCCACCCCTAATTTGGCTGATTTGGATGTTAAGTTTGGTTTTGGGAGGAATGAAAGCGCACCACTGCGATGGAAACGGAATATAGCAGCGGTACAGTAATAGTTTTACCTCGATTATTTTGTTTTCATAATTGTTGGAAGCCAAAATATGAAAATACGATTAATTTTCTACTTTCTACTTTAAAGGTAATAACAGATGAAATTATGATCAAGTGCTTTACATGCACTTTAGTATGTTAGTCAAAATCAAAATAAGTGTACTTCTTTAAAGTGCAAAAGATTATTAAAATTAAAGTAAATTTAAATTAACATTATTACGAAGCGCACATTTTAAAAGTGCACTTAAGTGTGTTGAGAAACTGTGCTCTCTTTAAATACACTTAAGTGGCCTTTTATTTCATTAATATTATATTATCTGCAAGTGCAGTTTTTTTTTTAAATCATACCTGAGATTTGAAGTATACTACAAGTGCACATTCAATAGAATTAAGCACACTTTTAAACAAGAGAATGGTCACCTTAATATAGCATGAAGATATTTTTTATTGCATTATCATATTAACAAATATACAGCGCAACCAGTGCAGACTGATTCACAAACAGATGCCTCTCATGAGACAGTTACTTCTTGAGAGTAAAAAGACTGACAATTCAATATCAAACTCGTGAGTTACTGCTTTATGTTTGACTTGTGAAACTGAAATTGAGACCCTCGCTTTCTCACGTGATGATCTAATTTTTGGAAGGTCCTCCAAATTTCTCACCTGGTAATCAAGAATGCTGAAGCCCAGCCCACTCTCCCCTTTCTCTAGTTCAATGTCCTGAATCTCCGTTTCCCACATAGCCAACGGCGTTCCGGTGGGCTCTTCAGTCACATGATCTTTCAGGCTGTCCTCTAATTTGCCAGACACCAGGAAATCCGCAAAATCATCCTGCACCTACACAAACAAGGTGAACACAACTTTTGTTTCTCATTAAGTCCCTAGAAATTGTTCACAAGCATAAAAACTCTTAATATAGCTCATGTAACTGGGTGGATGCAAAACCCACACCTTTTATTGATAGCTTAACTGTGTCATGCATTCGGGCATGAAAGTCTATCCTCTGAGAGCGACTCGAGATGTACAGAGATTATAACGTATAATCGGATTTAATCCCAACAAAGGAAAGCCTAACTGAACTACTCAGGCTCATGGAAGACAAGAACTTTATCAATATAAAAGAACAATCATGAAACAGATTTAGGTTGAGAGAAGTCTGTAAAAACATAATTTCCATGAAGAATATGGGCTAAATTAGAGCATTTTGGGAAACTCAGTGTTTCAAGGGAAACTATCTTAAATTTGTTAAAGGGTTAGTTCAGGCAAAAATGGAAATTCTGTCATTAATTCCTCACCCTCATGTCGCTCTACACCCATAAGACTCATCTTTGGAACGCACATTAAGATATTTTTGATTAAATCCGATGGCTCAGTGAGTCCTCTATTGCCAGCAAGATCATTTACACTTTCAGATGTGCAGAAAGATACTAAAACATATTTAAAACGGTTCATGTGAGTACAGTGGTTCAACCTTAATATTTGCGACGAGAATACTTTTTTAGTGCGCCAAAAAAACCAAAATAACGATTTTGCTTCGAAGCTTTACGAATCTTTTGTTTCGAATCAGTGGTTCAGAGCGCCAAAGTAACGTGATTTTAGTAAACGAGGCTTCGTTACGTCACAAGTATTTTGCAATTTCGATATTTCACGTGATTTTGGTAGTTTGATACACGATCCGAACCACTGATTCGAAACAAAAGATTCGTAAAGTTTCGAAGCACTGTTTTGAATCATCACTAGATTGTCGAAAAGGCGCTTTTTTCCCCTTTTTTTGCCGCACAAAAGTATTCTTGTCACTTTTTAATATTAAGGTTGAACCACTGTAATAAATGACAGAATTTTCATTTTTGGGTGAACTAACCCTTTAAGAGCTTTTGTTATTGCTTCTCTTTCAAGCGTTATCATCATAGACTGCCATCAGCCAATATTCAGCGTGTTTGATACACGCGTCAGACATGCGAGCCATTTTTTTCATTTCTTTTTTCATCATTTAGCAGACGCTTTAATCCAAAGCGACTTACAAGGGGAGCAATTAGGGGTTAGGTGTCTTGCTCAAGGGCACTTTAGTCATGGTATTGAAGGTGGAGAGATGCTGTTCATTCACAATCCCCACCTTCAATACCTGCCGGCGTGGGAATCGAACCAGCAACCTTCAGATTACAAGCCCGACTCCCTCACCACTAGGCCACGACTACCGTTACCCTTCTCAGGGAACCGCTGACCACAACCACACTGTTTTGCAATAATGTCGAACTGATTCTACATTATCCTTTACACGTAATCTTACAAATTAAATGTATACAAGGTTTGATATTTAATTAATAATTTAATATACCTCAACTAAGGAATCTGTGGGCACATCATCTGGCTGTGGTTGGTCAGTTTGGCTGTCAGTCATTATAGGGGCGGGTCTACAGCAAACCATGGTCACGGATACCGGAAGTTCTTTCAGTATGTCAACAACCTCTTTGTGATTCTCTCCTCTGAGAGAAATGCCATTCACCTGAACAAAAACACAAATGTATGAATAATCAGAGTATAATGAATAGATGCTTATTAGTTGTGTCAATGTATGTACAGCACTTCAACTGTTTTCAACACTAATAAGAATAAGAAATGATTCTTGAGTAGTAAATCAGCATATTATACTGATTTCTGAAGGATCATGTGACACTGAAGACTGGAGTAATGATGCTGAAAATTCAGCTTTGCATCACAGGAATAAACTAGATTTTAAAATAAATGTATATTACAATACAAAACATTATTCTAAATTGTAATACTATTTCACAATATTACAATTTTTTTACTGTATTTTTGATCAAATAAATACAGCCTTGGTGAGCAGAAGAGACTCTATAAAAAAAAAAAAAAAAAACATTAAAAACTCTCCATGATTCAAAACTTGTCCATATTCTGGTTAAGCCCTTATTCCAAAAATAACATTTACATGCCTCTCAGCTATTGGAATATTCCCATTTCTAGAAATCCGAACAAGGCAGTAGGCTTAAGATTGTATTAACTGTATTAACCTGTATGATAATATTCGGATTTCTAGAAATGGGAATCTCGACTTTCTAGTTGGGCCAATCTGATTAATTAAAGATGTATGACACATGCGTAATCAAAATTAGACCAAATTAAAATATTTGAATTTTAAGCATATTGGTGGTCGTTTGTTTCTATTTTTTTGTCGGTTGTGCTGGTTTTACCTCTAGTAGTTCATCTCCACTACAGATTTTTCCAGATCGTCCGACGGGACCCTCGGGAAGTACAGAGCGAAGGAAGTGATGACCGGCGCACGCATCCAGACTGATCCCTAAACCGCTGTTCTCACTAAACTTTTCTACTTGAGCCACCTGCACAAACATTAACACCGAATTACTGAACCGTTCAAAAATATCAAAGTCATTTAAATCATTGCTTCAGATATACAGCGAGATTTTGATGTTATTGGTAATATATGGTAATAGTTCTTAACACATTTAAGTACACTTTTAAAAAGTGCACTTTGTAATGAAATCAAATTTAAAGTACATTTTAAATCATGTTTTAATAATCTTTTGTTGTGCTTCAAAAAGTACACTAATTTTGATGTCTTGACTAACATACTAAAACACATGTATTTTTTAACTAAATTTGAGTTTATTGTATTATATATTATTTATTATATTAAATAATGCAATGAAAGTTAATATTTTAAATAAATATATATAAATATATATTTATATATATAGACATAATAAAACTGTACAAAGGCATTATTTTTCTTTTTTTCAAATCATACTCGGTGACAAAAGTTCTTCGAATTAAAGAATGAAGCATAAACGAGATACTCACAATGACTTCACTGCAAACACTGAGCTCATTTTGCCACTTCTGCAAAAGTTTGTGTTCCTCCTCTGAGCTCAGCTTAACAGGACCTGAGAGAGACATGACAACATTATCCGCTAGTTTCTGCGTGTCGGTTCACTGATATCAGTCATAAAATGGCAAAAGTCTCTTACCGTCACGTCTTTCTGGAGTTCTGATGGGTTGAACCGTGACAGACTGAGATTTGGCATTTTCCTCTGGAGTGAGAAACAGTCTCTCATCTACACACACACACAAAGACAAAAACACAGTGGCATCAGTGATGTGCAACCATGTTGGTTTGAATTCTCTTTATATAATAACAGGCTTCTTAGGATTGTGATGAAAGGATGAGTGAGGATTTTGACTCTAAATATGGTGCAGCGGTTACGGGACTTGCTCACGCACAAAGAGGATCTACCAAACTTTCTTTCTCTTTGTTATTGGGTTCAAGTTAGATCTCAGCTCCGGCTTTTTACATGTCTGTTGTAATATCTTCAGTTATTTTGTCCATCTTTATGTATTTATCAGAACACAACAGACCACACTGCAAGGAATATCGTAATGGTGTTCAGCTACGGTATACCTTGCATTTTCAGTGTGATGAATGAATTGGAAGAAATTACAGATGAGAGTTTTAAAATCTCTCTTCTGTATCCATATTTGAGCATATTTCCAATGTTATTACACATAATTACACAAAAATGAATGAAAATGCAAAATAACTTTTAAAACTGGACACTTATTTGATGAAACATGATGAAGTCATGTGACAATGTAGAATACTACCGTTTAATTTTTTAATGTGAAATAATGCCTAATGTTTCACTGTTTTATTTCTGACTAAAAATAAAACTATTAAAATCATTGTTGTTAATTAAAATAAAGCTTAATATGACATAAAACAACTATTACATAAAAAACCAAAGCCTGGGACACGTCAGCCGGCCAACTAAGTTTTCCCAGTGTGTTCTGCACTGTTGGCTCTAGTTGGACGCAGTGGGTTTTTTTTTCTTTGTGTGTGTGTGTGTGTGTGTGTGTGGGGGGGGGGGGGGTGTATAGAAGAGAGAGGACAGTTCAGTTTAGTGAATGAGTCGAAGCTCAAGAATAATAGCAAAACAGTGAGCAAACAAGTCAAGGTGGTATAGACATAAAACTTTTCTAATTTTCCAGGGCGTTTCTTTTTCTGAATGTTCCTGGGCGAATGCTTATTATCAGCATAAATGATATTCAAAACTGTAAGCACACACTGCTTTATTTACGGTTTGGGTATCTGCAGCACCGATCTCCCTTTCTGAATTACGAATATAGATTAATATACATGAAAAAATAGACCGCGGTCTCCTTACACGCAGGAGCAGATTGCTTGTGCTGGCTGACAGTCGACTGTTTTTAAAGGAACTCCAGCACTAAAGCAACAGGGCAGTCGACTGGGTTCAAGTGACATTGTTCACTCCATGGTACAAAGAGTTTCCATTTTAGGGCATAGAGCTTCCTGGTGTAAGAACTCAAAATTGTCTAAACAACCTTGGTTGAGAAACTAGAATCTATGAGCTGGTACCCCTCAGGGGCCAGACCCAAAGTTTCCAGATCTCCAGCTTGGGGTGGGGGATTGTCCCTTGCAGTTGAGACGGAAGATCTCTCTGAACTGGAACCTCCGGTGGAATGTCATCTAGGAGAGATATCAGTGGGTAGTCTCCTCAAGTCCGCTTCCGCTCAGCCGTACGGACTCGGAATATAGTGTAACCCCTCTACCCGGGTAACCCCTCAACCCGCTCCGAGCAGGCCTCGAACCCGGGTCTTCCGGGTCACGGCACCAATGTAACCCCTGTACCCAGGTCCTACTCAACCCGCTCCGAGCAGGCCTGCTGAGGGCCAAGGACTGCACTGACCTCCCTCAAGATGGGTCACCCATGATGTCCAGGGCCCACAACATCTCCTGGAGGAGATGACAGACATAAGGACACTGGCTGTGTCTGAGCATGCTTTCCGGTCCCCCTGTCTTTGTGGGGGGAAACGGGGGCCGCCATGCTGGCCTTTTGCTCTCTGGGCCCTAGCCTGGAGCGGCTGGTGGACAGTGCCGGCACCTAAACTCTTTGAGGAATCGAATCAAATCTCTGAAAGCTTCAGTGTTTTATGAGCCCCTGGAATTAATATGTCAACAATGGTATGGACTGTATCGCTGAACAGGCAAGGCGGCAAAATTGGAGCATCCAGAAGGAAAACATTGTCTCTTTCCTTTCCTTAAGGTTGAGCAACAGGTGCCTCTCCGTAATGACAGTAGAAGCCTTTGAATGGCCATTGGCACGGGCCGTCTCAGGGGCTAATTCCTTACCAAAGACCAAATCTTTAAGTAACCTTGGTAGGCCTGACCTGCTACAGCGCAAGCCCACAATAGTAGATGTTACTGAACAAGGCTCGGTGGGTAAGGTTGATTTCCTCCACGATGATGCATTTGAGGGGGAGAGATAGCCAGCAAGTGTCTCTTCTAACCTCGGCATTGCCTTGTACCCGTGCTCACGCATATTGACCAACGTAGAGTACGTTGAGCTGGCCTGAGTATGTACACGAGCTAAGTACGGATTCATCCAAGAACTTAACACCTCAGAGGTCAGGGAAGAACTGGAGATGGCTGCGGGTTGGTTGCTTTTGGCCAGGTGTTAAATGTCAATTGTCTTAGACATCTTGTTCTGGTCTGTAAGGATCGCTGAGCGAGCTTCAAAATCCAGAACAGGGTCCTACAAGTCAGTGGAGAGGGAAAGAGAAAGGACTCTTTTTGTCTCAAGCTCCTGACCAACTCGACCTGCTAACCCCATGACCGAATTTGCCGAGCCGCCTTGGAGGCCATGGAACCCATCGAAAAGAGCCAAGCAGAATCTGAGCTCAATGAATGCAGTTAGCCCCCTCATGGCTCCGCACCCAAACAATAGTATATACAAAAGTATAACATCAAAATAGAATAAGAATATATAGTATATTTTTTTGCTATTTTGTCTTAATTTCCTCAACCTTAGATGGCTTGCATAACAATAAATCCAACAGATGGAAAACTAAAGGAAGACCTTTAAGTGCATTTGTGGAGTGTTTAAACAGACGTGAGTGACCAATGTAAACAGATTAATTCAAACACTCTCATTCAACAGGACAACAGTTATTGAGCGTGTGTTACCATGCTTGGTATTCGTTCGCTCCATTGTTGAGTTTCTTGATGCGCTGGGGGTGGCCGTGGTCTCCACAGCAACAGGTATGATTGACGGACGTGCGTCCTCTGGTTTGAAGCCACGTCGGACGAGTTTTAGATTTACGGTCTGACCTGTGTGTCTCAGAACTTCCACAGCCTGCTGGTTGGTGTAACCCTGGATATCCACACCATCTACCTGCACACACAAAAAAGTTAATACAATGTTAAGATCATATACGACCCTTAAAGGTTCAAGACACACAGATCAATATATATGGGAGGGATTTTCATTAACAAACTGATGGGAATTAATTCATTTTCAGTAAATGAGAAAACATCAACTGAACGCAAATGATTAACGACTAAAACAAAATCTTAAACTGTTCTTTCACCCACCGCAATGCATTCACACGTGCACAATAACACATAGAAGCGCTTTCACCAGTACGCATAAAAACCTTTTGACGTTGATATGCACTGCAACACAAAACGTGTATACGAGAGTTTAATATGACACATTCAGTGTGAAACAACTCACAGCTATGATCTGATCTCCAACATGAATTCGCCCATCTTGCTCCACAGCACTGTCCCTCGAAATGCTTTTCACGAATATCCCAGAGGGCTCTGCAACAGGAAATTACAGTCAGCAAAGTTTAAACACGGCCTAAAATGAAGCACAGTGGAATGAGAATACGCATTTGAACTGAAATCTGCCCAGAGAAACAAAGAGAAACAGTAAATATCAAGCCTGTGACTGTCAGGGAGAGAAACTTGAAAATCAGGAGTCAGGAGTGATATTTTCTGCGCATGCAGCCTTTATTTCATAACATCCCTTTTTAATAGAGTGGGAAACACAAAACATCACACTTAACCTTCATCATAAGTTAAACCTGAATGAAACCAGCTGTGAAAAATAAGAGTTCTTAATTGTTTTGAGGCGAGAACTTCGAGGCGTGACTTCTTTAACCACCTGAGTGCCTCCGAAATGAGACACATGCAGTTTTTTAAACAAATCTCTTGAATGAATGATTCAATGACATAACATTCACTTGTCGAAGTTGTCGCCACCTACTGCCGTAAAAACATAATCAAAACAACCTTTATTTGAAGCGACAAGCTACTTTAAAAAAGCGCTTTACTGTATTTTGCTCGCTTATATCGTAGTGTTTATATCCAAACTATAAACTTTTATATACTTCTGTGATAATGTGAATGTTTGGAATAAAGAAATAATGAAACTGTGAGGTTGAAAGGACTATTTGTGAAGCTGTTTCATAACTATACACAACTTAATGTTCGCTGTGATTGTACTTATCAAAAAAAGGTTAAATAGAACCCCATAGGTAAATAGAATAGGTTATTTAGGAATAAGATTGCATTGAATTGCATTGAATTGAGATTTCAATCTTTTCCTGATTAATTGTGAAGCTCCAACCTGTAGTATAAATATAAAACTTTATATTTGTAGTGTAATAAATAATTATAAATATAGTATACAAAAATAAATTAAAGTACTCTATTACAAATAAAATATAAGTAAATACTAATTACAATAAATACATGTACAGCTCTGTAAAAAATTAAGAGACCACTGCATATTTTTTGTTATTTTGACCAGTTGTTGCATTTGGCAAATAAGTGCTCTAAATTACAATATTTTTATTTGGAATTTGGGAAAAATGTCAGTAGTTTATAGAATAAAACAAAAATGTTAATTTTACCCAAACACATACCTATAAATGGTAAACCCAGAAAAACTGATCATTTTGCAGTGGTCTCTTAATTTTTTCCAGAGCTGTATAATAAATACAAATATTAGTATTCTTTAAAAAATATGATTAGATTTAACACAAAATGATGACTTTAACAAACACATTCACATCACGAACACAGAGAAGCCCATTAATGTTGAGAAGTAGTACACTGTACTTGTAGTGGTGTATTAATTACAAAGATTCAAATAGATTCTATAGGATTTTTCAAGTAAGATCATGTCTGAGAGTGTACTTCTTTTACACAAGGGACTATTCGACAGATTTTGTGATTACAGGTAGTTTTGTGTCACATCTATATACAGCAAATTATAACACTAAATGAAAATTTAACAAGCCGCAATCAAGGTATCATTCATGTCCATAGCCCAAACACTTAGGATCTGGGCACGAGCAATAGTTACAGTGACACATGCCTTCGAATACCATTAATACCATTAATAAAACTAAATACAATGTTTGCACATCAGTTCTGTTGATTATAATTTGTGTATAAGTTCACCTGAGGTTTTGTCCCCAACATATCCAGCGATGGTGATGCCCAATCCCTGAGCATTCTTCATTAAGCTAACATCAAAAGCGTCCTGTTCCTCTTCCTCAAAACCCTGAGAGTAGACAACAGCAGTGAGAACAGAATGAAAAAGACATTCGATACATTTGAATCATTGTTAAAAAAAAAAACTAATCATATGAATACTCATGTTTGTGTTTCCCACCAAAAATTATGCCTCTTGCTTGATGATATCATTAAGGATCAACAGACAGATGGAACAAAATCCTTAGCATAATAAAACTTTAGTAATAATGCCTTTGTTTTACAATAATTACTAACATCAGCCTCTGGCTTTTGTTAATTGCAGTGATCTTTTGGAAGATTAACAGAATAAAAAGTGCTATTGAGGACATAAAAATAAAATGCATTGAAAACATTTTGTCTTATTAGATCAAATAAAAAATAAGAAAACACATGCGATAGTTCTTACTTCATCCAAAGTATCTGAGCTGTGCTATCCATATTTATAAAGTTATATTCTCTTATTCTCACTGTAGGTCAATTGTTTCAATTTCTTCTAAAAAACACAGAAAAAAAGAGTCTTGCGAGTCGTGGAAGAGCAACCTCTGAGGATAAACGTATGCCTCTAGGTGAGTCAGATTCCACGCTTAAACAAACAGTTCAGTATTTTACACGTGGTTCTGACTGATCTGAATATACCTGTTGCTCAGTGACGGTTGGCAGGGAGACAGGAGTGGCCGGAGCGTCGTCTGCTGTCCCGCGACTGATGAGGAGTCGAACTCTGTTCCCACATTGTTTTAAAACTTGAGCAACCTGCTCACTGCTCAGACCAAACAAATCCGTATCACCGATTCGCAAAACGTGATCCCCGCTTCGTAAGCGACCATCCTAGAAGCAGTGAGAGAGACAGTGAACAAATCTGTTTTTTTCAAAACAGATTTTTTGACAACCTTCAAGTCAAGTCAAGTCATCTTTATTTATATAGCGCTTTTTACAATGCAAATTGTGGCAAAGCAGCTTTACATTAATAAGAAAATGGTGTCATTGTGCAGCTTATTCTATATATTATTGATTCATTCCGTTGCAAATATCAATAGTTATTAGTCTAGTTAATTTAGGTATATCAGCACTGCAGAAAACAGTGACGTAATCGTCCGGCTCGGCTCAGTTCGCATACAACGAACAATCAAAAACACTGCTGAATATCAAGCAAGTGTCCCCGACTTAAGCAAGCCAAAGGAACCAAAACTCCAACAAATGGAGAAAAAAACCTCGGGAGAAACCAGGCTTAGTCGGGGGGCCAGTTCTCCTCTGGCCAACAGTGAACACTTGTCCGATACTCAGGCAGAGTTACGGGTCATTAAACCGATTTGGAATCGCAACAGTCAAAATATTTAATCTAGTTCCATCTAGTTTAAGATCTTAAACTAGATGGAACCTTCACTGTTCGTACTCGGGTTAAATTCACAGGATTATTAGACAATTATATTATTTATGTCATATTGCTGACTTATGTTTTTTCTTTCTCTAATTGCTTGAAAAGAAAGCAAAGAGCTTTAAAGGGTTAATTCACCCAAAAATGATGTCATTAATTACTCATCCTCATGACATTCTTCACCTGTAAGATTTTTGTTCGTCTTCGAAACACAAAATAAGATATTTTTGATCAAATCCGATGGCTCAGTGAGTCCTCTATTGCCAGCAAGATAATTAACACTTTCAGATGCCCCGAAAGATGCTAAAACATATTTAAAACAGCTCATGTGAGTACAGTGGTTCAACTTTAGTATTATAAAATGTTGAGAATATTTTTTGTGCGGACAAAAAACAAAATAACGACTTTTCAACTATGTCTAGTGATGGCCAATTTCAAAACACTGCTTCCAAGTTTTACAAATCGTTTGTTTCGAATCAGTGGTTCGGAGCGCCAAAGTCACGGAATTTCGTTACGTGATAAGTGTTTCGCAATTTCAATAATTCACATGACTTTGGAGGTTTGATAAGCGATCCAAACCACTGATTCGAAACAAAAGATTCGTAAAGCTTTGAAGTGGTGCTTGAAATCGCCCATCACTAGATACTGTTGAAAAGTCGTTATTTTGTTTTTTTGGTGCACAAAAAGTATTCTTGTCACTTTATAAAATAATGGTTGAACCACTGTACTCACATGAACTGTCTTACATATGTTTTAGTTCCTCTCTGCGCATTTGAAAGTGTTCTTTATCTTGCCTGCAATAGAGGTCTCACTGAGCCATCGGATATCTTCATTTGTGTTCAGAAGATGAATGAAGGTCTTACGGGTGTAGAACGACATGAGGGTGAGTAATAAGTTACATAATTTTCACTTTTGAGTGAACTAACCCTTTAAGGACAAGCATAGGAGATATTAGAGGTATTAAGACGTACAGATTGACAAAATTGATACTGATAAAAATTGATTGATAAAAAAAGTAAACAGGAACTGAGTGCGTTTTACCTGGTCAGCGATGCCTCCAGGTAGGATAGTTTTGACGATAACACCTGTGGTTTTACCGCCAACAATCCCAAAGCCCAAACCAGTTCCATCGTTCACCAGTTCAATTGTCTCCACGTGAGTCCAGTGGGTCTGTAAAGCATACAAAAAGTTCTTTTTTTAATTCATATTGGTTTAATTTCTTTCCAAAAATTGTGAGATAAGAACATAACAGCAATTCTAACATTTCCGAATGACTACCATGGTGCCACAAAGTCTGTGGATGTTACGGCCTCACATAACGTGGCTCAAAACACAATTCCAAAAAGAGATGTGTGATGCAGCCACCCCTACAAGAGAACGAACCCTATTCCCCCTCTCTGGAAAACCTCTCACGAATAATGCATGTTGTTCAAGTGACCATAAACTGCCAGTCATTTGATATCTTTACCGCTGTATTCATAACTCATGATTCCTGATTGATTAAGCCAGTGGATGACCAATATCCATAGTGTCACAGAGGCAACTCACCCACACCAAGGCAGATGACCACATTGCTGCTGCAAAGACGTCGGTGACAGAGACTCCTTTAGGAGTGGCTCATGACATAGTTACACTTGTAATGGAATGACACACGAGCTGACATGATTGAGGACTATCAAGTATCACATAGTCACCAGAGATCACCTCTGTCCCTCAATGTGTCATTGTTTGCAAGAAGTGCTCCACACTAGTTGATGGTGCTATTTAATGTATTGTGAACTGAAAAATTTCCTCCCCAGACCACAGTCAATTACCAACGCGTAACCATTGTATCCATGGGTGGAATGGATAGTAAAACATTCACTTTTACCCCCAGGTGACATTAAGTTAATTCATTCAAAACGAACAGATCCATCAATACTGTGCCACAACATTCCAAAATTTCAGATCACACACTCTAAAACTCAAGAGAAAATCAGCAGCTATACCTTATCACAAGTTGGATTTCAAATTTGAACAAAGCTGTGAGGGATAGACTTAAAGTCTTTACAATGGCAAGCACTGCATAAAGCTCCTAGATCACATAATTTTCACAACTTTCAAAAGTTTCACATTTATGGAGTCTTTGTCTATCGATTCTTTTTTTTAAGCATTCACATACCTAGAAATGTGCGATAATATACGTGTTAATATTTACTAACTTATTAAACATTAACTATGATAACATTAACAGATCATTATTGAATGTAAATTAAAATTCTTACAAATATATGTAAAGTTTCAATTCGTATGATCATGCAATTATTTGAACCGAAATTATGCAATGACTAGAAGCATATTTGTTAAATGTACTTTTGAACGTTAACAAATGTCAATAAACTTCAGTTCAAATATTACTGAAATGCACTTTTTTACATTTACAAATGCAAGTAATTTTAAGCACTTCACAAACTGTTTGTTTTGTAGACTTCTACTATTTACAATTTTACAATATTTACATTACATTCTACATGGGGTAGTCGTGGCCTAGTGGTGAGGGAGTCGGGCTTGTAATCTGAAGGTTGTGGGTTCGATTCTCACGCCGGCAGGAATTGAAAGTGGGGATTGTGAATGAACAGCATCTCTCCACCTTCGATATCATGACTAAAGTGCCCTTGAGCAAGACACCTAACCCCTAATTGCTCCCCTTGTAAGTCGCTTTGGATAAAAGCGTCTGCTAAATGATGAAAATTACATTATGTTTCTAAATTATTTATTAATGAACCTTATTATAAAGATTTACCGACATTTCGTCTGCCAAACAATCTAAGTTTTTAAACAGTACAATCTATTGAACACACTGTTCTTTCATCCCTCACAGCCTCATTTTCACTACTGACAAAAATTAAATATAGTGCCACACTGATTAAGGTCTACAGAACACAATCTGGTTAGCCATAGGCCTGCAATGGAAGAAGAGATGGAGTAAAAGTGCATCAGTGATAGCATTACTGCTTTAACAAACTCTATGTGCTGTGCAATGTGCTGTGTTGCAGGACAACACACCAATCCTACAAGGAAACATCAGTTGTGATCACCTCTCTGCGTCATTTCACCAATCCCACAGGAATTCCAGATTAAATCCTGAAAGCCAACATGCACAGCTGATGATCAATGGACCCTGTTACCGTCATGTGAAGCCACACAGAAAGCATCTGTTTGCCAAATTTGAACGGGGCAAAGCTCTAGAAAACCTAGGGGCAGGAATAGGTATTCTTTGGAGGTGGACATGCACAATTTAGTCCTCTCAAACTTTGTCCTTGTCTTTTTCTGAACACCTGTTGGTACAGCTGTAACAATGTTCGTAAACTGCACCGTATTGAGGGGAGGATGGATGAGGCCATGTATCGTGAGGTATTGGCCAACAACCTCCTTCTCTTAGTAAGAGCACTGAAGATGGGTCATGGCTGGGTCTTCCAGCTTGACAACGACCCAAAACACACAGCCAGGGCAACTAAAGAGTGGCTCCGTAAGAAGCATCTCAAGGTCCTGGAGTGGCCTAGCCAGTCTCCAGACCTGAACCCAATAGAAAATCTTTGGAGGGAGCTGAAAGTCCACATTGCCCAGCGACAGCCCTGAAACCTGAAGGATCTGGAGAAGGTCTGTATGGAGGAGTGGGTCAAAATCCCTGCTGCAGTGTGTGCAAACCTGGTCCAGAACTACAGGAAACGATGATCTCTGTAATTGCAAACAAAGGTTTCTGTACCAAATATTAACTTCTGCTTTTCTTATGTGTCAAATACTTATGTCAAGCAACAAAATGCAAATGAATTACTTAAAAATCGTTACAATGTGATTTTCTGGATTTTTGTCGAGTGGATGTCGGAACTCTTCATTGAGCGCTGGAGCGCCAGTCATACAGCTGTAGAGCAAGATAGCCAGATATCAGCGCTTTATCGCCTCTAAAGGCATAGCCACCCCTGGAGGTGTTCAGGGCTAAGATAATGACATTGAGGGATCCAGAACAACCCCTGCAGTGCCAAAAAATATGGGGTACAACAGGGTTTTACTTGGGCAGTGTCGATAAAAGGGACAATTACTTACCTTACCTAAAAGGTAAGTATTAATATGTCCTCGTAAGGTACTACTACAAAATTATTAATTTGGCAGATGTGATTATCTAAAGCAAGCTACAAAAGAAGAATACAACGAGCGATTAATCTTAAGGAGGCAATAACACTGAAAGTGCAAGCTGAGTCTCCACAAATCTCAACTCGATATAGAAAATTGGGTTACACTTTATTTTAAGGTGTCAGTATTACAGTGTAATTATACATTTAAGTACTGAGTAATGACAATTAACTACATGTACTTACTATAGGGTTAGGGTTAGGATGAGGGTTTGGTTTAGGGTTAATTGCATGTAATTAAGCATAATTTTTAGTTATTACTCTAGTAAATACATGTAACATATGTAACAATGACACTGTAAAATAAAGTGTTACCGAAAATTGTTATATACCAACTTTTTTTTTTTTTTTTGAGTGCACAACTTTGAGTGCTTTGTCCAGTTCACAGATGTGAGGAAAGATAACTTGAAGCTCAAATAAACTACACAATCTGCAATCCCAAAAGAAAAGCAGCAGGGGTTTGTATCCTGTTAAAAAGGGGTGTGTCACATCTCTATTATGTCTCACTCCCCACTATGCGCAGCAGGAATATTCACAGGCTTAGCCATCCCTTGGCGGTTGGGACACATGAAATAGATCTTTAATATCACTTTCAACAATTTTTTTATCATTCTAGTGGTGCAACCTTCCAAAAAGTAGTATATTTCCCTTGAATAGAACAATACACTGCCATCCATTTCCCATTATAAGTTATGATACAGCTTGGTTTGTTTGTCCATTGGGTCGGATTGCTTTCTCACCACAAGCAAACCGCTCCATTTTCAATCTTGCTGAGACCACCTTGTTTGGGCGATCTTGGACAGATTATTATAGCGTGGATTCATATATGTTCAAATAAATGAAGCAAACTAAGTGGGAAAATGCATCAGCTTCCGAAACGAACCCTCCAATAAGCCAGGTCTGAAAACACCCGAAGTCTGGATGTGTGTGTGTGTTTGTCTCACCGCACTGGAGTGTGCTGAAAGTGTGCTAGCAGCACTGGGGGTTCTGGAGACGACCGGGCTGGAAAGCGTTGGTATGGGCCCACGGGCAACAGTGAGGCTCACACAGTCCGATGCTCGCTGAAGAAGCACGATCGCCTGCTGGTGACTGACGCTCTGATCCAATAGCTGACCATTAATTGCCAATATCTGATCTCCCTCCTTCAGTTTTCCATCACTAGGGTAAAGTAGAGAACATATGCTTAACAGCCAAAGCAGTTTTGAGATCAGTTCATCATCACTTCAGTGCAAAGAATGTGAAGTCTCAAGCTAAAACAAGGACATAACACTAGTGTAAAAGTAAAGAAATCCGATCACTTTGTAACATCAAACCTCACTGGTTCTTGCGTGTCATTTGGCATCAGGTCTTGAAATAAACTACAGAAGCTCAATAGATTACTTTAACACTATTTGTATCTCCTTTTTGGAGCTTGAAACTTTTGTAACCCATTGATTGTTACTGTATGGACAAATCACCTTTTGTGCTCCTCAAAATGAAAACATAAGGGCTGAGTAAATGATGGCAGGATTTTTAAATCCAGCTTTCCTGTTAAGTCAACTAATCCTTTGTGAAAAAGAAGTGCACTTAATTTTACCGAATATGCACTTGCACGGAGCAAGCATGCTTTTATGGACCTATTTCATATACTTTAATGGTCCAAACATGAAGCAGCACCATGCACACACATTTCATCATGTCTTCTTCAAATGAAATACATATGTGTAAATAAGGACACTGTGGTACGTCTGATACAGACCAAAAATTCAAAGAAGAATGGACAAAAAAGCAACTATGCTTTTATTCTTTGTGTTAAACTGATGCATAAATTGTTCAGAGGTTCTTATGCTCGTACACATAAAGAAAATATTATTATAGGCCTTCTTCCTCATTTTCCATATAGACAAATAGCTCTGCAAAGTTATAATTCTGATTTGTTTGAGAATAATTTATCAGAATGTATTCGACAGTTGTTAGTAGTCTATAATGATAAGATTTTTATTTTTAAAACACATCAAGGTGCTCCCAACTCTTTTTTTCTCCACTCATATTTTAATATTCATTTGTCTGTATAATGAGTGTGTTGCAGGCATGTGTTTTATTGGTTGTTGTCTCCACAGTTCCCGCCCTCAACACACAACTTTTCCACAGCTTTACATGCCCATTTCTCGAGTCTTTTTCAAATCTCACACCAGTTCTAAAACAGTGGGGTTTCATGACACTTTAATTACATTTTGTAGACAATACATTAAAATAATAAAAATAATAATAATGAATAAAAGGCCACAAGTGTACTTACTGTTTATTAACACAATTAAGTGCACTTTGTAATAAACTTTTTATTGTTTTAATAGTCTTTTGCTGTGCTTTAAATAAGCATGTTTAGGCGTGCCGTGGTAGTCAGTGTTACAAAGTGTTCGGCCATACACTGATTGCATTATTTGCCCACTGCGGCACTGTCATTATGCTTTTATATAGAAATAAAAACCATTTAGTTATGTGGACAATGGATGCTACAATTATAAACTGAAAGCATCTGTTCTGCGACAACACAAACTGCATTGTCCCGGCACAGCGCAGCATTAGTTTGATATCAATTATCACACGACGAGAGTACGGAGAGATGACTGACAAGATGATGGTGGAGGATTTGGAGTACAAATAAGTACAACAGATCCAGTGCATCATAAACGTGATGACAATTATCTTTTCTTGTAATTTTTGTGAAAAGTGACATTGCATTTAAAAGCACTTTCAATACCCTGCATATATAGGGGCTCCCTGACGCCTGCAAATGATATGCAATACAACACCCCACCCCCCATTTAATAGGTAGCTAATACCAGTGTTGTTGCAAGTTTACTATCTGGTGGGAAAATTCCCTCACCCTGACATCCCTAGTATTTTGATGTGAAAACATTACGTTCACTTAAGTATATTCTTTTAATTCAACTCGGACTAATGTTTTCTCCAGAAATACTCAGGTCAAGAGGAGGACCACAGGAGCACAATCAGGGTTTTTGTGGGCTGGTGTAATAAGAACCATCTGAGACATTTCTAAAACCAAAGAAATTGTCATTGATTTTAGGAGGACGAGGTCCAAACCTGATAAAGTCTCCATTCAGGGAACGGACGTGGATCTGATCTCCAACTATCTTGGTGTTAAACTGGATAACAAACTGGACTGGTCTAGTCACATGGAGACAGTTTATAAAAAGGGTCAAAGCGGGCTGTATTTTTTAAGGAGGCTGCGATCTTTTAATATTGGCCAACCTCTGCATTGCACCTTCTATAAGACTGTTGTGGTCAGTGCTCTCTTCTTTGGAGTGGTTTGTTGGGGGGAATAAACAAACTGACTAAAAGGGCAAGCTCAATTATTGGTATCTCACAGGACTGGGTTGAGAAAGTGGAGGTGAAAGTGGTGAGGATGTTGAGGAAAAATAAATGTAATTCTGAAAAAAAGGACATGCACCCACTACATGCCTTAGAAGTGTTTTAGCTGAGCATCAGTGGCAGGGTGATCCCACCTAAATGTAGGACTGAATGTTATCTTAAGTCATTCCTATATATATATATATATATATATATATATTAGGGGTGTGACGAGACCCCTATCCCACGAGACGAGACACGAGATTGGGTTCACGAGACGAGATTTTTATAGTATTTTTAAGAAATCCTCAATAATGAAACGTATGAAGGAAAATAGTCTTTAATTCAACTGAAAATCATAAAATGCAAAAATGTTGGTGCATTTTGAAATCAGCTTGTAATGCATGTCATTTTACCTCTATTTTAATGAATTATTTGCAGTAAAACAACATGCAAACACTGCTAAATGTTTTGCCACAAAATCAACCGATTGTTTTCTGCCCTGTATAATTTCACATGAGAAATCTCACTGAACTTCTTACTACAGATTGAACATAAATTAAACAGTATAAATAAAATAAACATATAAATAAAAAATTCAAATAACACTTTAAGTGTCACTTTAACTGCAGTACAAAGTTGACCATTTCCCAGTCACTATTGATTGTGTGGCTGTAACTGTGATAAAGCTCTGCGTACACCGAGAAGTCCAGCCGTCAGCAGTGATAGCGATGCTTCCTGCCTCTTTAGGAGCCGTTCACATATCGCGCCTAAAAAAGCGTGTAAAGCGCGGGCCGTTCGGGATGTTTTCATCTCGCCGCGGCACAGGCGCGCCAGGAAAAAACGAGCGCGCCGCACCGCATGCGCGTCGCGACTGCATCGCTTACATTTTGCGCAAATGAAAATGCGCGCGATACGTGAACGGCCCCTGAGAGTCTGTACAACCTTGGCCGAGTTTTCTTACAATGTTTACATATTGTTTGTGTCTTGTGTGTTATTCTTTCGCCGTTTATTATTTCTACTGGAAAACCAAAATGTTTCCATACAAACGATTTGTAAGTGGCGGGAGCATCTTCAATAATAATTTCACCCTCACACTGATAACACCACGAGACAAATTTTCACCTCGACGAGAAATCTCGTCACGTTTTAGTCTCGCGAGATCGTGGTACGAGATCTCGTCACACCCCTAGTATATATATATATATATATATATATATATATATATTATATACAACTTTTTTTTTCTTTATCATCACAGGGCAGAGCATGTTGCTGCTATTTGTTTATATATTAGCTTTTTATATTATATCATAGGGTATAGTTTGTTTTTAGCTTATGTATTAGAGGGTATATTGTATGTTTGATTACAAGTTTTTTGTTTTTAGTTTGTAGTCTGGTCGATAGATCACTGGTTGTTTGTCTATATGCAAGGACTATGTGATTTCTGCTATATATAAAAGAATTTGCTGCGAGGGATTAATAAAGTATCTATCGATCTATCTATCCATTTTTTAAATTATTATTTACATATTAACTACTCTTTTTAAAAGTTTGCTAAAGTGAGCTTCTTTTTCACAAGCGGTGGACAAAATGACAATAAACTGATGAATGCTGAACAGTACAATTATCCAACACTGTTTTTGTAGAGCAATGTGAGGTATATCTACTTGTCTATCAGACACATATTGAGCAGGCAGAAATTTCCTCTCACAAAAACACATCAAATTGCTAAAAAGTACTAACATGTCAGCAACCTAGCTTTCGCAGTGACTTTCAGCTGAAAAATGCTGACATGAGAGGAACTGGTGACACATTTGTGATTAGGAGAAGAAATGAGAATTGCAGCAGATCTTTAAAATATGAGTAATCTTGATTTTCAAAATGAACGACGTGTGCACAAATCACAGATCATCTGACAGGATGTGTGAGTGTGTTTGAGTGTGTTGAGTACTATATGTATTCTGACCTGTATGCCACACTTCCAGCCTGAATCTCCTGAATGAAGATGCCGAGTTCTCCGCGGTTCTCACTACACAATCCAACCACACTGAAGCCCAAACCGCCCGACACCGGCTTCTGTAGGTCGATGTGAGTCACGTACCGACCCTACACACAAAATCGCAGCCACATAATCACACAGGTTTGTATGCTCTCAGAAAGTAAATACTACATGTGTAGTCTCTTATTGCTTTATTTACTGAGGACAAGGCTCACATGTCTTATATCAGTTTACTGTTTAAATGTAAAGATTTAAATGTTCTATAGAAATAAATACCAATATATGTTACCTGTGCCATGGAACGGATGATGTGTTTGTACTCTTCAGATGAAGGCTGTCCATTGAGCAGCGCGGAGAAACCTTCATTGCTGCCCTTGAGATCAGAGTTAATATACGGAGTCTATGAGAGAAAGATCAACAGAAAAATGTAGTGGAAGTGTAAATTACAACTCATTTGTGGGTTTCAAGTATTTAGCTTTACTTTTTCACTGAGCATCTAAAAATATAAATAGCTCTGAAAGAGCACGGAAAACTCATTTGTTTTGATAATTTCTGGTGATAATTTGTCCTCCCAGCCATCTGTGCGCACATGTTTTTCATTACATTCAGGAGCTGCTTAATTAACTTTTTATTTCCCTCGACTCGAGCGCACATTCCTGATAAAGTACAAACCATTTCACATAAATTACCCAGGCAAAATGTGCCCCAAAAAGCATCTCTCTGTGAGAAAAATAACATGCACTTCACATCGCAATGCGTGAAGTCATTTCCTTAAAACATTTGTTGTTTGTTTGAATTTAATTGCTTATTAAACCATTGTCTTTCCAGTTCGGTTTCACAGATCCGCACTCAAGTGATTTACAACTCTGTCCTTGCTGTTATATCAGTGTCTGAGTGTCTTTTCCACATCTTGCGATGCCGACTTATTAAAGAATCCGTTCACCCAAAAACGAATGCGTTTTTGTGTTTCTGTCATACAATGAAAGTTAATCCCTTGTGAAAAAGAAGTTCATGTTACCATAATAATTTATACATTATGGAAATAAAACGTTATTGTATAAATAAATATTGTACGTTAAATGCAATTGGCTGATTTTAGAGTGCTTTTGGACACTTAAGTAGAACTCTTCACATCTGTCAGGGTTATGTCTATCTGTCACGTGTTCCTTGTTTTGAGTTTCTCAGTGTTCCTTCGTTGCCATAGTCACCTTAATAGTTCGTTTGCATCAGCTGTGTCTTGTAATTAGTTATGTCTGTCACCTGTGCCCCACTCATTATCCTCGTGTGTTCCTGTGTATTTATACCCTCTGTGTCTGTCCAGTCCTTGTTCGTCGTTAACATTGGTGTTGTGAACTTTCCTGTCATTATCCTGATCGTGATTAAACTACTTTATATCAAGCCTTGTTTCTCGCACACACCCGTGATAACATCTTTATATGTAATTTCACAATTGCTTGAAATATGGTTAGTAATCTCCTGAATGTACTGATAAGCATTGATGAGAAACTAAAATACACTTTATTGTCATTTTTATTGAACATATACTATGTAATTTAATATGTATCTAAATGTAATTTAGAATAACACACTCAAGTCAAAATTTGAATCAAGTACTGCTTACTGATTATTAAACATGACTTAAAATGAACGTTTAATTTGATATTATTACAAAGCGTACTTTTTAAGAGTGTACTTAAGTGAACTTTCTTTAAGTACGCTTCAATTGCCTTGTATTTTATCAATATTATATTATCTCCAAGTGAAGTTTGTTAAAAAATATACACAAGGAAATAGGGTTTTTGTTCGTTTTGGGGGGTATTCCAATGATATCATCTATTGTGTTGCGCAGAAGAAAGAAAGTCATAGAATAAATGATGACAGAAATCTCATTATAAGGTGAAGAAGAGTCCCAAACTAGGCCGGGAGAATCAGGGTGACACTTTTCGCAGGTTTTATACAGCTCTTCTGCGCATAAATGGGCCCACTTCAGTCTGTTCCAGTAAACATTAATGTTCATAAACGTCTCCCAGAGGCCCTTCAGATTAAACGCTGTAGACTCTCGGCTTGGTTGCTGATCATGCACAAGCTTTGAAAGCACACTAAACTATGCCAGCCTGAGAGAGCGTGTATTTGTTAGTCTTCCCGTGTAAGAGGATTAGGCCTCCAGTTTGGCTCGTCCACATTTCAGAAATTACTTCTGCTCCACTTCACACATGAACTCATGTCTGTCTCAGTCGTTCCTGCGTTCTGGTAACCATAGCAACACAGACAAAGCCAGACCCCACCAGCTGGCATAAACAACCTTGCAGTTTAGTGTGGACAGACATCAACAGATCAAAATAAATGCTTCTAAGGTTATTTAAGGTGCTTGCTTTAAAGCAATCATGATGTTTACTTTTGCATAAGTGACAAATTTCTCTGCGGAACACCAAAGCAACTGCATAGCAACACCCTGGCTACCACTTTTCTTTTGAAAATGTAAAAATCTTATTCTTGTGTGTATACCTTGTGAAAAATTAGTACACTTTAGCATAATTGGTTATAATAATACACTTAAGTGCGTATTGAGTGTAATGTTTTCAGACACTTAAAGGATTAGTTCCCCCAAAAATCAAGTTTGCGTTTCTTTCTTCTGTTTAACACGACAGGTTTGGAACAACTCGAGGGCGAGTAAATGATGACAAATTAACAGTATGTTATTTACCCTTTAAAGAAAATGTATTATAAATTAAATTTATATTATCTATTGACCCACTTTAAGAAGGACTTAAGTTCATCTTTATGCGATTTCATAATTCTGTTTTCTTTGAAATATAGTTCAAGTATATGGCCAAATGTACTGACAAGCATTTAACTTTAAATGTAATATCAAATCAAATTATAATCAGGTACTTTACATGTGCTTAAGTATGTTAGTAAACACATCAAAATTAGTACTTCTAAGCACAACAAAAGAAACAATTAATTAAAATGTACCTTATAGTAAAACTTTCAAGTTGACATTTTAAAAAGTCTACTTAAGTGTGTTAAGAAGTGTGTTACTTAAGTGTGTTATTTCACTAACATTATATTAATTCAAGTACTGTTTTTAAAAAAAAAAAAAAAAATATATATATATATATATATATATATATATATATATATATATATATAAAGATGTGAAGTACACTGCAAGGGCACATTTAATAAAATTAAGCACACTTCTTTTTCACAAGGGTTATATTTTTTTAGGTTTCCTT
The DNA here is from genome assembly GCA_037194245.1 of Opsariichthys bidens. NCBI lineage: Eukaryota > Metazoa > Chordata > Actinopteri > Cypriniformes > Xenocyprididae > Opsariichthys > Opsariichthys bidens. Next base: position 3,636,529 of record CM074307.1, on the reverse strand, counting down.
TTTATATTCCTTTAATATAATGTTAGTGAAATAACACACTAACATTATATTAATTCAAGTACTGTTTAAAAAAAAAAAAATATATATATATATATATATATATATATACTTTAAAGATGTGAAGTACACTGCAAGGGCACATTTAATAAAATTAAGCACACTTCTTTTTCACAAGGGTTCGATTTTTTTAGGTTTCCTTTTTCCTCACAGGCTGTTAACAATGTTACGCTCTGCGGTTCATAAGTATGTGACTGAACTGAGCGAGAGGGAATGCCGGTGGGGATTTGATAATCTCCATTCCTCTGTTCCAGCCTCCCCAGCATAACTCGCATACTTTAGACAGAACGGCTGCCAGTGCAAAACTCTCCATGTCCACACAGAGCTTGAAAACATTCAATCTGCCGAACTAATAAAGCTTCTTCCCTCCGACTAATTAAGCTGTATATTACTTATGAATATTTTCCAGTGTTTGCATTGTTTGTGAATTGAATAATCATGTAATCTAAATGATCTCAGATCAGGGCAGTAAAGAGTCAAAGCAGACAATGTCAAAACATATCATTGCATAATTAACTTAACACAAATCCTAAGATTAACTGAGACAGCATGTCTTAAACTACCTCAGACATAAGACCATTGACTGCTTCACTATATACGGTTCACAAAAACATTTGTTTTAAAATATTTAGATTTTAGATATTTTGCCGTTAGGAAATATCAGTTTTACATTTCCATCATGTTTCATATATTACTGTTTTATTATTATTACTGGTTTGGGTTAGGTAGGGTTTGACATTGGTTTGAAGTCTGTTATGCTCACCAAGGCTATTTTTACAAATGAAGTAAAAACATTAATATTGTAAAATATTATTACAATGTTTAAAAAATCTTTTTTTATTTCGTAATATATTAATATATTTTAAACTATAATTTATTCCAGTGATGCAAAGCTGAATTTTCAGCATCATCACTCCAGTTTTCAGTGTCACATGATCCTTCAGAAATCCTTCTAATATGCTGATAAGAATAAAAAACATTTCTTACTATTATCAATGTTGAAAACAGTTGTGTTGCTTTATATTTTAATGGAAACAGATGCATTTTTAAGTTCAAAATAACATTTAATTGAAAAACAAATTTTAAGTTTTTACTGTCACTTTTGCTCAATTCAATGCTTCCTTGTTGAATAATTTTTAGGGATGCACGATATGAAAAATTTTAACTGATACGATAACGATAATTAAGTTCTTCTCGTTGCCGATACCGATATAGACAACCAATAAGTTCATATTTTTATATTATAATTTCCATATAATTTGCAGTTTGTGCACCCAGGAGAATAGAAAATCTAAGATGCATTGATGAAACTGATATTTTAGTAGCCCTGGCCTAACATTAATAGCAAACATCAGTCCTGATTCTTCAAATCTTTTTATTTTTTGTGCAAGGCACCACGATACTTAGCACTAACTAAGAGAACAGAAACTAACAGAAAGGGTTTAACAGAACTATGACAGAACTAGGTTTATCTGCACTCATTAACAAATTTATATTCAAAAATTTCATGCATAACAAAGAAATGCATCTATTCAACCTTTAGTGCATGAGGATGAGGAAGGTATATAGACTAAGTCACATGTTTATCAAGTACATAAAAGTATTAACATTTGTCAACCTCAGAAAAAAAAAAAAGAACAAAAAAAGTGCATCTTCAACAAAAGAGCAGATAGTTGAGATTTCTCTGAAATTATATAGTTTTTATAAAGTGCTCTTCACTGTCAGTTCTCTTCTCTGTCTCTGGAAACATTGTACAATTTTCAAATGCCTACTGAATGGGAACATTGATGCTCTGTGTTTTAGGCTTAGTGCTAGTAACTCCTGCTTCATATTCTTTTAAGGGGTCGTTCACATATCGCGTCTAAAAACGCGTGCAAAGCACGGCTGCACCACTTTCGCCGTCTTTCCAAAGCACTTGTGCTCCCCTTGGCGTCTGTCCTTGCTATGCAACCATGAACAGATGCCAAGGGAGTGCAAGCGGTTTGGAAAGAAGGAGAAAGCGGTTTTGCATGCGTTTTGCACACGTTTTTAGACGCGATATGTGAACGGCCCCTAATACAGCTTTGCCACGATGGAGACCTTTCACGTGACGTATAAGATTTGTTGTGTTAAAACATGATGCCTTTTTTCCTCCTCTCTGAATCCTTGCTCAATACCCTTTGCAAATGGCATTGTCCTCCGCTGCCACCGAGAAAAACTTCCAGACCGGCGAAGTGTTCAGAGATAATGACGTAATGAGCGCGACACAGTTTTAAAGCTGCAGTCAATTGCAATCGGAAAGTGGATGAATCTCAGATAAATGAGAATGAGCGTATTTTATCGGATCTTGTTATCGGATTTCATTTATTCATCGGAGCGATAAAAATGACGTCATTTTCACCCATATCGGCCGATAATGTATCGGTCCGATAATTATCGTAAATCCCTAATAATTTTTAAAAAAAATCAATCAAACTTTTGAATGATTGTGAATGCGTCACATTCATGGTTTGAATGATTGATTTAAATGCAAGTGTGTTGAACTCCAATTCAATGAACAAATCTGTCTTATTTGTGAATAAATAATTCAATTCCATTTGTGAGTAAATTATTCAATCAAACCAGATGAAAAAAAAAAAAGTTTTTTGGTGCTTTTTGTTCCTTTTATGTTCTTATGTAACAACACAATGGTGAATAAATAATGGCAGAATTTCATTTTTCGACAAACTATCCTTTAACTAATGCAAATTTGCTCCGTTTCTAATATTTTGGTGTTTGTTTAAAAATAAGGAGGATTTTTTTCCAGTGTTGTGCGTTTTTATTTACTTGCTCCTTCAGTTGTTGCACCGATTTCTGAAGGGCGAGGATCTGGTGGAATAGAGGACTCTGCAGGACCGCTTTCAGAAGGTTCAGCTTCTCCTCAGCAGGAACATCTGCTCCCTTTTCTTTCAATCGAGACTGTAACCTCTCCACCGCCTGCAGACAACGCTGGGTATCTGCCACACACAAACACATACATGCACACACAAAAGCTCTGACAGGTTAGACAGTCTTCCGTTTTTGTTTATTCAGTAAAGTTTTAATATTGTGTCAAATGGCTTCGGCTATGATGCGCTGCGGTAGAAATGTTGTATATAATTCACTTTCTTTCTCTCACAGGTACATTATCCACTTAAACATTCAGGGAATATTTAAATAATTGAGAGAAGAGTGTCTTTGAATACATTCATCTTCAGAGCGAATGGAGTGTTTTCTGCGGAGGGTTTGTTTGCCGCGAGGAGGTGCTTTGTTTTCTAATCGCACAGACTGCCTCGTGGGTACGAACGCTATGGTACACATTCCTCTCGCAGAACAAGAGCAACAGAGAAGTCAATAATTCACAGAAGATATTCACAGTGTTAGAAAGTTGGAAAAAACACTTCGACATTCCTGCCTTAAAGGGATCATGAATTGAGAAATCCAATTTTCCTTGATCTTTTGACATGTAAGAGATGCCACATTTAAGATGAAGATGAAGAGGCTAGAGGCACAGCAGATGCATTTGCAGCTCAAAGTATTATTAAATCAAACAAAAGAATGAAATGCAAAACAAGATATAAATGAAAGTGTGAGCAAAAACAAATAACATAAAAGACAAGGATCTGAGAAAAATGAAGGCCTTATATTGTACAGAAGATAATTGAATTCAATACGATTCAATGAAACAATTAATTACCCTGACAACCAAACGAAAACAGGAACACAATGTAACAAGTTCAATGTATTATAACAATCTTGCTCGTTAGTACAAAAACAGCTTTTATTGAAACCAAGTTCCCAAAATGACTCGTTACGAATTTTTTTCTCGGTGTGATATCATAGTTCGAAGAAAGACCACCTCTGCTACTCTATTAAAAAATTACTGTAAATTTTACAGTATAATACTGGCAGCAGGGTTGCCAGCCAGTTACTGTAAAATTTACAGCAGTGTTACAAAATTTCCCTGTATTCTCTGATTACAGTAAATAACTGTATTTTTTTAAATTACGAGGGGTCAATTTACAGCAAATTTCTGTAAATTTGAATCAAACCAACACGTGACCCCAGAATGCATTGCAGTTTACAGCAATATGCTGTATTATTAAAAAACAGCCAGCGGCTGTAAAATAATGCTGTAATTTTTACAGTAATTCATTAAGCATATTCAATGCCTAGTTCTACATTATCGCTTCTTTATTGCGCACCATTTCACGCAAACCATGTATCAGTAAATACAAGAGACGCAGGATTCCTTGAGGAGCAAAACGATAGAGATGCCTCTGAGGATTACAAGACATTTCGAAGTGCCAAGTTGTGGAAAAACACAGACTTTGTTAAAAATGGTTCAGCCATGCTTTCCTAACGTTAGGATCTCAAGGAAGGCAATACAAAGTTACAGTTTGCGTATAACACTTCTTTGTTTGATTCGTTTTATGGTAAATTTGTTTTTTCAAAAAGATACAGTTCAGCACGGGCTTTTTAAAGGGAAACGATAATATGGTATGATGAAGTGTTGACTATATTGGATATTAGGGTTGTAACGACGCAACCGGAAACAGTTGAAAATCGTTTAAAATAAGTCGTTTGAGATAAATGAATTATGACTCATGATATATTTTGGAGCGGGGGTTTATATGAATGTATAACTGAGGGGAACTGTCTGTGTTCAAAAAAGTTTAAATGGTATTTTGTTTAGGGCTGTCAAAATTAACGCGTTAACACATTAACGCAAATTCATTTTTACGGCACTAATTTTATTTATGCACGACAGGGAGCGCATTTTCTGTTTGACCTGCCCTGTACAGCTGTTTTGTTACCGAAAAAATGTAAAGATTACAGATAAAACTGTACGATTAATCACGCGTTAACTCATGACAATCATGCGATTAATTGCAATTAAATATTTTAATCGATTGACAGCCCTAATTTTCTTTGCATCTTACTTCATCACAATGCATTTTTAAAGTTGTGTTCATACAGCGGTAACCAAAGAAGCGCTGTACCGCTGCTGTTCCATGAGCGCCACCTGCTGTCAGACTGTGAATTGCGTTCTCATGCAGCCTGTCTGCTATCATGCGTTATGTAGCATAATTTCACAGAGCTGAAGTCAGAACATTCTGTTTTTGCTTCAGATGTTAATAATCAGATGTTTGCAGTGGTTGCCTCCAATTTTAAATGGCCACGGATAGTTCAGCCCGTAATAAAGCATATAAACATCTTGTTCATGTACTCATAAGAGATTTCTTTTATTTGTATTACCGTAATTTCCGGACTATTGAGCGCACCTGAATATAAGCCGCACCCACTGAATTTAAAAAAAATATATTATTTTGAACATAAATAAGCCGCGCACGTCTATAAGCCGCAGGTGTCTACAGGTACATTGAAACAAATGAACTTTACACAGGCTTTAATTAACCTCTAAAATCCTCAAACTCCATCGCGGTGGCGATTGTTTTGGCTTTCAGTCGAATGTTCGTTCACATTCTGTGACGTGCTCAGTTTTTTGGCGGCATTTTTACTGTTTAGATTGAATCGAGCGCGCTCAAACTTCGCATCATTCTGATTACGGTAGTCATTTTGTCACCCTCATCATGACAAAGACACGGAGAAATGCATATGATGCTGCTCTCGAGTTGATCTGGCTGTTGGAAAAGGAAATAGAGCTTCATGAGTCGATGAGAAGACGTTGGAAACAGCAGCGTGAGGAATTGACTCGGACAACTGAGGGGCCGTTCGCATATCGCGTCTTTTGCGCGCGCTTACAACGCGCCTACATAGGAAATAATGAATATGCGCGCGCAAAAGACGCGATATGCATCATATGCATTTCTCCGTGTCTTCCTCATGATGAGGGTGACAAAATGACTACCGTAATCAGAATGATGGGAAGTTTGAGCGCGCTCGATTTAATCTAAACAGTAAACATGCCGCCAAAAAACTGAGCACATCACAATGCTTTTTTGAATGGAAAAAATTTGAAAGCGGGAAAAATCCACAGATTAGCCGCGTCTTTGTTTAAACCGCAAGGTTCAAAGCGTGGGAAAAAAGTTGCGGCTTATAGTGCGGAAAATACGGTATTCATTTATTTCTTTGATGTAGGATTTGATTTAAAAATTCAATTTAATTTTGTTATGTAGATATTTAAATTTTATAAAGATATATTCAGCATTTTGTCTCAGAAATAATAAAAAGAGACTTTGTGTATAGTGTGTAAATATTTCAGTGGCATCTAGCGGTGAGGTTGCAAACTGCAACCAACAGCGCTCAGCCCATAACACACAGAGAAGCTACGGTGGCCGTCTGGCCGACACAAGACAAAGATGTCATTGATGAGACAGCAGAGAGTAACCAGTCAAGCAATGAGGTTTCTTCTAATAAAGAATGGCCTCTGTTTCTAAGAAACCAGACGAATACTACTGCTACTACTTGTTTTTCGTGTGTATTTAACGTAGTGACGATGCAAGCTGTCAATAAAAACACAAATGATTTATAAGAAGAACAACATAGCGACGAAACGGACTCTGTAGAGCAGTTTGTCCATTTAGGGCTGTTGTAGAAACATGTCAGCGCAAAATGGCGATTTAACATGATAGGGGACACACGGTGCATGTAGATAGAAATGGCTCATTCTAAGGTAATAAAAATGGTTCATTATGTAAGATCTTTATACACCAATGAAAACATAGTTATGTATGTTATATTGCATTTCTGTCAATAGATCCTAAAGCAGTATCGTGAATCGTATCACATTGTGAGTTGAGCGAATCGTTCGTTACATCCCTATTGGATACGACAGTAATGTCATAACACACAAGTGTGAGTAACAATGTTTTTACCATGTGTCATATTGCCTTGTCTGTTACAGACAGGGTTGGGGAGTAACGAAATACAAGTAACTTAGTTACGTATTTAAAATACAAAATGTGAGAAAATTTTTTAAATTTTAAATGGGTGGTAATCAGATTACAGTTACATCTGAAAAGTGTTTTAGATTACTTTGAATTTTAATGTCATTTAAACAGCAATTGGTGATTCTCTGACTCTGACAGTCTGAAAAAGCGGAGTTAACTTTCATGTTTTCCACTGTTTTCATGTTTTGTTATAGTTGTTTGTGAGTCATTTTATAATTCACTCGTCACTGCAACTTTTTCTCACAATTTGTTTTTTTTCCCCTCACAATTGTTAGTTTGCATTTCACAATTCTGACTTCTTTTTCTCAGAATTGCGAGATTTAAACTCACAATTGCAAGTTATAAAGTCGGAATTATGAGATATAAACTTGCAATACTGACTTTTTTCTTGCAATTGTGAATTTAATATGTGAGTTTATATCTCACAATTCTTACTTTTCTCAATATTGTGAGTTTATATCTCATAATTCTGACTTTATAACTCACAATTGCAACTTTATATCATGCAATTCTGAGGGAAAAAGTGAGAATTGTGAGATAAAAACTCGCAATGACCTTTTTTTGTGTTTGTTCCACACTTATTAGTATTCCAAAGTATTCTAAAGTATTTAGATTAAGTTACTAAACTTGATTAATGTAACGAAATACGTTACAAATGACTTTTTAAAGCATGTATTTTGTAATCTGTAGTGAAATACATTTTAAAAGTAACCCACCCAACCCTGGTTACAGATTATGCTACCAACACTATTTGCATTGTTTTAAGGGTAGGTTTAGGGTAAGGGTATGTATGGCTGCTAATAAAGCCTCAAACCACACGAATATCATGCCGGTGGCACAATCAGATAGGTAGCATTTTTCACTATCGGATTGTGCTACTTGTTGTTTTAATGGGAGATGGCACAATCTGAGCGGGTAGCACAAATCGTCAAAACAATGCGCTCAATTTATTTTCACTTCACTGAAAATGATGAACAATGAATTTAAGAGCAACATTTCACAACAAAAGATGCTACATTCATTCATTTACAGGAAACACTGCAAGTTATGCTGTCAACTATACAGTGGGCTCCACATATATTGTCTGTGAACGGTGATCTGACACAATTTTTTTTGCCATTTGCTTACTCTTTCTTTTAAAATGTTCCCAAAAATCTAACCATGAGGTTAATTTACACAAAATATAAATGTGGAATAAATCAAACAAATGTTTTTTTTTTTTTCCTTTTGAAAATATGCGCCAAAATTATTGACAGTCCTACAAATTCTAATGAGTAAAAATCTAACTGAAATGTATTCCCATTCATATGGGTTGTTTTTAAGTTAACCTTAGTAATCAGGAACACCTAAGCGATAAGTCATCCTGACTTCCTGTTTCACTGGGCTCTAAATATGAAGTGACACACAGGCCAAATTCCTGTAGTCATTCCATTACTATGCGAAAGAACTGAGAATAAAGTAAGGATGAGGGTTTAAATTGGGCCAAGATTGCATACACATGTGCACCCCTCCTCTTTTTAACACTTTTAATAATGTAATTAGGCCTGTCACATTATGAAAATTGGCTGACGATTAATTGTCATTAATTGTGAAATTTGTGGGTCATAATTTAGATTAAAGTTAAGACCTTTAAACATTAAAGAAATTGATTCAATTCGGTAAATAACAGAAACAATCATAAACTGGCCAATCACAGAAAAGGTGATTATATAGAGTATGAACTAATGGTCACTAATTTGTTAAACAATCCAGAACCCATTAGATATGCACTACTTAATTATAGACAAAAACAACAAATTACAAAAAATATATAATCGTAAGCTATGATTATAAATGATAATGATAAAATTATTAAATGAGTGTAATTCAGCAGCAAAAAGTAATTCTTGTAAATACTAGTAATATTTAAAAATATAGTAATATTTTTATAAAATACATCCATACAATGTATTGCGCAGCTATTTAACGGGGAAACAACATATGATAGATACGAGAGGACAAGGTATGCTTTTAATAAACTTTCCGTGCACAAAACCATGAATACATGAAATGCTTCAAAACACAAACCACTTATGTGCATCCCATGTGCAGAATGCAACATAGATTCAGCGCGAAGAAATGTCGAGAGCAGAAATCTTAGTGTACAGTAAATGATTCAAATGTAAAAATGATATAATTCGATTTAAAATGTAAATAGTAAAACTTTTAATTTGACATTCTTACAAAGCACATTTATTAAAAGTGTATTTAAGTGTGTTAAGAAAAAAAACATGAAAGTCCTCTCTTTAAGTACACTTAAGTGCACATTCAATGCAATTAAGCACACTTTTTGACCTGGGTTCTTGTCTGATCTAGTAATGCAAAAAGGTACAAATTTGCAATTTTTAAAAATCATATTTATCTTTTTTTATGAACCGTCAGAGAGGTATGCAGTGTGCATGTATGTGAATGCAGTATGAGGGGATTGAGTTGTTGTGTGTGACTGGTTTGCGCAGCCATGCCTGGCTAACGCCTGGATAAGCTGCAGAATCCTGCTATTGGGACTCAGACATTGCGCTCCTGCCGAGGGCATTAGAGAGCTGTTCTAGCCTCCAGGTTTGTGTGAACCAGTCGAGGTCATTTCCATTCTCACAGAGTGTGACTTTAAACCAGTCTGTGTGGAGTATGTGGAGCTCTGCACATCTTCAGAAACCACTGACTGTAAACAATCCCACAACAACCAGCGGGTCCAAGAAAACTTTCACACCGAGTGAAACATGCTTTCAACTTTCAGGCACTGACAGGCTGTATATTGAATTTGAACTATATATATTTTTTATAACCAATATAAAATGAGGCAATAGCATTTATATTGACATATATACAACTATGGGTGTGATAGCTATGATAGTTTGATATTGCGAGCGCATCTGAAAAATAATTCATGATCCAATTTGTCCTAAACATGAGACATGCTTTATATTTTTTACCGTTCAAAGGTTTGGGGTCGGTAGGGTTTTTAATTTTTTTATGAACAAGTTTCTTCTGCTCACCAAGGCGGCATTTATTTGATCAAAAATACAGTAAAACAGTAAAATATTATTACAATTTAAAATATTTTTTTTTAAATTTTTTATATTTTTTTATTTCAATATTTTTTTTAAAAAAAAAATATTCCTATCATGTCAAATTTTTTAAATCATTCTAATACGCTTATTCTAATATGTCTTATGTTGAAAACAGTTGCAACTTGATGTTTTTAAGGAAACCATGATTTTTTCAGGATTCTTCAAAAGTTCAGGAAAGTTCAAAAGAACCGTTTATTTGACAGAATATTTTGAAACATTATCATGGTTTATACTGTTAAATCTATAAATTTCTTTAAAAAAAAATCTTATGACCTCAAACTTATAAACAGTAGTAATGAATTTTGATTAGAACAACAATAACAAGAAAAAACTAAATTAGTTAAACAATTAACATTTTAAATTTTCTTCACATACAGTACACGGTATCTCACTATGGGAATGCCGCAACCGTGACCAATCCTAGAAGCACCAATTACACCATATTTGTCAGTTGACAGACCAATCACAACAGTAATGCTGGAGTACCGCCTCCCAAATATATATCGTTGCAAGCAGTCCTCACTTCATTCTCAGGATATCTCTTCTCCATGCAATTGCGAGGGAGGAAGTGTAGAGCAATACCTCACTTCTGTGATCAGAGAACTAGGGTTATGTAAGTAACTTAAACCTCTCTTTCAAACATTCATTCGAATCTCACTATGGAAAATAGACAACTCCCATACTGCAGATATGCTGTCCGGAACAGGCAAGTCAACCAACTCAATGATGTGTGTAACATACAGTGCATCCGGAAAGTATTCACTATGATACTACTACCTACAATTCGTAGGCTGTGCCTTAATAGGCAAATTTGAGGAATTTTCTGTGTGCTGGGTACATGCCTGTAAATGCATCCTTCAGATCAACTGACGTAAGTCAGTCTTTGGGACAAATAAAGTGAGATAGCATCTTTAGTGTCAGTATTTTGATCTTGTACTTTCTGAGGTGATTGTTGAGGTTCCACAAATCCAGATTATGATGGAGCTGTCATTAAAGAGTCTTTACCCCGCTTGGGGCTGTTTTGGGTGAACCTCCACACATGCATTGACTGCTGAGACAGCTTGGGGCTAAGGTTTTTGTACCCCGACTGTCCCCCTCTGCAGGACGCGAGGGCTTGGGTGGGTCAAACAGTTGGATTCTTGGGGAGGCAAGTTTCAAAAGCCTGATGCAGCACCAAAAAGGGCTTTTGATTCCACAGGGGCATTAAGGAACTCTGCCTTCTCCCTCTATGATAAGCCTGATAGACCCAAACACAAGGCTCTTTCACCCACCATGGATGTCTTTCCTAGTAGTGAAGGAGAGGCAGAGAACAGGGGTGCCCAGCAATTGAAGTGGAGGTGACTTGCCACCGACAATTCGACTGGGGTGGGTTAGACATCCCCAAATTTTACATATTGTGAACGTCCAGGCAAGAGGAACCTTTAACAGGCATTTCTGTGATGCATGCTGGGACAGCTGTAATTAGCTACTTGACTGGGGAAGTGCGTGATGACAGGCTCTTCCTGTCATACAAATCCCGCTTGCCCTGGCCCTGCCCCGAGATGGCCAGTTGATAGAGAGTTTAACAGCTGCTCTCCACATTTCAATGAGGTCCAGTTCCCCTGGCATTGGGGAAGGGGACTCATCTATGGCACTGCCTGGTCTAGTATCTAGACCAGGATAGCATCCTCCACATCTTTCTCTAGGGGCTGTTTACACAACACCATTTTCAACTACAACCAGTAAAATTTTTATGCATTTCGTCATGTCATGGATAATACAGCATTTATAGTCGTTTTTGCAGATCTGTGTGAACGGGGAAAGTTTTGACAGCGTTGTTATCTTTGTGTGTAAATCAACCCTAAATCCTCCTCCAAGAGAAGAGCAATCACCTCATCATCTTCGTTATCCTCCTCTTTATTCCCCCTTAATAGGAAATGATACCGGGTAGCACTCGGGATTAGCAAGCGCGACCTGTGCGTGTCTAACTTTAAAACACGCTATGAACAGAGGGTGAGAGTCTTTAGAAGAAACCCACACACACACACAGCAAAGGCAGATCTTTCCCTTAAAACTGCACTACTTGATAGACTCGCAGTCGCCATAACAGAGATGGGAACATCAGGAGACTAACGAGATCAAAATCTCTCGAAATCGGGTCTTATAAGCAATTATTCCCGAAAGATGGCGGATTCGACCCATCCATCACACCGCTTAACCTTTTGAGGAGTACGTTCCCATATATGGAATTTAGAACATTCAGTGACGTCACATAACTGCCAGATTCAAACTGTGCACTTTGGCTGTAAGACGGACGCGCCCAGTGCTTGTCATATATATCACAACTAGGGCTGTGCAAGTAATCGCAATCGCAAAACAATCGCGATTTCAGCACATGCAATTTCTAAATCGCACAAGTCTGCAATTTTATTTGTTAATTTATTTATATTTTAATTCCGAATACTGCAACGTTATTGTGCGCATGTTTAAGATGTTAACCAATCAGAGCTCGCTCAGCACACCGCACAAATGAGAACAAAGCAAAGCGGGAGAACAGAAGAAAAAATATGGATGCAGTTCAGAATAAAAATGATTTGGTACCAAAGAGAAATTCAACATCAGTCGTTTGAGAGAATTTTGGATTCAAACACTGGACAAAAGACACCAGCTGCCAACTCACACTTATTTCACACAAGTTGCTATTCCTGAAATATATGAGAAATGTAAGGCGGGCGTTGAATATGAGTTTAAGCAGGTGAAATAATCGTAATTTATTTTATGTTGTCTGTTTTTAAGACACTTTTTTTTACAGTTTTGTTTAAAGCAGTTAATCCTACTGTACAGTATGTTACTTCGTTGTGAAATGTGTACAATTTTGAAGTTTACTTATTATGACTGGAATTTCAGGTTAGTTAACCTTAATTTATTTTATGTTGTCTGTTTTAAAGATTACAGTTCATTACAGTTTTGTTTATGAAGCTGTAAATTCAGTTACTTCATAGTGAAACATTTTGTTATGCACTTCTCGTGCACTGAATACATTCAGAATGTGGCATGTTTGAAAAAGCAAAAACAATTACCAAAATTGCAAAATAAATCGCAATTGCAATATTGATTAAAAAAAAAATCGCAATGTGATTATTTTGTCCATATTGCACAGCCCTAATCACAACTATGAAATTTTCAGCCACATGTTTTTTTAAGGTTTCAGACATTTAAATACACATAAGCACCAGTAAAACAGTACATTTAGAGTTTGTAAAATACACTCTGATGTCATACATCAGTGGAAGCAGCAATAACAATCCATTCAAATATAATTTGCTGACATTTACTCATATCAGACACATATTAGTGAGCCTAAGTAACTATTAAGTTTACTGTATTATTCTTCCAGTTCACCAGCCACTTGTATTTAGCCCCATATATTTAGGAAGAAACTGATGAATTCACATGCTGTAAATCCGACTGACTGGACTCTGCGAACTGTGATGGCGGCGCCCATCTCGTTATATAATAAAGATGATTTATAAAGGTTTTTACACAACAAAACACACTCACACATATATGAGAATCAGAATATCAGATAGTTGATAACATGGCAAGTTTGTGATTTTTTTTGTGAATAGCAGTGAAATATCTGTCATAAAGTGTGGCTGCGGTGTGTTAACACGCCTCAATGTAACATTGAACTTGAATGCGATTCTTAGTACGCATTGGCAAAGGCTGCAACTATTTTTGCATCTTACAAAACATGCAAACTTGTCAGGGTCGTATTTCACAGCTAAATATGATTATTATCCTTTTCAATCCTATTCAACGTCAAATAAAAATGCCGGTATTTTAAATACAAAATACAGTCTGAGTTTGAGAGACCTAGAGAGACTGTTGCTTCTGTGTGTCACACTGCCTCAATCCACAGAGGAACACAAACGCCCTACTGTTCACAACCAATTACCGACAATCCTGCACAGTACCTTCAGACATCAGAGGCCATATTTCCACAGAAATGTTATGACCAAAAATAAATGATCTTACCCATTGTTTCGATCATCTTGTGCTTCGTTCCTCTCTCTAATGCCTTCCCTCATTACCTGGGTTTCACGTTATGCCTGAAATCAACAAATTCACATTTAGCTTACAACATGCAAGTCAACTTTGACTTACAAATTTTTTGTCTGTCCCTATTAAATTTATTTGCAAATACAGTAAAACTGCAATTCAATGACTTTTTTTATGAGCATGGGTCATTAACCCTATAAAGCCTACTGTATCATATGAATTTCTAAAGCATCTAAATTATCAATATAATCAAAACTTTGCTGCAAAACCTGTTGCACACAATCTCCTACATGCTTTCTCTCGTGTGATCGATAGTTCATACTGTAAAACGGCTTTTTGCGGCGAAATCTGAAACTGATTAATATAAAGTAAATATAAGAATAACTTTAATATTGTTAGTAATATTTCAAGATGAACATTTACTGAACTGGAGAACTTAGCTTTGCTTCATTATCCATATTTTTTTTTTTAGAACAATACAGCATCTAATATGATCCGTCAGGCTTTTGAGAAACGTTTATTTGTTCTTCTATCAATAATCATTGCATTATGTTTTAAAACTATACTTTAATGAGCTTTGATCATAAAACTAAGCATTTAAATGTCATCTTACTAAGATAAATTATTAGCAGATAGAGTGACAAATGATATTTATATATATGCATTTTATTTTAAGTAGTCTGTTATAAAAAAAAATCGCACTAATTTTTGTTTCAAGCTATCAGAATTTCATCTTACGTTATGTCTGTATACAGTAAATATCAGCATCTGCACCCAATTTACATATTTCTGCTCAATTTGGGCCTCTGAATAAAATTCAGGTGTTTTTTTACCTCCAAATTCTCATTATATCATACTATACGAACCATAAAAGCCTGGTGCATATCAAATATGATACAAAACGTATAACAATTTTCTTTTGTATTTTGTCTAAATTTTTAATAAGCTATTTCATTTTTCTAATTATGGTTTCACGCCTGTACAGGATTGAAAGATTTCAGAATTAGTTCGCACTTTTGTCGTAAAATGCACCAGTGCACTAGTTTATATAGAAACTGTGTATTACAACACTAGTCTTAAATCTCAGACAGGTCAGGTGACTTGTGGGCAGATGAGCTTTCATCCGACCACCTCATGGTTCCCATGGCGATGGGACACAGAGGCTGGGTCTGGTTTCCTTAGAGACGCCTGTAAGCAACAGGGCTTGAGTGAATAGCTGCATTGTGGGTTTAAGCACACAGTAATGTGAATTTCTATCATCACTGATTATAATGGGGGGTAGACAAGATATACCGAAGAACCAGTGCTGAGGTAAAACAGTCCTGCATGTTATTCCCCAGAGAAGAAATACTTGCCCTATCAGCAGCCTGGACAGTGTCTGTGGTGTTTTGTGTTGACAGGGCACCGCTATCTATATGCTTGGCTGTTTCTGATATGATAACAGCAATCACAGTAGACTTTTACATTTTTTACCAAACTATCTATTTCAAATAAATGAACTTCTATTCATTGAGGAATTCTGAAAAAATATGAAGTAGCACAAATGTTTTCAACATTGATAATAATAAGAAATGTTTTTTAACCCTTATGTGCTGTTCGGGATGTTTTCATCCACTATGGGGGATTTTTGAGTCTTAATTTGGCCATAACTTTCTCCGTGTTTCAGCAAATGGAATGATTTTTGGTGACAAATCTTATTTTGACACACATTTTGGGAAAATGTTTTGAAAATTTTCAAAAACTCAACAGTACTCTGTGGGCAAATTCACTACCCCTGAAAACAGCCACTACTTTTAACTGCTTTAAAGATGTATCAGATAAATATTTTTTCAAATTTTTTTGCTTAAATCTATTAATCAACCTCAGTCCTGATCAAAAACTACTACTAAATAAAAAAAAAAAAAAAAAATCAGGATTTTAACTCTTTAATTGCCAAATTCATAAATGATGTCACTGATTTGGGAAAAAACGCGTCAAAGATTAGAAACAACATTGGCTTTGATGCGTCGTTAGTTTTTGTGCAGCATCAGATTTTAACGTTTTAAAGAGTTCAAATCCCGAATTTTTTTTTTTAAATTAGTAGTTTTGATCAGGACTGAGGTTGATTAATAGATTTAAGCAAAAAATGTGAAAAAAATATTCATCTGATACATTTTTAAAGCAGTTAAAATCGTGGCTGAACATAACGAAAGGGTCGTTAATTTGAACAATGGGTTAAGCACCAAATCAGCATAGAATGTTTTCTGAAGGATCATGTGACACTGAAGACTGGAGTAAGGATACTGAAAATTCAGCTTTGCATTACAGGAATAAATTGCATTTTACAGTATATTCAAACACAAAACAGTTATTTTAAACAGATGAGCTTTCACTGTTTTTACTGTATTGTTCATTGGTGACTTCTTTCAAAAACATTAAAAAAATCTTACTGACCCCAAACAGCAGTGTAAATAAATAAATAAAAAATAAATAACCCAGACTATGTTAAATACAGGTTCATTTGCAACAAAGACAAACATGGCTTACTACTATTTGTTTTACCCGCAGAATTATTGGTTACCAAAAGCATGAAACCATCAAAATTCAATAGGCATTTAGTAACCAAAGTGGTGGATTTCCTTATTCAGCCCATTAGGTTGATAATTTTACATAAAGTTGGCCTATGCAGTTCATATTAATGCAATGCAATTTCTACATTGTAATTGCAGAGAACATTTGATCAACTTTTACACTATGAATGTACATCTACATATATGTACTGAAACAAACCACTTGAAAGCCAGGGCATTAGCATAGCAGTGACACCAACGTACTATCCGCCCTCTATACATTGGCCTCGCTGCTGTCTTCGTATGGACTAATGCTCTTACGTGAGGATTAACTTCTTCCTGTGATGCTTCCAACAGTTTTAATTAACGTTGACGGCAACATCTACAACAAGAAGCTGAAGGAGATGAAGTCTTTTCCCTCCTACACATAGTCCCCTGACAGTTTTACAATAGTAAGGCAACATACAGCCAGCACCAATACAAACAGCCATTTTAAACAGATGCTTATGCCATTTCTGAAAAATTGTAAAAATAGATCAAAGGTAAATTTGTTAAAAAGTAGTGTTTAATACCGTGCATTTACAGAGGGATAAAGTAATGAATGAGATATCACTATTTAAAGTTACACAGATGTAGTTGTCATGTTATCTGCATATTAAAGACACAATGTTCCCACAGCAGCTGTTGGAAACATTTTGCTTGCCTGGCTCACAAATAAAGACTGAAGCAAAGAAATTAGTCTGTCATTTTGGGTGTAACCCTGTCCTTGTTACATGTTACATTTACTAACTGTAGTAATAACAGTAAATTACATTTCCTCACAACTAACCCTGAACCAAATCTAATCCTAAAACCACAGTAAGTACATGTTCTTAATTAATATTGCCCTGTGCTCGTAATCTTTTTAATGTGTAATTAAAAAAAGACATCTTAAAATAAAGTGCAGCTCCACTTTTTCCCACCAGTTCTGTTTATCTACTATCAATGTCCAAGAACCAACAAATGTCATTTTGCTGCATCTAAAATGATTTATTTTGTGGTAAAATTACATTTTAAAGAAATTTGAATAAGATGTCTTGGTTTTTTAACTAATTTATGTCTGAATGCATTTAATTAAACACTTTGCATAATTTGATAAAACTGTAGCTTGATTGACACTAAATGCTCACAAATGATTTCTTTCATGTTTTATAGTTCGCCACTGAAACAGTTGTCTCTATGGTAACCAAGTACACTAAATTTAGGGACAAACTTGTTGCTGGTGGTGGACATGATGTCACAATTTAGGGACAGGGATGTTTGTGTAAAATACATCTACAATAGTTGAATAATTTAATTGTGTGGGGGTTTTTTTTCATTGTTAAGTCATTTTCAAAATGTACCGATTGATTCATTATGAATCTCCGTGTTTTAAGAATGCAGATCTAAATCTAGGACAAGGGTAAAACAATAAAATCCACATAAAAGTCATTTCAAAAGTAGCTTTGAAAATAATAATAGCTGTAATGTACGCCTCTTACAGTAAACAAATCTACCCCTGGTACATAAAAGTGGCTGTTTTGGGATATTATTGTAGTATCCATACTGTCCCGTTACTCGCAGATCGCGCTGATCTCTTTGTGTCCACAGGCCTGTCTGGTATAAAATCCGCTTTTCGTACAAAGCACCGATGAAGCAACAGGCTGTTGGCATGACGAACGACGAGAAAAGTTTACAAAACAGAGCAAACAGAGTACGGTAAACGGGATTAAGACAAAGATACACTGGTGGCGTTAATAAAGGAATAGATGGTGTGTGCGCGCGACATTGTTTCATTCCAACAAAATGTATACAATGTATCACTAACATGATCACATCAAAGACAGCAGCGGCATTCACAACCACTCCTGGAGAATAAGGAGGTTTTTAAGAGCATAACTTACATGAGCAGCGGTATCTCGCTACGGGACGGAGTCTGTCCGGTTGTGTTGTGTTAAAGATGGGCGCTGTGTTTGAAACTGGAGCCGCCCCGCGCGCGCGCACACACAATACCCACACTCACACACACACACACACACACACACACACACTCCTGCGCCGCTCCGTGGCTGCCATGACCACTAAACCCCAGTAACCCTCACAAAAATCTGAAGAAAATTTTAATAAAATAGATAACATGGAAGTTTGTTTCCATCACAGAATAAAAATAGCTTTTTTTTTTTGCCTCGCAATTAATTCGGACTTTTTCTCACAATTGCGAGTCTCTGTTTCACATTTCGGAGTACAACTCGCAATTTCGAGTTTATTTTTCACAATTATGAGGGGGGAAACAATTACGTGAATTAGTCCGAATTGCGAAATGTGAAAGTTGTCATGCCAGCAGCTTTGCACTCAAGAACGCCACCAGGAAAAGACCAACAAAGCTTTCACATTCCACTGGGCAAAAAATTGCAGACATACCTGTCGCTCTCTCCTCCTTCAGTTACACTCAGGTCAACAAAAGTTCACTTAACATTTATATGTCATGTAAAATGGACGGTGTGAGCTCATGTTCATGTTTGGTATTAATATATTTGTCCTAGTGTGATTTAATTTTGGCTAAATTCCAAGCGAATGGTTTGTTAATTACATTTCTTTGTTTTGATTGTGGAAGCTGGACAACAATCCCAGATTTTCAATCAATCTTAAAGTTCTAAACTACAAAAACAAAAACTGCAGTATTTTTTATGTAAAACAGCAGCTTAAACACATTTAAAAACTATAAATACAAACAAACAAACAAAATCTGATGGTCTTTTGTATCTTTAAAAAAAAAAAAAAACACTTTCAGAACAGGCATTTTCAAGCAAATGTCTCAGGTTATTTATTTAATCCGGGTGCCTGATTAGGAACACGAATCTGCATCATGACATTGACACTATGGGAACACTTCTTTGTGAGTCTGTATCTGAAGCATGTATGGAAAAGCACCAGTCCTTATTAGCCAAAAACCTGGTCAGGTGACATAGTGTAAGCACGTCACAGAAACTATATATAGAAATTTAAAATGCATAAGACCAGATTCTAATTGTGTAAAAGAAGATGTTTTCAGGCACTGCAAGAAGTTTGGCAAAGAGAAATAGAATCTTGTTCCCTCTCAGGGAACCTGGCTACATATGCGCCTACATATGAGGTGCTCCCTTTGGAGTGGAACTTAATGGTGCATCAAGATATTGACGCTATGGGAATGTTAAAACACACATCGCCATACTGAAAGAATGCCTGACCAGGTTGTGAAGTATGCACAAGCACACACCCTATGGTCAAAGAATGGTTACCCAAAGGAGACAAGACTGGGATACACAAAACTCAATAATAAACATACATGAATGTGTATGGAAAGGGCTAGCCTGCTGCAAAACAAACATCAAGAGGCATAAATATAAGAATACTTTTCCAAGAATATTGGGTCAGATTCTCCCAAGGAGAACCTTCCAGGAGAGATATTAAATCTGAGAACCACACTCACCGGCCAAAAATGGAGCTAGCAATAACTAGCAATAGGGTTACTCCATCTGGGGAACTCTGGCTAGAACTCCAGGGAGCAGAGGAATCAGGGGATAAACATACAGGTGTAGCCTCTGCAATGCCTGTACCACAGCATCCAGCCCTATCAGAGCTGGAAGTATGAGGGAGAACCACAGGTGACAGTGGGTTGATTCCACTGAGGCGAACAGGTCTACTTTCACTTTGCCGAACCTCTGCCAAATTTTCCTTCAGAGCTGTTAGAGTCAATATAATTAAGTACACGGAAGCCATGGAGTCACAGAGAAGCCCTTGACACACCGGGAGATGTCCTAGGTCATTAAAGGCCACCAGAAGCAGTGGTTAAGGAGCAAGAGGATTTGCTGACTAGCTAGGTGTCAAGAGCCCGGAGAGGTGTGAGCTGAGTCTATTAGGGGCAGGTGACATGGACAGAGTTGATGGTACGTAGATATGCCCTTCAGGGCCTCCCTGCGGAGCACATTTTCGGTGAGAGTGACTTGACGGATTTGATCATTGATGGTCCATTGAATGGGGCTTACAATCATGGCTGAGCATTGTGTGAAGGACCATAATGCATTAAGAGCTCGCTCAGGACTGGGGAGCAAAACCATTTGGTGCTTTAGTACAAGAGTTTAAAAACTATACAATGTTTAATAGAGAGCCAATGCAGCCAATGCAGTCCTGGTTCTAGTAAGAACTCCAGCAGCTGCATTTTGGACCAGCTGTAGTTTCTTTATTAAGAAAGCAGGGCAACCACCCAGTACAGTGTTACAATAATCTAGCCTTGAGTTCATGAACGGATGAGAGGTTGCACATTTGTCATTGAGAGCATATGTCATAGTTTAAATAGATTTTTAACATGGAAAGACATGGTTTTACAAATGCTAGAAATGTGGCTCTCAAATGAAAGAGTGGTATCAAAGAGCACTAGATTAACGGAGGACAAATGCAATGAACAAACGTGAATAAAGCAGCTGGGAATAAATAGGGTAAAGGGAACGAGTGACAGATGTGGGAGATCAGCTCGTGATTGAGCATGCAGTGCTGCAAGGCAATGCTGATTGCTCAGACGTTTACATGCAGATGCTTTTGGTCCAATAATTAGAATCTATATTTTTTCTGAGTTTGGTGGTAGAAAATTACTGGTCATCCAGTTTTTTTATATCAGCAATGCATTCCGTTAATTTTGTGAAATGTAAGTTTCATCAGGGCACAAATAAATAAGAGCTGATTATCACCAGAATAACAGTGAAAACTAACACCATGCTTCCTAATAATATCTCCCAAGGCTAGCATATACAGAGTGAAAACTGAAGGCTCCTGGTACTGAGCCTTGCGGTACACCATATCGAACTTGTGATCGGTATGACATCTCTTCGTTTACTACTACAAACTGATAACGGTCAGATATGTATGATTTGAACCATGCCAATGCAATTCTACTTATGCCAACATAATTTTAGAGTCTATTTAAAAGAATGTTGTGGTCGATAGTGTTGAATGCAGTAATAAGATCCAGTAACACTAATAGAGAGATACAACCATGATCTGATGATAAGAGCAAATCATTTGTAACTCTAATGAGAGCAGTCTCAGTCCTGTGGAACAGTCTAAATCCTGACTGGAAATCCTCACAGATATTTCTTTCCAAAAAGGAACATAGTTGTGATGATACTGCCTTTTCTAATATCTTTCACAGAAAAAGTACATTCTAGATTGGCCTGTAATTGGCCAATTCTGTAGGATCAAGTTGTGTTTTGCATTGGCTTAGGTTCTGGAAGGTCGACAGGTGTTACCGAGGACGGAGGATGCAGAGTGGGTTGGTGCAGCAAGCATGCAGACAGGCGTTGTGACACCCTGATGGTTTTTTGGATGAAATTCTCAAGCCCCAATGCATCATCATAAATCACCATCATATGCGTATGCATTGACAGAATCTGTACCTTTACAAAGACTGAAGAATTGATGGTGTACTGAGAGGTTTGAGACAGTCTGTCTGAACACTTCCTTGAAGTGGCTGATATATTATGAAAGTTGGTAACTTGAGTATTGAATTGCTACGATTGTGCCACTGCAAAGCTAGACCGGAGAGGAGAGAGATCATAATGCCCCACACTGGTGAAGGGAGTAGGCTGCATCTCGAAGTATAGAGAACACTGCAGAAGAAACCCGTTGCAATCCTCCACCTCACCGGTGTATGCTGCTGGTCGGACCATGGGACCGGCAGAGGCAGCTGTCAAAGGAGATTTGTTTTGGGAAGCAAGGATTACCGAACTGCCTGCACCAGATCAGCAAACATATCCATGTTCATGCTTGTTGCACTCTTCATTTTATGACGGTCTGGTCTTCTGTCACAAACAAAAGAGGACAGATGAGGTGAATAATGTAAAACAGGTCTTTATTGTAGGGAATGAACAGAGTAGGAACACAATAGGTAAAGATCTTGAACGATAAGAGTTTGGCTTGAATTTAGCTGAATGGTAATACAGTCTTTCTAGTGTAGGTGAAGAGGTGATCAAGCAGACAGATGGGAACCAGGATGACAAAAAAGATGAAACTGAAGACAAGGATCAGGATCAGGAATGTTAGGCAAGTGCTCAGGTGAGTATGGGTTAGTCTGTCAAGTGATGAGACCAGACACTGAGGTGAAGGGAATGATGGATTATTAAGGGTACAATGATGATGATGAACAGGTGTAGATTATAAGTATTCTGGGTATTGTGAGCGAGTGGGTGGATTTGCTGCTGATGGCTGGGTTGATGGTGTTACTGATTCTGTGACATCTCAAGATGAAGTCTTGTCTGAGAGCTTGTGATGCAGCGTGGTCATTCATGCAGCTAGCAAACTCTGAAATTATTTTCAAGGTATTTTCTGGGAGAGAGAGAGAGAGAGAGAGAAAGAGAGAGAGAGAGAGAGACAGTTCCCCTAATTAGTTATGGTATTCTCTCTACATGCTAATTTGTCATCCTGACACTGAAATTAAAAACAGGAACATTATAAAGTCTTTGATGAATGGTCTTGCTAGTTTTCTTGAATTTTAGGAGCAGATCACATCTGCTAACATGGTCATTGCAGGAATATAAAGTGGGGTCATCAGCAACAAAAAAAAGAAAAAAAATGCTATGTAAATCTGAGATTCAAAATATACTTCAAACCTTTCACTATAGTTGCATGAATCAAAATAATGTTATTGTGTTAGTTTAGTAAAACCATTGTTTATTACAGTTATTTTACCTATATATATATAATGTGTTCTGTATGAGCCAATCGGATTAGTTCACTGTTGTTTATGCTTAGCTTAGCTTCGGTGCGGATGATCGTGAAACCCCATCAGCGCTGGGCAAGAGCATAACCCCCCCATTATTGTAAGTGTTACTTAATGAGTTAAGTAAAGTTCCTGAAACAGATCTTCTTTGTTGTGTGTTTCTCTTTACACCTCCACGGACACTGATATTTCGAACACAAGAAACACAACAAGTGGTGTCAGAAGCTGAGCGCGATTGACTAGTCATCAGCGACTGGTGAGTGTTGTGAACTGCTGGGACATCCTTTGTGATTCAATGGACATTATAATCCCTGAAAAACGCTGTTGTGAACTTGTATTAAAGACTGGTTGACCATGTTAGTCGTCGCACATGTGCACTAACCATGAAGTTATGGAGCATGGAGTTTCTCTACCCCCAGTGGAGAGGCGTGGCGCTGGCAGCCTGCCAAATCCAGTGCTGCTGTTGGAAGCCTGCTAGTTCAGCCCAGCAAATGTACATTGAAGCTCACAAGTCACAAAATTTATATCAGAATTACAAAAAAAATCAATAAAAAAGAAATAAAAGGAAATAATTAAAAAAAATAATAGAGAGAAAAAAAATTCAAGAATACAATTGTTTTCAAGCTTAATTGTAATTCAACATGGATATGAGTGAGCCAGAAGTCCAACTTGGAGCATTAGCTGCTCCAGACCCCCCACAATGGCTACAGACTGTGTTGTCACCACAAAATAAGCAACTCCAACATACCATTTCACCACTGCTCCAAAGATTGGAAGCAACAGAGGCTAGTTTGTTTGCTCTCATTCAGAAGCCCCATGGCAGCAGGGAAGGATTTGGTCCTCATCCACATGAAGACACTTCCACACTTGCAGTTACCCCTGATAGAAACCTTATGACGGACGGAGATGCCACAGGGCCTTTAGATACTGAACGGCTTTTTGCTGCTGAACTCGCAGTCATTGATAGACATGTACGGAGTCCAACTAGTCCGACTTCCTCCACACCTGGCCCTGATGTAAAACCCAGAAGCCATTCACAGGCACCCAGCCATCATAATGGTTCCTTCAACTTGGGTCCAAACATGCACACATTGTTAACTGCTTCTGCGCCCGCCCATCACCTTACAACCCCTCGTGGTAGCGTGCCAGATGGACCTAAAGCTAAACTTGACACTTATGATGGCAGAGATGACTGGGACTCCATCATTCCTTTTGAGCGCAGAGCTGATATTTACAGATGGAGTTCAGTAGAGAGAGTAGATAAATGCCATGAATGTCTGCGAGGTGCTGCTGTTAGATATCTGTGCTCAATACCCGAACACATACGTGAAGATTAGTTTCTGCTGAAAGAACAGCTGGCTTTCCAATTTGGCCAAAAAGAGCCTTCAACCACAGCACGGAGGAGACTTGGAGAACTGTACCAGTCTAAAGAAACTGTTTGTGAGTTTGCAGAGGAGGTTCACAGGCTGGTCATCTTAGCTTATCCTGGAGTTGACACTGAGCTCAGGGAGCAAATTGCTGCTGATGCTTTTCTCAAAGGGCTACGTAACCAGAAAGTGGCATACTCTCGTATGAACCGTAATCCAGTGTCACTGGATGAGGCACAAGGGTTAGTCTCATCTTATGAACACAACTTCAAAGCCACACTCGGGCGAGACTTTGATCAGAGGGGGAGGACACGTTGAGTATCGTCCTAAGTATTCAGACCCTTTGCTCAGTATTTAGTAGAAGCACCCTTTAGATCTAATACAGCCATGAGTCTTTTTGGGAAGTTTTTCACACCTAGATTTGGGGATCCTCTGCCATTCCTCCTTGCAGATCCTCTCCAATTCGGTCAGGTTGGATGGTAAACATTGGTGGACAGCCATGTTTAGGTCTCTCCAGAGAGGTTCAATTGGGTTTAAGTCAGGGCTCTGGCTGGGCCATTCAAGAACAGTCACAGAGTTGTTGTGAAGCCACTCCTTCATTATTTTAGCTGTGTGCTTAGGGTCATTGTCTTGTTAGAAGGTAAACCTTTGGCCCAGTCCTGAGCACTCTGGAGAAGGTTTTCGTCCAACATATCCCTGTACTTGGCCGCATTCATCTTTCCCTTGACTTCAACCATTCGTCCTGTCCCTGCAGCTGAAAAACACCCCCACAGCATGATGCTGCCATCTCCACGCTTCACTGTTGGGACTGTATTGGACAGGTGATGAGCAGTGCCTGGTTTTCTCCACACATACCAACTGTTGATGGCATACCAGTTAATGCAGTTATAGACATACATGCTGAGGCTACAATAATGTCAGAAGAGACGTACAGCAAATTACCTGCTAATCACCTTCTGGACTGAAAAATGTGTGTCTCCGAAATGCAGAAATGGGAAGGGAGATGTCAGCAACAGGCAAAATGAAAGTGGAATTCAAAATTGGCACAAAAGTGTTGGAGTGGACAGCTTGCATTGCACCAATTCGTGATTCCCTGCTCCTGGGTTTAGATTTCTTAAAAGCTCAAAATTTACTTTGCACTCACCAGAAAAAGATCTATGACTTACGAGCCAGAGAGAAGACCTATCAAGTAGTTGATCTTGTTTTAGTGAGGGTCAGTAGCAGGAGAAAGGGCTACAGTTCAAAACTACAAGCCCCATGACAAAGGTCATTCGTCCTAACAGCATGCCTTGACTCTATCGAGTCAGGGACAGGCGAAGTGAGAAAGTACTGCATCTTGATCGCTTACAACCCTATCTATGTGACCACATACCTGCCTGGATGCAGCGTCTGCGGCACAAATACACCTGCACCAAGGAAGGCTCGCTGCCAATAACTGCTCAGGTACCTGTAGCCACAGAGGAAGAAGCGAATAACCCTTCACTCTCTGACAACCCTCTATCAGAAGAGCCTCCAACCCTTCTTGAAACGGACTCTAACTGTGATCCTAATCCCTGTCCAAAAGAGGGAATGATGGCAAATTATCTGGATTATCTGTATTTGTGGAAAACACACAATGCATAGTGTATTGCATAAACTCAGAACCAACTGCCCACCAACTGTTATTTCAACTTGGGCTATTTTAGTGCATTTATATCTTTCTACTGATGATGGCCTTGTTTGAGAAATGTAAAAACATTTTTTTCACCTTTTGTTCTGTCAGATTTATCTCACTTCTGGGTCCTGGGATACCTGGAGAATACAGTGAGAGATGGAAATGTCCCCTGCACTCATTGTTTAACAGGATTAGTGTCTCCTCTCTGTACCAGTTGTGACATTTTGATCAAATCAAATTAAGTGACAATGCCGCTGATGGAACTCAAAGTTAAATGTATCACAGTCTTGAGGGTGATGAAAGTCTCCTCTACAAAAACAAAAGTATACTATTAAAAACAACTCAGCAACTCAGACTCATTGGAAATATGTGACTTACGTTTCTGAAATACATTTCACTGCTTTTTTACAGGTGACTCGTCCACAAGACGTGCTAAAAGGAATATTTTTTTCTCCATTGCAGATGTAGGGTCACATGGAATGGTGAAATTCATGAAAACAACAACAACAAAAAACGGTTGGTCTTAAGATATTGCATTGCTTGTATCTTGTTTCACGGCAGTTTCAAAGTGAAAAGTCCCTTGAGTGGCACTAAATAGAGTCTTCATTTTTTTCTGAAAGAGGTGAATTTGAATCTGTCAATATTTTATCACGTTGGTTGTTGTACATATCTTTTACGGAATACAGACTCACGAAGTAGTAGAATGATTGAAAGGGTTTATTAAGCACACCAGGGTCAACAAACACAGGTATGGATCGTTTCAATGGATGATACCCTTACAAAAAAGAACTGCAGTATATTGAAGTAGAACTGCAATAAAACTGCAGTACCAAGTAGTTTAACTGCAGTTTAATTCAAATTTGCAGTATAATGAAGTATAGTCACAGTACAACTGCAGTACATTGAAGTTCAACAGCGGTAAAACTGTAGTATAAGTACAGCTGCGGTAAAATGAAGTACAACTGAAAGTTGCATGAAGTATAAAAGCAGTATAACTGCAGTTGTATTGCACACTCAAAAAAAAAGATTTTTCGGTGCTGTTCACTTTATTTAAACAACTTATTTTGATTCAACACCATTATATTGGTTTTAGGTTCAAACGTGATTGCTTCATGTTAAATTGACTTGAAATGATTACTTTTTGACTTAACGTAATGTTTTCATTTTAAAATAACATGTTTCACTCAAGTAAACTCAACCAGGACTCAATCAAACAGGACTTTCACTTCCCATCATGCTTTGCAAAGCGGCTGAACTGGGAGAGTAAATGTTGAAATAAAGAGTTATTTTAAACCGTTTTTAGCAAGATGAGAAAATTGAGAGATGTTTTTAATGTTTACTGTTCTATTATGTTGATATTTAAAAGTTTCTGTTATGTTAATAGTTTTGGGGTTACCATTGTGGTGAAGTGTTGAGCTTGTGCTTAGGTTGAGGGCATGCCAGCTGCTATTCTACTCACTAATAATTGAGTGATCCCTGTGCTAGTGTTCTGGATGAAACCAGTATGACTTCTGGACCATGAACAAAGAGCATCACAAAAGTTATACAGAGCCAAACAAGTAGCATTAATTATAGGGTTAATTAAACAAATCATATTAAATTCCCTTACAAAAAAGAACTGCAACATATTGAAGTAGAACTGCATTAAAACTGCAGTACCATGTAGTTTCACTGCAGTTTAATTAAGCACAACCATAGATTTGCAGTATAATGAAATATAGTCACAGTACAACTGCAGTACATTGAAGTTCAACAGCAGTAAAACTGTAGTATAAGTACAGCTGCAGTAAAATGGAGTACAATTGAAAGTTGCATGAAGTATAAACACAGTATAACTGCAGTTGTATTGCAGTTTTATTTTACTAGTACTTTAGATGTATTGCAGTAGTTGTACTTCAGGAAAATTACAGAAATTTGAGGTTATACTGCAATACTGCAGTTTTTTCGTGTCCAAAAAACTGCATTTTTCTATATGTAACAAAAACTGCAGTATTACTTCTAAAAAACTGCAGTAATTTTTTGTAAGGGTAACTAGATAGATGAGTATACTGACAGTCTTTATGGTTTGTAGGTGAAGAGAGGAGATCGTGGATGAGCGGCACAGAGCAAACACTTCGATGCAGGCTGGGATGAGCAGGTAGATTTCAGTGAGCAATGGCAGTGGATGACCCAGACGAATGAAGACACAGTGGAGACACAGAGGAACGAAGAAGACGACGGAGCAGGAACATAGGCAGGTAGGTAATGTGGGTAAGTGAGTCCTCTTTCTCATAGTTGAGACCTGACTGACTGATCTCTGACAATATCGCAGCAGTTCAGAAATGAAATGAGTAACTGTGACGTGAGGGAACGGCGCGAGGCCAGTGACGCGAGAGATAACGAGCTTCAGCTGCTCGGCGCACCGGTCTCGAATCTCTCACGGAGGAGCTCCGGAAGCATAAAAGAGGAGCGACGACAGTGAAGGACGAGAGAGGACCAGGCCTGGACTTTATGCTGTGTTTTATTATGTTTGTGTGGGCGAATGTTGTGTCGCCGGTTCCTGCCTCCTTCTTCCCATTCTTAAGAACTGTGTTACAGTAACCATGTGCAATGCTGTATCAGGTGAGCTAGCAGGTTTATTACATTAGAAAAGCCATAAAGTTGCTTATGTGAAATAAACGTCAAAATGTATTAGTTACCACATCATACATTATAGTGAAAGTGTTTTAAGTGTAATAACATAGTAATAAGGAATAATCTGCCCCTTCATCATAATTTGTGTGAACCTCATTCCTGCAGCACTCTATATTGTCCAGGGTATAAACAACTTCTAGATGAGCTTCTACACTGGAAAGAACAGGTCAGCTCTGTTTAAATGAACTGTTGGTTGTAGCAAACACTAAAACAGAAACTGTAATAATACTGGCTCATTTGCCTCTCATAGCAGGTCATTTGAGGATAAAAGCGACTGTAGATTGTTTTAGGGGCCACTTCCACTGGCTTGGCTTGGAGAGTGATACGAATTGTTTCTGCCAAAAATGCGTTATGTGGCAGCAAACATCCTTCATTGAGCCCCTGTTGACGATTTATATGAATCCCTGATGCTAAATGTAAATTCTTAGGCTTGAAAGCAAAGTAATGTTGACTTTATCTAGGATTTTTAACTCCAACACCCAAGAAGTGCTGGTTGTCATATAGTCAGGATGTTTCAGATTAAACGGAAAAGCTCTTAAAACTGGGGCTGTATTGGGACAGTGGGAGTTGGACCACACAATGGAAAATTCTGAAGTGTTGTTAATGCAGGATGGCCATTCATTTCAGAGACATTCACATTCCCAGTCATTATTTTATTTGGAGCAGGATGGCCTGTGGAAGAAGAAAAAGTATGTCCATCCATCACTTGTGAAAAAGAAGTACACTTTAGTATACTTAAAAAAAAAAAGAGTACTTATTACAGAAATAGTATACTTTAAAAGAATATACTTAAGTCAGAACTGAATGGCAGCAAACATCCTTCATTGAGCCCCTGTTGACGATTTATATGAATCCCTGATGCTAAATGTAAATTCTTAGGCTTGAAAGCAAAGTAATGTTGACTTTATCTAGGATTTTTAACTCCAACACCCAAGAAGTGCTGGTTGTCATATAGTCAGGATGTTTCAGATTAAACGGAAAAGCTCTTAAAACTGGAGCTGTATTTTATTTGGAACAGGATGGCCTGTGGAAGCAGAAAAAGTATTTCCATCAATCACTTGTGAAAAAGAAGTACACTTTAGTATACTTGGAAAAAAAGAGTACTTATTACAGAAATAGTATACTTTAAAAGAATATACTTAGGTCAGAACTGAATGGACACTTCATTGCATATTAAATGCTATTAAATGAAAATGTATTATAGTTTAAATTTATATTAAAGGGTTAGTTCATCCAAAAATGAAAGTTCTGACATCATTTACTCACCCTCATGTCGTTCCAAACCCATAAGACTTTCGTTCATCATCGGAAAACAAATGAGGATACTTTTAATGAAATCTGAGAATTTTCTATCCCTCCATTGACAGCTACACAACTACCACTTTGAAACTTTAAAAATTTAATAAAGGGATCGTAAAACTAATCCAGATGAATTGAGAGGTTCAGTCCAAATTTTACGAAGAGACACAATCACTTCATATGATGAAGAGATCTAATTTATGCTTTAATTCACACATAAACATTGATCAGCGAACATAAACAGAATTTCAATCGGACCTGCTTCATGTGCGAGAACAAATCTCACCGGATCTTACGGAATTTCAAACATGCTGCAAAACACAAGATTGAACTTCATTGGTTCTGGCACATCAAGTTAGCCAGAGCTTCCTCTTACCATAGCTTATGTGTGAGTTGATGAATGTTTATATGTGAATGAAAGCATATAATCATATAAAGTGATCATGTCCGAGTTGCGTAAACCACTCAATTTTCCCGCTTCTCATTTGTTTTCATTGGTTGCAGCTGTGTTTGATTAATTAGTCTAATTTGTGTTCCTGTTTAAGTTGCTCCCTCACATGCATTCTCTGTTCGGTCACATTCACATTAAATGTGTTTCACTGCTCTGCTTGGATTAAGCTTCCTATTGGGATTTTATCATTCTCAGTCTTTGTATGTAATGATTGCTGAGATGGCACAATCGGATGGGACTAAAATCACTCTGGTAATAATTACTTTACCCCACCTCTCCATGTAAAACTAATCCCGCCCGAATAGGGCTTTGGTGACAAATCCCTGTCCTCTAACCCCATGTAATGCCATGGAATCTCACCTTCATATTGGCTCACATTGTGGGTCACTTTCACCACTTGTTCTAGGTGAATGAAGTCAGACTCCCCTGCAGCTTGTCCAGAAACTCAAATCCTTTTTGAATTCAACAATTTTAAAAACAATTCTACTGTTTCCCAATTCTGGGTTCTGCCCCAGTGACAAGCTGTTGTTGCCCTAAAGGTAATATTTTATGAGAGTCTAGGACCCATTTGTTCACTTTTTCAAAACACACACAGTCAGCACAACAGCAGTCTATGTTGGCAAAAATGACTATTCAGTGGCCTTCCAATATCTATTGACTCTCTCATTTATGTACCTGCAAAGCACTACATATTCACAGCACATATTACAAATGCTAAAACACATTTCAGTGTTAAAAGACCAAACACGGCTAACTGCAATTTCAGCCTACCTTCTGTTTAATGCTGCCTTTAGTGAGTATATTCCATGCAAGTGTTTTTTTTTTTTTCTTCTTGTTTTGGAATAATGAAACCCAGATTTATTGTAGCATATATCAAATTATGCATGCAGATTGTGCATTTTTACACAGGGATAATAGCAACTAATAGTCACAGATACATGCATGACCGAAATGACAAATGCTATAACAAGATAGTTTCATAAGAAATTAATAAAACCAACAATTTACTACAGAAATCGTACTCTTCTTCACCATGTTGAAAATGTATGGTACCTTCTAACATGGAAACTCAGATATCAAAATTATTTTCCCAGTTATATTATGATTATCTTACTTAAACGTTGCACATGAATGCCCCCTGAAGTCATTTAAAGTGAAAGTCGTGACGTATTGTTAAGTATGGTGACCCATACTCGAAATTGGTGCTCTGCATTTAATCCATCCCAAGTGCACACAAACAGTAGTACACACACACACACACACACACACATGGAGCAGTGGGCAGCTATGCTACAGCTATGCTACAGTTGGGGACACTTGCTTAATATTCAGCAGTGTTTTTGGTATGCCTGCATTGCCGCCGTTGTATGCGAACTGAGATGAGCTGGACGATTACATCACTGTTTTCTGCAGTGCTGATATACATACATGACACCGTTTTCTTTGGGAATTTTTTTTGCCAATTATTAATGTAAAGCTGCTTTGCCACAATTTACATGGTAAAAAGCGCTATATAAGTAAAGGTGACTTGACGTGACTTGAATTAAAAATATACAGGCAAGCAGGAATAATGCACTGACTTCATCTCAGCTAAAAATGTTTTTAGAATGTTTGGCTAACATTCCTATTAAGTTATGAAAACGTTATTTCTGAATGTTTTTTTTTTAAACATTCAAAACAACCTGTTTTTTTAAATGTTTTAAGAATGTTTTGTCCTAACATTTACATAACTTTTAAAGAATGTTAGTGAAAGTTATGGGAATATTCCTTGTTATTTGGGATTGAATCTGATGCATTACACTGCATTACATAATCAATCAAGACTTTGAACTTCCCCTTCTGTAACAGCATTTCATCTGATTCTAAACTAAATTTTCTTATTGTCACACCTCTGCCCATGCGCTCCATTCCATGCCATTTTTAAACCAAGCATCTAGTGTCTGCAGACAACTGTTACACTCTGTTGTCTCTCTTCAGCCTGAAACATCACTTTAAAATGACAATTTAAAATTTTCACTCCATATGAAACGCTTCATATTCACTGAACACAATTTTGTGGTGTTTTCTTTTTCTACTGTGCTGTTTTCCACATTGTTTGATTTGACTTGCGTGCTGTCTAGTTGTATGTTTTAGTTTGAGTTCTTTTTTTTTTTTATTATTTACCTTATTTAACTTGGTAGGGTTGTGTTTTTGGTTTAGAAAATGTAAGCTTTGCTCTTTATTTTTCCATGTTTTAGACTGTGTACTTCCCAGAGACTCTAACACTGCTACTACAGTAAAAGGTGAATCTTAAAATAAAGTAATATCTGATACTTTTGTATTCAAACATTTAATGCACTTACTTATGTAGGACTGAAAATATCCAAAGATATTTTAATATGAACAAGGACATTTGCTTTGCTGTTTCAACCCCCTCACTCGTCCTACAAGGGCCATTTGGAAGGCACAAAGGTGCTGATAGTGATCAAGGCCTGTAGGCCAAGATATGTGTGCATCGGGGGTCTACAAATTGTCACACCTTTACTACAGTGGGGGAAGTTTTACTTCTGATTGGTCAGTTTGAATGTCTCACATTTGGGTTTCAGTCACATGGTCAAAGGAAGGGATC
The DNA here is from genome assembly GCA_037194245.1 of Opsariichthys bidens. Classification (NCBI taxonomy): domain Eukaryota; kingdom Metazoa; phylum Chordata; class Actinopteri; order Cypriniformes; family Xenocyprididae; genus Opsariichthys; species Opsariichthys bidens. The sequence continues at coordinate 3,603,043 of CM074307.1, read as the reverse complement.
TCTGTCTTTCTCTTTCACTCCCTCTCTATCTCTTAGGTAACTTTTACAACTTTTACTGGGTACAATTAACGGTATATTATTTTATCATCTCATACATCTATTTTATAACAATCTTAATTGTAACCATAACCAGATATTGTCATTACACTTTTTAATTACAAAAGATGTGCTAACTAGTTTGATTTGGTATTAACTTTGATGTACTATTGCAATATAATATCGTCATACTATAGCAATGCTCTCCCACATATTTTGCTATTATAACTTCGCTTTATATCTGTCGTTGGTATAAGTATCAGTGGGTGGTAATAGACAAGAAATGTATAGTTTTCTACCATCTTACTGATAATGTTTCTTTAGTCATTCAACAAAACTTTTTTTTTGTTCTCGACCACTTTACCTCACTCTAACAGGGACACTTGCTACTGAACATAGAATGTTTATGCTGATCCCTAACAAAAGAAAAATGTTTCTGCTGGTACCTGTTCAGAAAAAAAAAAAAACAAGGCTCTGGACTCTGAGCATGACTAGTTTTTCTATAACAAACTAGACAAAACGTTAATGCCCTGACAGTGGCAAATAGCTTTGGTATTATGTTTAATTTGATTACAATAATGTTCAAGTTGAGATTTACAAGAGATATTTTAACTGCTAATATGTAAAGGGAATACTATTGTAAAAAAGCACCTTATTTGTTTAAAGTGTTCGCAAACCAAATCTTTTTGCACTTTTGTTCATATGGCAGTATTTTTAAAATAAAAGTGTACAATACACTACTTTTGAATATGGAATTTTTGTGCATAATGCAACAGAAAAATCATGTGATTAATCCCAATTTAAAAAAGGAAATGTTGCCCAGCACTATATATAAATAATGTGATGAGTTGCCAGCAGCTCATCAGGCGCCGCCCCTGGCAACCAGCTGGGGAACAATCACCAAGCCCAGCTGATGGCATTCAGTCAATCTGCAAGACAGGGATATAAATGCGTGTGGAGACAGAAAAGGTAGAGACTCTTCTCTCAAATGACACTAATACTTGTGTTTCTTTGCCAGAGAGTGATTAACAGGAGTTCGGCGTTACGGACTCTCCGCCAGCAGCCCTCCCCACTGACTGAACATTGTCTACTCAGCGGACTTTCACCTTCACTCACCCGGACCACGAAGACACTAAAACAGGCACTACATTACGGAGATTCGGACCTGAGGATTACTGTTAGCTAGTAAACCTAGCTGCGGAGCAATCACCAAGCCCAACTGATGGCATTCAGTCTATGTGTGAATACAAGGATATAAATGCCGGTGGAGACAGAAGAGGTAGCGATTCTTCTCTCAACTGAAAATAATACTTGTGCTTTTGTTTTGTTTTTTGGCAGAAGGTGATTAACAGGAGGTTGATGTTATGGACTCTCTGCCCGCAGACCTCCCCACAGACTGAACGCTGTCTGCTCAACTGACTTTTACCCTCACTCACTCAGACCACAAAGAGACTCTCACTGGAAACACCAAAAGAGGCACTACTTTATGGAGATATGGACCTGAGGATTACCATCAAGCATCCACTGGTCTACTTTCCTTGGACTTCCTCACTTGTAAATAAATACACCCTCTGGGTTGAACTCACTTTCTCGTGTCCATTCTGTGACACAAAGCCCCCACACAGGCAGTTCCTCTCCCCAGTGTGGGAGACATTATCTGACACCTTGCAGAGGTATCGGTTCAAATGCAGCAGTTGTTAGAGAGGCTGGTGGCAAGCCAGACACACATAGCTGAAGGGCTGGTGCACTTATGAGCAGAGACTGCTTGTGCAACTCCACTGGAAAAGACAAGCTTCAGTGAGGCAAATCCTCCTTAAAATGATGGATCAGCAACTCAAGAGGACTGGGGTAGCCACAGCGGATCTATTTTCCCTCCAAATGGACCAGGCAAATGATTGTGCTGTGCCCCACCGCCGAGTTGTGGGACTCACCAGCCCTACCATACTGGTTGAACTAGTGGAGGAAGTGGAGCTTTCGGAGGCATCACTTGCAAGGGACTTGGGGCAGAGAGCTGTCCTGTTCACCCGGACAGGCATCACCAGGGACAAGGAATGGATGGCACCTACAAGCCAGTAATTCTGGCTGCTCTTCGAGGAGCATAGCAGGTTGAACCCAATGCCAACAGTTCCTAAGCCTCCAGAGTGGATGGCAGGCTGCATCATTCATCAGACTGTGCCAGATGGCTCCCCAGAACAAGAAGTGCGGATCAATGGCCGACGTGTCCGGACATTATTGGACCTGAAAGCAGGTCTGCCCTCAGCTACTGGGATATTTTTTTCACACAAATGCATCGCTTCACTTTAATACCCCCCGTGTTTTGTACAAAATGAGTTTCTAATATTTATCAAACTGGCCTAGGTTTGCACTTACTGATAGCCTTGTGGACAATGTGCTGACGTCTGGTGCTGTTGCGCATCAAAAAACCTGAGTTCAAGTCCTGGCTCGTGGACACCGGATCCTAACTGCCTTTTTCTCCAGTTATGCTTCCTGTAAACATGTCGTAATAAATGACAAAAAACATTTAAACTGATGCTGGTTAAACGCCATCCGCACACAGGATAGAATCAGTGTCTTTTAAGTCACTGCATCAACAACTCTGATCACGTGGCGGGGGGGAATGGATTTTGACAGCTGTATGTTTTTTTAGAAAAAAATATTTTCTTAATGTTAAATGATAACGTAATGTTGACGCCAGGACAATCTGTGGCATGCACATACAGTGGGGAGAACAAGTATTTGATACACTGCCGATTTTGCAGGTTTTCCCACTTACAAAGCATGTAGAAGTCTATAATTTTTATCATAGGTACTCTTCAACTGTGAGTGACGGAATCTAAAACAAAAATCACATTGTAGGATTTTTAAGTAATTAATTTGCATTTTATTGCATGACATAAGTATTTGATACATCAGAAAAGCAGAAGTTAATATTTGGTATAGAAACCTTTGTTTGCAATTACAGAGATCATATGTTTCCTGTAGTTCTTGACCAGGTTTGCACGCACTGCAGTAGCAATTTTGGCCCGCTCCTCCATACAGACCTTCTCCAGATCCTTCAGGTTTCAGGGCTGTTGCTGGGCAATACGGATTTTCAGCTCCCTCCAAAGACTTTCTATTGGGTTCAGGTCTGACTGACAAGGCCACTCCAGGACCTTGAGATGCTTCTTACGAAGCCACTCCTTAGTTGCCCTAGCTGTGTGTTTCGGGTCATTGTCATGCTGAAAGACCCAGCCATGACCCATCTTTAATGCTCTTCCTGAGGGAAGGAGGTTGTTGGCCAATACCTCGCAATACATGGCCCCATCCATCCTCCCCTCAATACGGTGCAGTCGTACTGTCCCCTTTGCAGAAAAGCATCCCCAAAGAATGATGTTTCTACCTCCATGCTTCACGGTTGGGATGGTGTCCTTGGGGTTGTACTCATCCTTCTTCTTCCTCCAAACACGGCAAGTGGAGTTTAGACTAAAAAGCTCTATTTTTTGTCTCATCAGTTCACATGACCTTTTCCCATTCCTCCTCTGGATCATCCAGATGGTCATTGGCAAACTTCAGACGGGCCTGGACATGCGCTGGCTTGAGCAGGGGGACCTTGTGTGCTCTGCAGGATTTTAATCAATGACAGCGTAGTGTGTTTCTAATGGTTTTCTTTGAAACTGTGGTCCCAGCTCTCTTCAGGTCATTGACAAGATCCTGCCGTGTAGTTCCTCACCTTCCTTATGATCATTGATGCCCCACGAGCGAGATCTTGCATGGTGCCCCAGACCGAGGTAGAGGTGGCGCTGGAACCTCAGAGGACACTGGAGACTCAGGAGACCTGGGCTGTGCATTTCATAAATGTTAGCTTTATGAAATCGTATCTCATCTTATGATGACACAGGGAGTGTCCTCATAAACCATGTAATTTGGTGTTCAAGCCATATTTGCTATGCTATGTACAGCCGTGGCCAAAAGTTTTGAGAATTCCATAATTAGTTCCATATTAGTTTTCACAAAGTTTGCTGCTAAACTGCTTTTAGATCTTTATTTCAGTTGTTTCTGTGATGTACTGAAATATAATTACAAGCACTTCATACGTTTCAAAGGCTTTTATCGAAAATTACATGACATTTATGCAAAGAGTCAGTGTTTGCAGTGTTGGCCGTTCTTTTTCAGGACCTCTGCAATTCGACTGGGCATGCTCTCAATCAACTTCTGGGCCAAATCCTGAATGATAGCAACCCATTCTTTCATAATCACTTCTTGGAGTTTGTCAGAATTAGTGGGTTTTTGTTTGTCCACCCGCCTCTTGAGGATTGACCACAAGTTCTCAATGGGATTAAGATCTGGGGAGTTTCCAGGCCATGGACCCAAAATTTTAACGTTCTGGTCCCCGAGCCACTTAGTTATCACTTTTGCCTTATGGCACGGTGCTCCATCGTGCTGCAAAATGCATTGTTCTTCACCAAACTGTTGTTGGATTGTTGGAAGAAGTTGCTGTTGGAGGGTACCATTCTTTATTCATGGCTGTGTTTTTGGGCAGAATTGTGAGTGAGCCCACTCCCTTGGATGAGAAGCAACCCCACACATGAATGGTCTCAGGATGCTTTACTGTTGGCATGACACAGGACTGATGGTAGTGCTCACCTTTTTTTCTCCTAACAAGCCTTTTCCCAGATGCCCCAAACAATCGGAAAGGGGCTTCATCGGAGAATGACTTTGCCCCAGTCCTCAGCAGTCCATTCACGGTACTTTCTGCAGAAGCTCAATCTGTCCCTGATGTTTTTTTTTTTGGAGAGAAGTGGCTTCTTTGCTGCCCTTCTTGACACCAGGCCATCTTCCAAAAGTCTTTGCCTCACTGTGCGTGCAGATGCGCTCACACCTGCCTGCTGCCATTCCTGAGCAAGCTCTGCACTGGTGGCACTCCGATCCCGCAGCTGAATCCTCTTTAGGAGACGATCCTGGCATTTGCTGGACTTTCTTGGACGCCCTGAAGCCTTCTTTACAAGAATTGAATCTCTTTTCTTGAAGTTGCTGATGATCCTACAAATTGTTGATTTAGGTGCAATCTTAGTAGCCACAATATCCTTGCCTGTGAAGCCATTTTTATGCAACGCAATGATGGCTGCACGTGTTTCTTTGCAGGTCACCATGGTTAACAATGGAAGAACAATGATTTCAAGCATCACCCTCCTTTTAACATGTCAAGTCTGCCATTCTAACCCAATCAGCCTGACATAACAATCTCCAGCCTTGTGCTCGTCAACATTCTCACCTGAGTTAACAAGACGATTACTGAAATGATCTCAGCAGGTCCTTTAATGACAGAAATGAAATGCAGTGGAAAGGTTTTTTTGGGATTAAGTTAATTTTCATGGCAAAGAAGGACTATGCAATTCATCTGATCACTCTTCATAACATTCTGGAGTATATGCAAATTGCTATTATAAAAACTTAAGCAGCAAATTTTCCAATTTCCAATATTTATGTAATTCTCAAAACTTTTGGCCACGATTGTATGGGCCGCTTTAGGTTCACATTCAGAATCGCCAGTGATTACACTCCTTCATCTTTGCCAAAATAGCCTCAGAGATCTGGGCCACATTTTCTACATTATATGTGGGCCAGTTTAGGGTCACACCCTGGTTGGCCAGTGCTGAATGTGCCGTACATTTGCCAAATATGGTCCAAAGTTGGAGTAATGTGTTCAGGCCATATTTTCCAAGCCTTGTGTGGGTCACTTTAGGTTCATATTCAGATTCACCAGTCATTACTGTCCCAAAAGTTTGCCAAAACAGCCCAGATATGTTTTAAGATAATTTGGCCACAATTGCTACTTTGTATCTGGGCCCGTTTAGGGTCACACCCTGTTTAGCCAGTGCTGACTGTGCTGTACATTTGCCAAATGCGGTCTAAAGTTGGAAAAATATATTAGGGCCATATTTAGGTATGCCATGTGTGGGCCACTTTTGGTTCACATTCAGAATCGCTAGTGATTACTGTCCCACATCTTTGCCAAAACTGGCCCAGATATGTTTTAAGATAACTCGCCACATTTGCTGGACATATGTGGGCCTAATTTGGTTTACACCCAGATTAACCATTGTCGATTGTGCCACATTTTTGCCAAAGATGGCCCACATTTGGTTTGTGATATTTGGGCCATATTCATCATATATTATATTGGCCACTTTAGGCTCACGTTCAGTTTTCACATTGAGGTAAGTGCCGCATCTTTGCCTAAAAATGTCCACATAATTTACACAAAATTAATTTAAAATATTTGAGCCATATTTGCCGTGTTACATGTGGGCCACTTAAGGGTCACATACGTTTTGTCCAGGCCATAATAAGGCCTGCAGTCCCACATCATTGCCTGAAGTTTCTGACATCCATTTGTTTTTAACATGTTGTTAAAATGATCAAAACAGTTATATCTTTTATATTTTTATATATTTTATTATTTATTTATTTACATTTACCACAAACATATATAACAGCAGTTCATGCAAAATGTAATGAGCATATGGTTCCTGAAAGGTTTCTATCAGGATTAAATAAACTGTCTCTGTGGCCACACATAATTCATGCACCGTCAAAACTGAATCCACAGCATAGCTCTGAGTCAAGCCTGAGTGCTTCCAAGACATCAGAAAACTTTTGTGAGAACCCTACTACGGTCATGTCCTCGGTCTGCCTGAACCCCATAGCAACTTCCAGCAGCTCATTCTGAATTTCAGGGCTAATGCACTTCCAGTTGTAGGCAATGCATTACAACGAGACTCTTTTCCAAAACCATTGTAACTACAACACAAATCAGCACATCCACCATTTGAATCATGAAAAAAAAAAACATATTTCTTATAACTTTACCCTACAAGTTGTATTAAAGCAACAAAACAACAAAATGTAAAAATAATGTAAAAACCACAATTTTCAAAAGACTGAACTTAAAGTGTTTTTGGAGAAGGTAAAAAATCATAAACAACAGCTGGCCATGGATACGTATAAATCACTGAGGAGGTGGAGGGACTTTGCTGGTGTCACAAAACAGAAGGCTCCAGCTTGTAAAAGAGAAGCTCTGACTGCAAATGAAGAGAAAGCTTTGGCCGATCTCGTCCCAAGCCAAAGCATTAAACTATGAAAAATATTGAAACAGCATGACAAAAAGGCTATATTGCAATTAAAAACCTATTAAGAATCCAATTACAATATGAGAAACAATGCAGTTAAACTGTGCTTTATTACTGCCACAAGAAATTGATAAATCACTCATGCATAGCTGGTTAATTTCGATTCCTGATTATTAGACAGCAAAGTGTTTCCATTCATCACTCATGTGTATCAGTAGCAAGTTTACTAATGGCCGAGTCCTACAGCTTGAGCACAGAAGGAGACCCAGAAATCAGGCAGTGGACATCAATGACCACTTGACTCCCTATCCCAGAGTTTCCCAAAAGGGGGTTCTCGGATGCCTGGGGGTTCGTGGGGTGATATAAAGTTAATACTTATCTAAATCATAAAAATCTAAAAAATAATATTTTAATTATTGTTTTAAAATTATTGCAACATAATCTTTAAAAAATCATGGGGTACTTCAAGAAAATATTCAATATCAAAGTAGTAGGCAAACAAAAAGTTTGGGAAACCATGCTCTATGCAGTGAGGATATTGTGACAAAATCCCAAAAGACAAAGATCCTTCAAACTCTGCAGATCATGTAACCACAACTTCATAGGGCCACGTGCAATGAAAACTTCACCAACAGTTGCAAGTCTTAGTTTTATCATTTACATTTGGCAGACGCTTCAACTGCATTCAAGGTATCCTTTCATGCATTCCATGGGAATCAAACCCATGACCTTGGCGTTGCTTTTGCTATGCTCTAGACCAGGGGTGCCCAAACTCGGTCTACTGTACTGCAGAGTTTAGCTCCAACTTGCCTTAACACACCTGTCTGGAAGTTTCTAGCATGCCTAGGAAAACCTTAATTAGCTGGTTCAGGACAGTGACCCTCCAGGAGATGGTTTGGACACCCCTGCTCTAACCCTACTGCTTGGGCTACAGGGAAGCCACAGAACTGAATTACTTACACTTGAGTTGTGCTGCATTATTATTCTGTGAGGTTTTTATATGGAGGTGTTCGGTAATTGTCTGGAGCTCAGCAAGTCTTCAGTCAGCAAGGCTGGGACAGCAGTATCCCCTTTGCTATTATGGCTTATGAATCTAAAGCTTTCCTCAAAACACCTCAAGAAATCCAGTTGGCCGAACAACACTTCCAAAACACTGCCAACATTCCTAAGGTGATTGGCAATATCGATGGCACCATAATCCCGGAAGCGAATCCCTGGGGTGAATAAGCCATTGTACATTTGCAGTAAGGACAATCCAGCCAGGACTATGTAATTATTTTTCTAGTCAAGTCTAGTCTGGTCTGACTTGGGCTGAATAATGACATTATATCCTTCCTTTAGTACTGCTTTGTAGCTCAACTGAATTTGTTTCAAAATTGATGTACACTGCAACATGGAGAGTGATATTGAAGCTGAGCGGAATAATGATAATATAATAATGACAATTGTCTTCTGTAGAGCCTCTTCCCAGCTAACAAAAGAAATAAGAATGCTTACTAAGATTCATATTAAGCTATGAAAACATTACTTCTCAATGTTCTTTGAATGTTCAAAATGTTAAGTGCTTTAAAAACCTTTTTCTTGGTCTTCGTCTGAACATTAAGAGAACATTCTATTTGATAATTTTGCAAACATTATGAAAATGTTACATTTGAATGTTCTCTGAACAATCCGTTTAAAAAACATTTAAAAAAATATTAGACAAACTTGTTTCAGGAAGTCATTGTTGATAGCCTTGCGGTTAGTGCAACATCTAGCACAACTGTTCTAACCCCAAGTTCAATTCCCAACTTCTGGGGCCTCATTTATAACCGTTGCGTTCGAACTTGACGGGAAAATTCGAGCACCCTCACGCAAACTCTGACCCATCCGTACAATCACTTTTACTAGAGTGAGAAAAGTAATGAAGTAAATAGATGTACTTTAAACTCTGTTTTCGTTACACATTTACATTAATATTCCACTTTTATTAATGGCCATAAGCCCTAAAATTACATAAAGTCATTACGCAGAAGATAAACAAAAATGGTATGGATTTTGTGCTGCTTTTGATCACTTTTACTGCGACACGCTGTTTTAATGACAGTGATAGGAGCACAATAATTCCTCTTTAAACTAGCGAGAGCGATGATCAGTGATGCACACTTACTGCGATATAATGATCGGTCGGTTTGAACAGGTTCAATGATAATATCTTACTGTACAAGCACAGCTAGAGGAGGTGTTGATGTCTGTACAGGCATCTTCAAACAATTATGAATAATACCACTGTATTTGAAGGATACAACTTGAAGAAAACGATAAGATATATACTTTTCCTTTTTAAAATACTTTGCCGCGTCAGACAATTTTATTTACGCTGCAATGAATAAGTAGGCCTATATCTGTATCCACTAAAATAGCCTAAACTACGGTAGCTGAGAGAGCTCAACGCGCTGCAAATTACATAAACACATGCAAATAGAAAAAAACACCAACAAGTTAAGAAAACGTGATCATCAGTTTGACAACGCATGTGCTGCAAATCCTCACAACACAAGCAAACACAGAAACGCTCTACAAAGAGCACAAACCACAACGGAAATGTTTCAAGGGGACCCCAAAAAGTGACGAACCCTACTAGGAGCTGCTTATTAGCTGTGTCCGAAACCACTCACCCGTTCACTTATTCACTAATCCCTATGTAGTGTACGGCATTTGAGTGCACAGTGTGTTCACAATCATTAAATACTATAGAAAATGCAAACAAAAATAAACACACATTAACAAGTGTACATTATTTCATATATTAATTATTTTTAATAAAGTGTTTTTCAGTTTGCTAGAAACTCGTGCTCACAGATGACGGGTCGCCGCGCGGCCTCAGGCGGCCGTTACGATGACGTTACATTATTATGAAACAGATGATTGACGAATATTTTTAAATCACCCACTAAATTATCATCTCTTAAAGTGAGTTAAAAACAATGCCACATATTAAAACACTTTGCTGTTAGTGAAACACATTACATTGAGTTAATGCCTACATAATATATGTTGAAAATATTTCTTCGCTGCTGTTGTCAAATAGGGTTCATCAATTTTTGGGGTCCCCTTGAAACATTTCCGTTTGTGCTACTTGCAGTGCGTTTCTGTGTTTGCTTGTGCTGTGAGGATTTAAAGCACGTGTTGTCAAACTGATGATCACGTTTTCTTAATTTGTTGGTGTTTTGTTCTATTTGCATGTGTTTTTTTATTTGCAGCGCGTTGAGCTCTCTGGGCCACCGTACTAAATATACTAAAAGATATGATCACCTGCAAAACTGCACAAAAAGATTTCATTCTAATTGTTTAAAACAATAAAAATACTATTTGCACTGTGGAAATGAATGAATCAGCTCTATTCTAAAAACTTTTGCATTTTATTTTATTTTATAGCTACAATTTTCTTTTTATGGAAATTTTGATATATTTATTATAAAACAACAAGGATATTAGATTATTTTTTAGCAATATATATAGCACAAATGGTATTTATAGTCCGTATGTAATATTTCCCAATGTCTTGTACTTTTGACGGTGTTAACAATTGTGTCACGTGGATGGGAATGTGCATGGAAATGATATGCAGATGAGGTTATGCATAGTAAATGCATATTCACATATTTTCCTGTTTATTTCTGTGAAGCTGCTTTGAAACGATATGTATTGTATAAATAAATGTGAGTTGACTTCACTTGATATTGTCAGATGGCTAATGGTGAATTCATTTGGTTAATGTTGTGTGGTATTCTGTTTTGCTTCACTGATCTTGGACTTGTTTTTGTGTGTGTTTGTGTGTGTGTGAGTATTTTGAATATATTTTTTATTATAAACAGAATATTTGTTTTTTTTTTCTCTATCATTTCGCCTGAGTCATTTGGACAACCACACAGACAGCTTCTGTAAGTAACAGTAAGAGAAAGTCTTTTGGCTTTGTGCAGACATTTACATTATTACTAAATGAAATGGATACACTAAACATTGCCAGCACTGTCTGAAAAAATTCTTCAGATTTCTTCACTTCCAAAATGGCAATTTAAAGACTGAAAACCAAATCTGATTTGTGTGCAATGTAAACAAAGTCTTCTGACTTCTTAGTAGCACATAAATTGGTGCAGAAGTCTCCAGCAAGTTTGCTTTAATGATCCGAATGCCTAAAGGCCATGATTACTCTTCAGTGCGCTTGCCAAGTTAATGCTCTCAAAGACAAAATAAGTTGAGCCATGCGAGTCTGCAAAGGTAATGAACTGACTCCTGACGAGAACATTTTAGAATGAACATTTCTATTCTAAAATATTTTAGACTAATCATGGCTGATTAGTCTGGGCAGTGGGTTATGGGAAATGGAGTACGTGATAGTGAGGCAATAGTGCATTTATGTGAGTAAAAACGTTTTTACTGTCACTATTGCTTTGCTACAGATCGTTTGACATGTATGGATTGTGTGTACATGTCTAACCAAAATCAAAAGCGACCAGGGATTTCTGATATGCAATGATTCGTGTACAGTCGACGTTGTCTCAAAATCGTGAGTCACTAAACAGTCAACTCCACATTCTCTGGGTAGGATGAAAATAATCTGTTATTTAAACTTCGATTAATTTATATATATAGAAAGAACGCTCCCTTTACAATCTCTGGAGCTGTCAATCAAACAGTGCGAGGTTAGGCCTATCAGTGGCTGAGAGTTCTGGAATTTACACTCTCGCCAAAACTAAAGGGTAAAAGAAGATTGTAACTGTTGCTCTGTCTTTTTACTCTTTGCTCTCTTGTCGCTCTGTTTTTGTAACGATCGTCAGTTGAAGTGCACGCTATGGCCATTAGAGGGCGCTTCACCTTGGGCCATGCACTTCACACTCACACTCTCATTCACTCCATTCATGCGAACTACATTTCCTAGAAGCCCCGTACCAATCACTGATCACCCCACCAGCTGCAGCTCATTATCAGGACTATATTAACACACTGCACTTACAAACCATTGTGAGGTCTTGTTATTTCTTAGTGATTGACATTTCTGAGTGTTTCATTCCTGTCTTGTCTGCCCGTTTTTGATCCTGCCCGTTTCCTCTGTTTTTTGATATTTATCTGCCTGCCCTTGGATCCATAGCTTGGTATCTTTGGACTTTGTTGAATTGCTGCCTTTCTGCCTGTTCTACTTTTACGACTCTGCCTATTCCATGGCAGACAAGAAATTTACAGTTTTCTACCATCTTGCTAATAATGTTTCTTTAGTCATTCGGCAACCCTGCAGCCTGAACCCCTGTAGGTGAACCACCCTTACAAGACACACACTTAAAACAAAATTTTCAAAACAGATGGCTAAAATCATGGAAGGAAAAATGCTGTTTATGCTGTTTATAAATTATGACCATTTTTGATGTAAAAATCCTATTAACATACTAACAAGTGCACTACAGGAAACATTATAAAATAATAAAATAATTCAATTCATGACCACTATAAATCAGGATTGGTAGGCAACCTCATCTTGTATACATTTTGGCTCTGTTGTGAATGTTCTTTCCAACAACAAAGCAGCTGAACACGACAAAACCTCAATTACGACATCAGAAGTCGGTACTAATAATTTTATGATAGCTGATGGCAGCATGTATCATACATAGCCCATATGTCCCAAACAATTATTAGTTATGATATACTGCTAAATGCAGCAGCATTTTCATTGCCAGAAAGTGCATTGATGGTATAAATGTGACAAATACAACTTTTAACTCGACCCTCTGGTGAGGCTCACATTGTGTTAAAAAATGACCAAGTTTTTTATTTTATTTATTTTAATGAAATCAATGTACTATATTTTAGTTTGATGATATTTTTTTTATTTAATATCTTGTATTTTTAGGGGATTCCGTGGTACTAAATTATATTTATGGAATAGTTATGATCCATTTATTAATCACAGTTTGAGCATAGACCTGAAAATGAAATTTCCAACTTAAATCTTAAATTATGTTGAATTATGTAGAATCTCATTATGTAGAAGAGTATAGTGAGAGAGATATCGAGTATCGAGAAAATCAGTTTGAAAGTTCGCTGTGATCTGGGTTTTCCCGTTCCCTGCTGACACCGACAGCACCAGTCAAAAGCATTTGTCATTTGCATCTTGGTCCGTGTGCACAATAAGTTTCAATATAAAAGTCTTTGCGACTGAGTGACTCGCTCATAAAGACGATCTTTGCCTCCATCTAAAGGTGTAAGAAATTTAATTTCTGTTGCTGTTCATGGTCAGGAACTATTTTTTTTCCAGTGGTTTTACTTTATGAAAGTTCCATTGATACATAGTTTTTGGCTTTAATCTTTGTATTATGTGGTAACCGTGTTATAAAAGTAATAAGCCCCATGAAGCCGTGGTTTACAGTGAATTAATAACAACTAAGGGGCATATGTAGTTAGGCATTACGCAGAGCTTATTGCTGAACTTGTGTTACAAATTTGAGGTTGATATCTCAAAAAATGAGCTTTCAGTAAGAGTTTGTTTTGTGCCAAACGTTTCCATTAGATGAGATCTGCTTCCCATTCTTTACCATTGCAGTACAAACAGTACAACTGACCCTTTGTCTGCAGTTTGATTGACAGGCGATCTGACCAATCATAACCCCAAATTCTTGAACTTCAAAAATTATGTGTACTCACGTCTTTCCACACTTGAAACAACATTCCTTCTGATGTTCATTCATGTTTATTTGATGCTATAAATGAAATAGGATGAAAATATGTTACAGTATTTTAAATATGAAACTTTTTCATATCAAAAGTAACCTGCTCTGTCTTGTCTGTCAATGTTGTCAGTGTCGTCTTTGCTCTGCAATGTATTTTTCACAACGTGAGAACATGTGTGGTGTGAGAGCGCATGGCTTGTTGGACATAACAAGAGTAACTAAACCTTTGCGAAGGGTCAATTGTGACTATTTTTTTCAGGACCATTTAACCTTTTTGAATTGTGTCCATTATTATTATTTATTCATTCATTTTATTTTTTCATCACATAGCAAGTGCCAAAACCTTTCGTACCATTCTGATTAAGTAAAACATGTCATTTGCACATTTTATGCACATCTTATGTACAGTTTATTTTTGAAGTTTTAGATCTTTCTAAAGTTCCCTGCACAGTTTTTTTGCCTTTGAAACACTGACAGTGAGTAATCCCTTTTCCTTCTCACATAGTTCATTCACTTCATTTATGTATTCAGCATCTTTATTTTCACTCACCTCACATGCTGGTTCACCATCTGCATTCATATCAGGTCCTGCATCTCGGCTCAGTTTCTGACACTTTGGCCTTTCTTTATTTTCCTTATTTTCGACTGTTATTACTGTTGTGTATTCACCTTGCGGTCAGTAATCTGAATAGTGCTTATCCTTGTTTATGTGGAGAATCGTTTATGTCCTTAGCCTTTGCATTCAAAACACAGAGAAGCATAAATCATGAATGAGCTCTCACATGGTTAACAATTCAATACAATGGGGCGTTTGCATTTTTCCATCCCAAGACATTAAATAACAACTAAACCCCATTACAGTACTGTGACATTGTGGTCATGGAGAAAGAGAAATAAGGTGAGGATCTAAATAAGACAATTATTGAAGGGACAGCCATTTGTAGTAGTGTCCGAAACCATAGTGGACATTATCCGAGTACACGCATTCAATTCCACAATGCACCACAAAAATGTATGCTCAGCGGCTAGAGAATACCCATAATGCACCGTGAGAGTAGTGTGCCGAATGAATTCCCATATCTGACCAGAAGATGCCGGCCACAGCTTAATCATCCATTCATCCATTTTCTAAACTGCTGGTCCAATGTGGTTACAGCGTAATATCATACAGGTATGGTTCCTTTTTAATTGATTATTATATTGTTGAATTAAGATTTATACATAGTTTTCATTTGAGTTCAAGATCAATCTTTTCAGCTTACTACTGGAGCTGCCAGTTTGCTCAATTTCAAATAATTATTAACAAACAAGAATAAACTATACACAAAAGCAGCAGCCCTTCCAATGCAATCAGTGTCCAAATTTGCTCACTTGTTTTCATTCACTCCCTTAAGTGAACTATATTAGTGGACTAATTCAGTGAATGAGGGCATAGGGGGCGATTTCACACACAGCCCCAGAATAGTTTTCAAAGGCAAAAGAACTTGAAATTTTGAGTCAAACAATAAATGATTGTGAAGTCCTTTAAAGCATGTGAATGGAATGAATCTACAAAAGATTTCTATTTGAACAATATTATTGTAATGATGAATGAACTACCACAAGAGCGCACTTCAGCCTGGACTTTACACACACATGCATATTCACTCCCGGACTTCACTTCCCACAATGCACTACACACCCTCTCACTCACACCTGCGCACTACATTTCCCAGAAGCCTTGTCCCCTGTCACTGATCACCCCAGACAGCTGCAGCACATTATCCGTCATTATTTACGCACCATTCACACACACACACAAACGGCAAAGTCTTGATTTGGTTCCCCTGTCAATTCCGAGCGTTATTTCCGTGTTTGATTTCCCGTTTTCCCCATTGTCTGATTCTTGCTGCCTATACCGACATTCCCGCCTGTGTATTTGACTACGATTCTGTTTATCCCTTGCCATTCCTGTTTGTTGTTCATCGACATTTGCCTGTTTGACTACTCATTTCTTAATTAAGCTGCATTTGGATCTCATTCCGCTGTCTGTGCATTACAATTATACTTCTTTATAATACAAAGGGCAACAATTTCAATACATCAAAACCTTACTCTGATCGTCCAAGATGCTTAAATTTTATAACAAAACTTTAATACCTGTATAAGAGCAAATCTTTGATTCACATTTGTGAATGTGAAAGGACACATGGCATGCTAAGCTCTGACAACCGTGCGAGGCAAAGTTTCTCTGTCTGCATAACTGTGTACACCAATCTCTCAGCATATGATGCACTCAATTAAAACATTCCCAGCATGCACTAGAGAAAGATGACTCTCATCTGTCATTATAGTTTGGTGCTGAAAGCTGGGACACATCACTGATGGGTTTGGGACTCTGAAGTTTGAGGTGATAAGGAACCTTATCTGGTGCTATTATTTTGGACTTCATGTCAAACTGTAGCCTCACTACTGTTCAGGAAACTGAACCTGGCAACCTCAAAACCTCTGTAAACATTACTTACTTTGGGCTCGTGCAATTAGAGGACAAATGTTGCTACCTCTGTCGCATATAAAGCACTTGCTAATTAATTCACATTACATTTTTAAACAATTGGATAAGCTTTTTTCCAACACTTAGAAAAAGTTTTTTTTTAATTCTTCACACAATCTGCACAACAGTGTTTCAGTTGCTATAACACAATAACCATATTCCTGAAAGGCATGAAGAGTTTTCACACAATTTAAAAAAATACTAGGCCTGTAGCCTCATTCAAGCAAAATGATATTATGTTGTAGACACGGTGTAGACACGGTGTAACTGTCTGGTAGAAGTCTGCTGCAGAGCTGGATTTAGTGCGGGCTCGGCGAAAGTGTTCATCAAGGGCATATCTCACGAGTACTCTTCTGAAACATAAAATAACAAACGAGGCATCCCGTGGTCTTGTGGGATTCAATTGACACATGCATGCGGCGGCCATTGTAAGTGCACAATACCACAAATGCACATGAAAGCTGTGTCCCAGCTTCGAAGGACGTGAAGGTCGGACCGGGAGTTGGTAAATGAGACCGACTGTAGTTAAACTTTTGTACTGGACTTTTTTGAAAGTTAAACTGTCTTAAAGCAATCGTGTTCACAATGGTCCATTTCTGTATATATGATGTTTTATTAACAAAGTTCGGGAGGAACACATTCAAATGATCTAACTAATCATCACATCACTTCAACTAGTCCAGTAATCGGGGGAGTCGGGCTTGTAACCCGAAGGTTGCTGGTTCGATGCCCATGCCGGCAGGAATTGAAGGTGGGGATTGTGAATGAGCAGCACTTGCTCCACCTTCGATACCATGACTAAAGTGCCCTTGAGCAAGACACGAAACCCCCAATTGCTCCCCTTGTTTGGATGAAAGCGTCAGCCAAATGAATAAATGTAAATGTAAATGTCTACCCAATCAGCACGAGCGGAGACCTATATATTAATGCAGTCGACTCACCTATGTTTTTGGAACAGTTTTCAGCGTCCCTCCACCACCCGGGCTCCTCACACTTGCCCGGTTACTTCCTAAACTAGAATACGGGGGGAATACTCTGGGCTCGGGCCAAATACTGAGCCTGGAGCCCTCTCCTCGGACAGCATGCCAAATATGCATACTAATTACTCAATCTTATTATTTGTAAGTGTGAACTCGTGAAGTAAACTACATGTAATCGCATCTTGGGAAGATACATGTCTTGGGTAGGCAAGGTCGTGGAAGGATCCAAGAAGGATGCATGTGGAGGCCGCAATTGAAGGATTAGAATTGGGATAGCCTTCATTGCACCACTGTGATGCAATCTGCCTTCGAATGTGACCTTTGAAGTAGGCAGCCTCTGAATTTGGAGTGTGCCATTTGAGACAGGGCCAAAGCGGCATTAGCTATGTCACGAAAGTGTGGACTCAGAGGAAGATCTCGAGGGGTTAGGGTTTCATTTGGGAAAGTAATACACAAGTAATAGGCTGCAGTGTAAGCAGCAAGTAGAGCATATAGTATAACCCAACTTCTTCTTCTTTTTTTATTTGTTGGTAGAGGGAGCTGAAATGAAAACAACAGATTCTAAGCAGTTGTACTCATAAAAATACTCTTTGCAATTAGAATAGGTCCAGACAGATTTCAGTCACTGAATTGCCTTTTTCTCATGTATTTTGTGTAGTTTTTGAAATATATGTGAAATACTGTATTTGAATTTAATTTTTTCCCCCAATCAGTATTGGTATCTTGATCCATTTCAACTGAGGTATTTTGTATTTTTTATACATTTTCATGCTCATCTCTGACCCTACACTCAACCTAACAAGAGCAAGCGTGAGATAAAAAGCCACCTCGACTTTAATGAAAACAGCACAGAGAAAAGTATTGTTTA
Source organism: Opsariichthys bidens (assembly GCA_037194245.1). Taxonomy (NCBI): domain Eukaryota; kingdom Metazoa; phylum Chordata; class Actinopteri; order Cypriniformes; family Xenocyprididae; genus Opsariichthys; species Opsariichthys bidens. The sequence goes on along the minus strand of CM074307.1, from coordinate 3,584,813 downwards.
CTTTCAGAACAATCCCCCTCCCCCCCAACAAATGAACGGCAATAACATTGACAGCCAATCAGAATCCATCCTGCTTTCAGAGCTTGAGCAGCAGAGGACATAATTGAAGCGTGCGCTTAGAACGTAGCTATAGTTCTTGGTGTGAACAGGCTGTGTACCAGATGAGCTATGTTTAGTACGTATGAAGTGCCAAACATACGGAGCTGGTTACGTGATGCAAACATCAAAATGAATTGAGTTAAAAAAAGAAATGCTGCAACAGATTTCAGGAGACCTCACAATTATGTTGAGACATTTGGTGTAAAAGTACGGTGGCCGAGAGAGCTCAACGCGCTGCAAATAGAAAAAAACACCAACAAAACGTGAGCATCAGTTTGACAACGCATGTGCTGCAAATCCTCACAACACAAGCAAACACAGAAATGTGCTGCAAATAGCGCAAATCACGACGGAAATGTTTCAAGGGGACCCCAAAAAGTGACGAACCCTACTACGAGCTGGTTATTAGCTGTGTCCGAAACCACTCACCCGTTCACTTATTCACTAATCCCAATGTAGTGTACGGCATTTGAGTGCACAGTGCAATTATTAGCGAATATTTCTAAATCATCCACTAAATTATCAACTCGTTAAAGTTGAATGAGTTAAAAAACGCCACATATTAAAACACTTTGCTGTTAGTGAAACACATTTGAGTTAATGAAATAAATATTTTAGCTGCTGTTGTCGGGTTCGTCATTTTTTGGGGTCCCCTTGAAACATTTCCGTTGTGGTTTGTGTATTTGCAGCACGTTTCTGTGTTTGCTTGTGCTGTGAGGATTTGCAGCACATGCGTTGTCAAACTGATGATCACGTTTTCTTAATTTGTTGGTGTTTTTTCTATTTGCATGTGTTTTCTTATAGCGTGTTGAGCTCTCTGGTCCACCGTATAAAATGGTTAAAATCTCACTTTTAACAACTCTGAGGCAGTTCATCTTCAGATGTATTTTTTCTTTAATAACTTTAAAAGGTAATGTAGAAATCTGAGCAATCGTAAAGCTGCCTTTATACTGAATCTCACTTTCAAAATTGCCTGCTGGAAAAAGTAAAAAAGGCCAAGCAGATCAAGCACTGGCTTCATTCATTCATTCATTCATTCATTGAAGAAAGAACATAGCCCAAAAATGTGATGTTACTTCTTGCTTTACTGGAAACACCATCTTTTGTTTATTACCATAATAAGTGGATTTGTATGTGTACTCATACTGTGACAGATTGCACATTTCCCCTCTGCGTCTGAACAAAACACTGAATGCAACCCTGCAGGTAATCTCAGATCTCAGCTGCCTCTTTTATGAATGCGAGCCGTAATAATGAGGATTAAAGATTGAGGCATGTTTGCTGGTGTAAAAGCTCATTTGAGAGTCAGCGGGCCAGTACGACGATGCACTCTTTAAAATACTTCAAGCTAAAAACACGTTCTGTTGTGTGAAAAGCTTTTCAGTGTATTGAGTATTTCTTTTGGACTGCTAGGGGGAGCTCTAGTCTTTTCGCTGAAGTCTATCCACCTTGCTCCTCGACGCAGGGTTGCCAGATTGTCTTAGCGAATGTAATCGTCATTTGCCTCTTCTAATGATTTACAATGAAAATGGACATCACGATGGTCATATCTTTATTACTTAACATTCGTTACCTTTTACAAATCATGAGCATGAAGGGTTTATTCATCTCAGTAAAGCAGATAACTCGTCTATTTTTCAGTAAGCTATGGTATAAGTCTATCACATTTCCAAATAAAGCAATAGTCTAAAATAGGCCTATATAAAATATTAAAGTGATGCAAATGGATGAAACTGAGAAGGAATCAAACAGAAATCATGTACGAAACGCATATAATGAAATGCTCCTTTCAGCTTTTATAGAACTTTTTTTTTGTTCTAAGATTTGGATTTGGCCCATAAGGACCGATTCCAAGCTCTAAATTCAGACACATTCTTGAACAGCCAGACACCACTGAACTAAAACTTACTTTGTTACATAAACATTTTAGATCTGGTTAAAAATTGCCACTTGGAATGAACTATTAAAAAGGAATCAACTTTATCCGCTGTTTCCGACGCGCGCTTTGTGCCATTTTGAAGGAATATCTGGCAACCCTCTTTCAACCCGCATTTCTCTTGGTGTGTGCGCTGAGATCGGACTGTCACCGCGCTCAGATCGGCGCATTATACCGGAGCTGCACCTGGACTTCACCAGTACGCTGCTTTAACATACAGCTGGAGAACTTTGGATGTACATACTTGTTTACCGCTGCCCGACATTTGATCTGTTTTTGGAGAAGGGCGATATGGGGACACGGCGTGCCGAGGTGGCACTCAGACTGATGATGGGGATCCAAACAAGGAGCCTTTTTATTCCTTTTCAGAAGCTCCTGTAAAACAATTGGATATCAGGACATTGATGACCCTGAGAGCGTCAGTTTGGAGTTAACCTCACAGGATAGAAAGGAATCGAAGGTTGGAGAAACAGAGTAACACCATTTAATTCTGCGCGCAAGGACGATTTTCATCGCATAAAAGAGACTGATTGTGTCCCGAGACGCGCGTGTGCGGACTGTGCGCCCGGTGCGCAAAAAGACCCCTCCATCACCAAGAAGCTTCGCGGGTAAGTTCAGCCTGATTTCATAGCGCCCTGGAAATCTATCCATCGTCACCTATTGAAAATAGTACTATCCTGTTGTTTTATATAAAAGTGATTTGTTTGGATGGTGTTTGCGCTGGTTATTAAGATGATTAACCTCTGTGCGTGTTTCCAAGTCGCTGTCCTTTCCCAGTTCCTAACATCATATTTATATAAAAAAAATATAATACTCGTGAGCAGCTCATGGATTGTTCTCAAAAGGTTGGTTACCCAACATATCAGTTGGTGTTTTTAATTTCCTATTCAACATCATGCCAGATTGAGGAGAGCTTTGGAGTGTTTTAAGTACTTTTACCGCAATGCTTCATTATATGTGCATGTGGCTCCGTTGCGCTCACCTTTTATACTCTGCGCTGTACGTGGCATCCGTGCTCAATTACTATTTGTATACATTCATTACGTAATAAAGACTCCAATTAACTTCCTTTAGAACTTACTGGATTAAGATCATTGAAATCCTGACGCTTTCTCTGAAGCGCGCAGCTGCGCAAACGCGAACCATGTCAATTGACGCAGTCTGTGGAGAAAATGTGGTTTAAAACTGATTCAGCTCCTCTGTGATCCACGGGCTCATTGCGCTGTATTAGTTTCAGTAGATTTTCTGTTGTTGGAAGGAAACTGCATAAATGCCCATACTTCAGGAATAATGGAGCTGGCCTTTTCCAGGAGCCTCTGAAGGGACATTAGGAGCTCTCTCTGTTAGTCTCACCTGAATGCATGCTTTCCTTGGAGAGCTACTGCTTGACATTCTACTGGAAGACGAGGGAGATTGAATGGGCGAATGTGTTCTGCATTGATGCCTGAAGCATTCATGTAGTAACTTTGCTCTCAGCGGAACGTTCTTGCTCTTCAGAGAACCAGAGTGAACAAACCGTCAAAATGTGTCCGATTTGGAAACCGGGCAAAAAAGAAAAAGGGGGGTATCAGATACTGGCTCATCGTTTTGCCACATAAAAAGAGTGACCAGAAAGATCACATGCTCTAGGTATTAAAAAAAGTATAAAGCTACTTTCACATGAAGGATGATAAGGCCTATGAGAAATATAAAGTTTTAATAAATGTTATAATTCTACGAGAATAGAGAACAGGATAATGATAACGACCCCTTCAAGGATTCATTACATAATAAACACTCCAATATTAACGTCCTACTGAACTGGATTAAGATACTTTAATTAAGATCACCTTCAGAATGATTTTTCGAACTGATGAAGAAAAAAAAAGGACAATAGCTATTATTTTTCTAATTGTTAATTATTCTAAGTGATTGTTGAAATCAGCCAATCAGAATTTCAAAAAACAAACCGTTTTTGTGCATTGGTGTGGACGCTAATATAGTTATTGTTATCTTTTTACAATTCTCATCTCGCGAAGAAAACGTGCACTTGTGCGTCTCTCTGTCTGGTATCCTGAATGTTGATATCATCCCTGAAGAGTGGAGACGTGTAATGCTTTGGGTCTCACTGCTTGTCAACCTGAGCTTTGCTTACAGGGTAACCTGTCTTCATGGATTTTTCGCTCTGTCGTGTCTTAGTTGTGTCGGCGTGTGTGTGTGTGTGTGTGCTGTTTGACTGCATCGAGCAGCCGTTGACCTCATCTCTGCAGCGAATAGATGCCTGCTCTGCCGTTGACGGCCTTCACACGGACCACATTAGTCATTTTAATACAACCCAGCAGTACTCTACTAAACTGAAAACACATTTTCTCATTAAGCCTGAGAATCAGAGCACGAGGGTGGTCAACATACCGACTGGATTCACCCGATATGGGCCGAGGGCTTTGGAAACGCACTCCTGAGTGGCTTCCTGTGTGCTTGCTTTTATTCGCTTGGTCTAAATAAGATTAGTTCAGCCAACCCATTCATGTCTTCCTCACCTTGCTGATGAACCCCCCGCACGAAACCTTCCACTTCATTTTTCTTGCATTCCCGGCAGCTCCTCAGAGGGTTGATTGATTGCAGAGGATCTTTTGACCCCAGCTGGTCTCAAATTAAATCAACGAAACACATGAATCAATAACTATTGGGTCACGGGGTTGAACTGCAATGTGTGATCTGCCATTAGTGTGACCTATGGCTGAGCGATATATCAAATATTCATGATCCATTCACGATGATGATTTTGCTGATGATGTAGAATTAAATAACATTATGAGTAGCGCAATCCATGTATCGCGTTTGAGCGCTTTTATAAAAACGATAGGCCCATCAGTAGCAAAATTGTATCAGAATTGGTAAGATATCAATGAATCGGACTGTCGAATTGGACATTTTAGAAAATTTACAATAAAAAAGTGAACAATAACACATCATGATTAGCATTTCAAATGCACAAAAAAAAATGTATTAGACTTTTTAAAATAAAGACTTAAGGGTAACACTTTAAAATAAGTTCCCATTAGTTAATGCATTAATTAACAGTGAGAATTTATTACAGTAGTTCATGTTAGCTCAATATTAAAAGATGGAAGTATTGTTTTTAATTAGGTATTAGTAAATGTTGAAATTATTTACTAAGATTAATAAATGCTTTAGAAGTCATTTTCATTGTTAGTTCATGTTAACTAATGTATTTAATGAGATAGTTCAACCAAAAATGAATCAAGTTGCCCTCAAGTTCCTTCAAACCTTTATAAGTTATTTTCTTCTGCTGAACACGAAAGAAGATTTTGAAGAATGTCAGAAGCCAAATAGTTGATGAGCCCCATTGACTCCCATGATATATATATATATATATATATATTTTTTCCTTACAGTGGAAGTCAACTGTTTGGTAACCCATATTCTTCAAAATATCATCTTTTGTGTTCAGCAGAAGACAGACATTCATACAGGTTTGGAACAACTTGAGGGTTAGTAAATGATAACAGAATGTTCATTGTTGGCTGAACTGTCCCTTTAACTAATGTAATCTTATTTTAAAGTGTTGCTGTACACTTATATTAAAAAACTAAAACAGTGCATCCAAATGAGCCTTTCATGCACCACAAGTGTGAGAGAGATTGCATAAATACCGTGCGTTTGCACTTACTGTAAGATATTGAATGCAAAAATATAGTAACAAAGTATTAATATTATAAGGTTTAAACTTGACAGATGCCTGTGCAGATTAACAATTTTGTAATCCTTTATTTTATGGAAATAATCTAATGCAAAATACAATGGGATTGGTGACATATAATAGTGATATTGTAAATAAATCTCCAGAGTTCTCTGTGTATTCAGAGTGCTCTGAATTATGAATATTAATAACTGAACGTATCGATTCATTGTAATGTGATTGCAACTAAAGAATTCAAAGTATTGTGAATGCGATGTAGAAACATTATGAACTGCTCACATCACTTTCAAACGAGGCTTCTCTCTTTTCAGTCGACTGAGAAGCGTTTGACTTCACAGTCTCCACAGTTTTTTTAACCACATTTCTGCTTAATTGAACGAATTAATGAAAGACAAACGGCAGATAAAAATGCCTCGCACTGTCACACTTCACTTCAGCCCGTGTAAGAATAATAACCAATCAATTTTACCACTTAATGAGCACATTTTACTAAAACTCACAAAACTTCAAATTAGCTCTGCTCGAGTTTCATGAATGAGACCCAGAATGTGAATTATTTGTAACTGAAGTTTTACTGTTTTAATTTTTTTTTTTCATTAAAAAACCTTCAACAGTTTTGGGTCAAAATAGTTACATGCAGTTACTATAGTAATTATTAAAAATGATGCATAATTACATACAACTAACCCTAAACTAAACCAAACTCTAATCCTTACCTAATAGTAAGTACAAATGGTTACTTATTATTACTCAGTACTTAAATGTATAATTACACTGTAACAAAGACACCTTAAAATAAAGTGTATTTTAAATATTATCAAAAGGCAATGTTGTCCAGCTCTAGTTTGCATGTGTCATCCTATGTCAAAAATCCGACAGATTGAGAGATCCCAGACGCAATGATGCAATCTTTTTGTGTCTTTGTGGTTATGTGTACATTTGTGCTGGTGCAGGTGCGGGTTGAGATGTTGAAAGCGGCTTATTATAGTGATCCAATAGCTCTGTTAGATTGTCACTTCAGATGCAATGGGAGTTGAGGGTTTCCTTTGTAAGAACTATCTGCTATTTACTCCTCTGAAGAGCAGGTGAGATATTGCTTTTCTCGTTTTGTCTTCCTGTCAGGTGAACTGGTGCCCTGAAAACACTCGCTGGATCTCGGTTTTTCTCTCTCTATGAGTTGTGATTTTCTGCCAGATTTCTCTGAGCATCTGAAATGAATTTGTGCGTCTCCATCGGGCCCCTTAGGGGCTTCGTCTTCCCATTGGCCGCCATGTGCTTTGTGCCCTAATGAAGGAAATTTATAACCGGGTGGTTAATTCACAGCCTGGGTGACACTGAGGCCTGCTATTCGTTAAAGTAATGTAGACTGTTTCCATATGAACCAATATCATTGGCTAATATTTCAGGCTGCTGTTTTTCAGTCATATTTTTCAGGTATTTTCAGTTGGAAATATGTGTGCCTACCTAGATTTTTTTCTAAACTCTAAAAACCTACCTATACATGCAATTTACTGCAGCTGAAATGAACACTAATACTATTATTCCTTCTCACACAATTAATAATTAGGGGCAGAATATTGATGAATAAATACTTATTTTCACACGAAATTTGTATTTGTACGTAACCAACTCCATATGTTTGGCTCTGTAGCTAGCAAGCTAAAATTGCTTCAGCAAATGTGTTCTCACATTTGGTTTTGGTAATACTATTGGTTAGGATTAGTGTAGGATTTAGTGTAGGTGGTATGTTAATTTCACAAGTGATGTAGCATTAACCTTTTAGCTCACTGGACAATTCATTTCTGTACTGCTGGGATACGTACAACAAACAACAATTACAATTTTGCCAAATCACGTTTAAGTGTTTTGTACCCACAGGATCCCACTTTTTGAACTGCATTTGCAATGGAGAAAAAATAATATCACTTAAAGCTCCTGAAAAGTGCAGCGAAATGTACCTGGAGCAACGTATTTCAGGATTTGCAGTAGTGTTGTCAAAAATACCGACTTCGATTCCAAGTCGACACTGACATTTTAAAAATGTGCAGATTTGTAAACACTCCTGATTGGCCATTGTGTTCATGCGCTCATCAGATATGTCTGTGATTGGCTACAATGATCAAAGCTTCAAAAGCATGTTGTAAATAGACATCAATGACCCTCTTCACTGAGCGCTTACACAGATACAGCAGGCGCCTATCAGCGGATACCTGCTTTCAAACGCTCAAGCTTTCAAAACGTTTTCAAATTCAAACATTCCCGTGCATTGATCATTCTAGCCAGTTACAGAAATATCAGTTGAGTGTGTGAACACAATGGCCAATCAGAGGCATTTGCGAATACGCTCGAGCGCTCAATGCGTCACATTTTTTGACTGTCAGTATCGACTTGGTATCGAAGTTGGTACTTTTGACAACTCTAATTTGCAGAAATGTAGGCAGAGTCACGTATTTCCAGTCAGTGTGGGTTGGATGGTTTGCCTACAGTGTATTCCTGCCAGTCTTCAAGTTTATCCAATGATTTGGTTTGATTTTCACAGCTATTACAGAGTTTGACATCATCGACGATAATAATAAAAAGTCTCAGCAACACTTTGGCCAGTTAAGGTGAAACTTAGTAGGCATTATTGTTCCCATTGTATTTTGGGTATCTTTAATTTTCAGCCCTGTGATTAGTTTAAGCAGAGTTGATTTTTTTTATATATATATATATAGATGGATCTCATTGGCTTATTTGTCTGGACACTTTGAGGCTTCACTTTTAGGCTGGAGTTGTTGGCTCATTTGTGTCTCCGTTGCTTGCTTTGATTCTGCTACATGGAAAAACACGATGGACTGAATACCTCTCGCTGTTGCATGATGGAAGGAGACATGGGCTCTTCAATGAACTTTCGTAGATGGCCCCAACTTCATGCAAGTGAACTGTTGCCTGCGGGAAATACATTATTTAGTTTTTTCTTCAACTTGCTCTTGATATACCAAACCAACAGGCTGGAGGCTGGGAATCCCACTCATTCTTCCTCATGACAGATACAGTTGAATGAGAAAGTCTTTATCTCTTTTAAATAATGGCTCTGCATTGCGGTGATGTGAATTGCAGAATGACTCGCTTCACAGGGCTGCTTTTTTTGTTTCTTGCAGTCCTGGAATCATTTGTGAGGGCGTTTGGGCAGGTTTAGGAGTGATAAGATGTAGTTTGCATTCAGATCAAGGTCACTGCGCTAGCTGAGACTCCCTTTTCCACTGACTGATAAAGCAACATATCTCTGAGATTTATAAACATTGACGGCTTTTGTGTCTCGAGGCTGTGGATTTCTATGAGAACTTGGTGTGAAGTTTTGGCTATCTTATATTGTTTCCTTCATTTTGGCCAAGACTAACTCAAAGAGTTGAGAATGTCAAGTTATTGCCTTTTATAAGAGAATATTATTGTTAAACAAATGTAGCCATGCGATTTTAAATGACCAAAGTCCAAATAAAAAAATAAATTAGCTATTTATTCGTGTACAGTGGTTTGCTTTGTGATCATGTGATTTTTGACCTCTTGTATGAAGATGACCTACAATTTTTAACTCTTGTTACCATTCCGGACCAGTGTATGTATGTATGTATTTTTTTTTTTTAAAATGCGACGAGCCTTGTTGAATTTACGATTGGCAAGTGTGAAAAGTTGCTTAACCCAGGGTTAAAAAGGCTGAAGTTACAGGAACTACAATTATGTGGTAAATAATTGTAGCTAGTAGATGTATGTACTTGATTAACTCAGTGTGTGTCTTGTGTCCAGTGTGGGGTATTTGGACATTGTCAGCTGCTTGGTGTTTAGCATAGCCATTTGTTAGCAAGGACAGCAGCTAAATGTCTCCACATACATTCTGTTTAATTAACTAAATCAATCTCTTGCCCAAGCCAGAAATACAATTACTGCACTGGGCGTTGCCAAAACACCTGCCGTCTCTGTGTGTGTGTCATTATCCCTTCCAAGTCTCCATTTGTCTATTAAAATTGCTCTTGTTCCCAAAATTGTGTTGCAATAAATGAGAACAGGCCATCACAGCGTGTTTATCTTGGTTTTGGTGGTGTGAACATTGAACTCCTGAAGAATACCTTCACTGTCAGGCGGAAACCTTGTATCTAAGACTGCTACTTTTCAGGAAATAGAGAAAAAAAACACTCAATTTTTTAAAATACTAAACACCTTGTTGTCAAAGTTGATGTTGTGGCTTTAAATGATAAAGAAACACAAATAAAGCGGCCATGTGGAGTGATTCTTTCTGCAGTTCACATCGCCGTAATGCAGAGCCATTATTTAAAAGAGATAAAGACTTTCTTGCATGTGTCATTGTATTATGAAAAATGAACAAAAATCAAGCTCAAATGGAGTTAAAAGGTTTTTGACCAGCGAATTTTGGACATCATTTTAAGGGCCACATCTGAGGCAGTAAGTGCATTGCATTATGTTTTAATCAACTTGCAGGTAATAAAGTTTACTCGAGTCTAAGGCACTATTTTTTCTGTTATTTGGCAAAAAATCTCATGTTATTAAGGAAAAAGTGCTGTACATTGGCTATTTTATTGCTTATGGCTAGATGGCAAATGCTAAACTCTTCTCTGCTTCTCAAATACATAAAACTTTACATATAAATGCATATGCTTTAGCCTTTTTATATAGTTTTGCTTGAGTAATAAAAAACACTGTACATATTCAAAGAAACAGTTCTTTATTTACCCTGGTATTGCAAACAAGCAAGACACAATCCAAACCGTGTGTGGCACTTCATTCACTATAGAGGCAGGTGGAGCTATGAGTTTTTATTGGCAGTTTGAGGATCCAATGGAGTTACGAGGTCGAGTCACAAACTCTGGCATAAAGGCATAAAGGTTGACCAAATAGTATTTATGAAAAAAAGAAAAATCTAGATTTTTTTTTTTTTGCAATGTGATTTTTATATGATTTGTTTTTAGTGTAACGGTTAATCATTATAGTTAATTTTATATAAAATAACAGAACTCTGGTGTACTACTGTTCACGAGATTGGAATAATTAAGTTTTTAATGAAAATGCTTTAAATGTCTCTTAAGCTTTTAATAAAAAAAAAACATTATTATTGTGAAAATAAGAATTTAAAATATCTGTCTAAATTGTAATATATGTTAAAATGTAATTTAAGCTGAATTTTTTGAATTATTACCCCAGTGTTCAGTTTCACATGATCCTTCAGAAATCATTCTAAAATGCTGATTTGAAATGCTCAAGAAACATTTATTATTATCATCAATATAGAAAGCAGTTTTGCTGCTTCATATTTTTGTTAACTGGAATTTTGATTAAAAAAAATGCAGTGTTGGTGAGCATTAGAGACTTCTTTCAAAAATGAAAAAATATTAATTTATTCCAAACGTTTGAATGGTAGTGTATTTCCTCACTTAAGTTAAGTAAATCTGTGTGTTTGCTACAGCTGTTCTGGCTCTTCACTGAGGATGAGTCTTTATGTCCATTCACGCTTAAACTGGTGCTGACAGAAACCACCTGGCTGTTCCAGCACAACAATTCATCTCTCTCTCTCTCTTGCTCTCTCTCTCCTCGTTTCTCTATCCGCAGTGTCATATTTGAGCCCTGTGGGGTTTGTGCGTCGGATCCGTCTGTTAGGTGACATTGGTCAGTCCGTAGGGGCCAGTGTATGTGTGAGAGGGTAAAGCCACTGCAGTGCTGCTCCAGTAGATCTGTGTTCCGCTTCATGCACAGCCAGAGAGGAGAAACACACAGATGTTGGGAAACAGAGATGTAGCAGAAGAATATGTATCTTATTTTACTTGTGTGTTATTGGCTGGATTGAGCTGCTGACAACAACATTTTTAAGTTAAGGAAGTATCATGAAAGAAGCTTAGGAAAATAACAAAGACTTTCTTGTGTTGGCCTATATATATATATATATATATATATATATATATATATATATATATATATATATATATTAGTAGGCACTGAATACTTGATTCTGATTGGCCGACCAATGTTCTAAGGTGTGCAATTATTTTATCACATTCTCTGGGAGTGTCTCAACCAGCTCCCTAGTTCCGTAGTCTGGTCACTGATCAAGGAGTCACCCATTTTAAAGGTGAGGAATGTATTTTTTCGGCAAACATTGGACATTGTTGTAACATTGTTGTAACATGTAAGAAGGAGGCGGGAACCGGTGAACGTTCAACAACTTTAATAAACTCAAAAACAAACAATAAAACGAAAGTAAAAGGGGCGGCAGTTCCTCACGGCGACTGCCGCCCACACAAACAAGATAAAACACAACATAAAATCCAGGCCTGGTCCTCTCTCGTCCTTCACTGTCGTCGCTCCTCTTTTATGCTTCCGGAGCTCCTCCGTGAGAGATTCGAGACCGGTGTGCCGAGCAGCTGACGCTCATTATCTCTTGCATCACCGGCCTCGCGCCGTTCCCTCACGGCACTCGCCCGCCCTGCTCGTCACACACCACTCATCGCAGGCCAGAGGGTACCCACGAGACTGCGCTCTACTCTCCCCGGGGGCCAGTCTCGGCGGCCGCAGCACCTGGCGGTAAGGACAGACACAAGGAGCGACAAAGATGAGAGAGTGGAGAGAGGAAAAAAGAAAAAAAAAATTCTTGGTCCAGTTCCCAGACACTCTGCCGCTCGGTCCTCAGCCCGCCAAGAGGCTCTTCCTCGCGGTGCCATGTGATGGTACTGGACGCTCGGTGGACGGCACGATCCTCCTCCGCCCCCTGGCGGCAGGCGATGGCTCCTCCGACTGAGGACAGCCGGCAGCGAGTGCGCCGTTCCCTGCTCCTCCTCATCATGGCGGCAGGCAGCTGGCTCCGGCCCACAGTGAACGGCGGCTCCTCCGCTCCCTCCTGGACGGCAGCCACCCCACCTCATCCCAGGGGCACGGCAGCGAGCTCTCCGTCCCACCTGTTGCTCAGTCGCTCCAGCACCACCACCTCGGGCAGCCACTCGTGGTCTTCACCCCCTCAGCACCGAGGGCTTTTCGACAGCATGTCCCTCCTTCCTCCCGGGTTTCGGCAACACAGTTCGTAAGAACGGGAAGAAGGAGGCGGGAACCGGCGAACGTTCAACAACTTTAATAAACTCGAAAACAAACAATAAAACGAAAGTAAAAGGGCGGCAGTTCCTCACGGCGACTGCCGCCCACACAAACAAAATAAAACACAACATAAAATCCAGGCCTGGTCCTCTCTCGTCCTTCACTGTCGTCGCTCCTCTTTTATGCTTCCGGAGCTCCTCCGTGAGAGATTCGAGACCGGTGTGCCGAGCAGCTGACGCTCATTATCTCTTGCATCACCGGCCTCGCGCCGTTCCCTCACGGCACTCGCGCCCGCCCTGCTCACCACACACCACTCATCGCAGGCCAGAGGGTACCCACGAGACTGCGCTCTACTCTCCCCGGGGGCCAGTCTCGGCGGCCGCAGCACCTGGCGGTAAGGACAGACACAAGGAGCGACAAAGATGAGAGAGTGGAGAGAGGAAAAAAGAAAAAAAAAATTCTTGGTCCAGTTCCCAGACACTCTGCCGCTCGGTCCTCAGCCCGCCAAGAGGCTCTTCCTCGCGGTGCCATGCGATGGTACTGGACGCTCGGTGGACGGCACGATCCTCCTCCGCCCCCTGGCGGCAGGCGATGGCTCCTCCGACTGAGGACAGCCGGCAGCGAGTGCGCCGTTCCCTGCTCCTCCTCATCATGGCGGCAGGCAGCTGGCTCCGGCCCACAGTGAACGGCGGCTCCTCCGCTCCCTCCTGGACGGCAGCCACCCCACCTCATCCCAGGGGCACGGCAGCGAGCTCTCCGTCCCACCTGTTGCTCAGTCGCTCCAGCACCACCACCTCGGGCAGCCACTCGTGGTCTTCACCCCCTCAGCACCGAGGGCTTTTCGACAGCATGTCCCTCCTTCCTCCCGGGTTTCGGCAACACAGTTCGTAAGAACGGGAAGAAGGAGGCGGGAACCGGCGAACGTTCAACAACTTTAATAAACTCGAAAACAAACAATAAAACGAAAGTAAAAGGGCGGCAGTTCCTCACGGCGACTGCCGCCCACACAAACAAAATAAAACACAACATAAAATCCAGGCCTGGTCCTCTCTCGTCCTTCACTGTCGTCGCTCCTCTTTTATGCTTCCGGAGCTCCTCCGTGAGAGATTCGAGACCGGTGTGCCGAGCAGCTGAAGCTCGTTATCTCTCGCGTCACCGGCCTCGCGCCGTTCCCTCACGGCTCTCGCCCGCCCTGCTCGCCACATTGATATTTTAAATCAACCCAAACAAATCCACCCCTCTCTTTATTGCTCCGCCTCCAACACTCACTTTCTAATCATGAAAGGTAAGGCGAGTGCACTGACAATGACGCTAAACAACACTTTCTCTGTGTGCGCAGTGGTTTACCTGCACAACTCTCACTATCTGGCCACTGTTACACACGCAATGCGAGAGGATGTCTGTTTATCACAACTGACGCACAAAACAAAATGCTTCACGGAAAATGATGACCGAATCACTAGGAAGCACAAAAAAACGAGTGTACAGTACACAAGAGTAAACACAAACAAGAGTTCGTTGTTAGTCGCCAACAGGACAGCAGCTCCAGACAATCAATGACACTCAAAGCCAGTTTTACTCGCATGTGGAGCCGAATCAAAGCAGCCTCTGCATATGTTTTCAGGCCTTCCCGCTTAGCTCTCTCCAGCGCTGGAAAGATTTTCTAATATTAACGCTGGTCCTAAAGTGCTTGCCCAGTCATAAACCTTCATTCCAGTGATATTCTTTTGAGCTTGTTTTGACTCATCATGTCTCTGCATTTTTTTTTTTCTTTCAAATCTCCCTCTTGCTCATCTCCTCGACCGTCATATGCCCCCTAATGCTGACTGGTTAGACGTTCGTTGTTGGTGTCGGCTCGACTAACTTCCAAACAGTGTTGTTGAAAAGAATACATACCCCACCTTTAAAGGCTGTCTCAGTCGCAGAATCCTTCCAGTGCACTGAAATCTTCGCTCCCTTTAATGTCCTACAATGCATCAATGCACCAGAGCGCATTGATGCTCTCTATGTTCCCTTAATGGAACTTCTAAAGATCGAAACATAAATTACACAAGCCAACTCACCACACATAATGACATGATAGATTTTTTTGAAAAAACAAACCATTATTTAAGTATATTTCAGCATAAGCATACTTCTCTAGCTTACATTTATGATTCATTTACGGATGAGTTGTTGCAGGTATATGTAACAAGCAAAGTATTTTTCATAATGTACTTTATAACGTCAAAAAGATACTGCTGTTGTTCATGAATACCAGTAGTGAAGCTGTACAATGAGGACGTTGCCATGTCGCCAGAAATAGAGTCATCAGTGTTAGGGTCCTTACTAGTGTCCAAATTTGTGTATACTATATACTGATTCACAACCCCGGGGTGCATTTTTTGTTAAATAATTCAAGGGCCCGTCATCAATTATGCCTTATATAAAACCATTTTAGCCCATTTGCGTCCCAAGCACAGCCCATGTAATTGTTTTCACTTGGCCCATTTGTCCCTACAGTGAAACTAATGTAAGTGGGTAAAGCTTATGTATTAAAATTATGCGTTTTGAGCACAATGAATTCAGTTAATGTCTTTTTTATGGGTTAGATGCGCTTATTAGAAACAATAGGGGTCAATAGAGTAAGCCCACTTGACAAAAACAATATATATAGACTATAATTATAAACAGAGCTTGCTTTTTTAGGGTATCTTCCCCTGTGCTCAAGATACATTCTTTGAAATGACATAGTTTTGTTTTTTCCTATACCAATAAACAGTCGCATTTCTGGATGGAAATATGCATTAATTTGTGGAGGCTTGTTCATTTACTCATAACTAACTGGTAAATTATAGCAAAGGTACATATAGCATAAAATGTACATTATATGCAAATCTGAAAACAATTGTGTGCACTCACTGTTTTAAGACAATGTTTTAGGGAATGTGTATTAAGAAAGCATGTTATATCGACACGCTTGCAGTTCAGAAAAGTTGGAAGAATCATTAAAATTCCTTTCAAAATGAAAATGGTATTTTATGCTTTTTATGGCTCCAGTCCATTCTAAACTCTTTTGTAAAGTAGGGTCGAGTTAAGATCTGTGCGTCATCGTGGAGTCGAGGGTGAGTTTTTTCAGGGCGGCTGCAGTTGCATTATTTTGCAGTCACACTGTCACATGAGATCAGGAAGATTTTGGGTGCCTTTTATTCGGGTTTAAGTGAAGCGTTAGAGACATCAACTGTTTCTCTCTGCACGCTACGCTGAATGCTGAATAAAACCCAGAGAAAGAAGGAGTGACAGTTTGAGCCTTTAAGAGCTTCAGACAAAACGAGAGAACTTAAAGAAAAGAGGAAAGCTGCAAAAACTTGTCTATGAGTCACACCCTTGTCATTTGTTTTTTCTGTTTTCATCAGAATGGAGGGAGGAGGTTGTGCAATCAGGGGCGTGTCCAGGAGGTGGTTCTAGCCACACCCCTAAAATGTGATTGGACACCTGAAGTGCAATCCCAAAAACTCCAAAGTCAGAAGCGGGAACTTCAATAAAACAAGATATAACGTCTATGCCTGGTTTTACAGACAAGGCTTAAGTCAGACTAAAACGCATTTTGAGCTGTCTTAACAGAGAGCAGCTTGTACTGATGTTTCTTAAAATATGTCAGTGCCATTGCTTTGTGTCAAGATGCACACCTGTAATGTTTTAAAAAAAAATGTTTTTTTCTTATTTCTAAGGCACGTTTATAAAATGTCCCAATTTAATTAAGGCCTATTCTTGGCTTAATCAAAGAGATGTCTGTGAAACCGGGCCTTAAGGTTCAATGGATTTTTTGAAAATTATTATTATTATTATTATTATTAATAATGATAGTAATAATAATAATAATAAAATTGATTATTATTATTAATATCAATACCAATAATAATAATCATTACTATTATTAATATGGATGCAGCGTTGTTCTTCATGCTACCCTTGAATGAATTTTCCTGTCTTTTGGCCTCTATAACCCCTCCTTTGTTCCCGATGGTAAGACGTCTCTTTCTCTGTCTATAATGAAGAGGATTATCAAATCAAAAATCAAGCAGGGCCGCTGCCTGCTGGGATCCTTCAGCTGGGGCGCCATATGGAGGATTTACTGATAATCCTTAGTGTTAAAGGACTTCAGAAAGAGATGCAGAGAAAAGGCTTGATGTCATGGAAGTATTTCTGCTTTTGTGTGTGAAATCATGACAACACGAGCACGTCCTCGGTGATTGATTGCGATCAGATGCGGTGTATGGCTGTGGAAGATGTGAAATAATCAGGTGTTTCTCAAGGTCATTGCCGTAATTACGTGTGAATGTATTTATGCAGCTAATTTGACGAAGAGCCTGATGTCAGTCTGAGAGATGTGAATGAATGAGTATCCTTTTCAATCATTCAAATTGTTATTATGATTTTATGGTCTGAGGGTCAATCACCTGCATACTACACACACACACACACACACAGGCGCTGATTTATGTGTCTACTGGTAGGTGACCCCACAACCCCCCCCCACGCACTTTCATTTGTTTTATTGGAAACTTACAAGTCCGAATATTACATTGCCAACCAAATACAACCACATCTTTAGTCACCTCTGTTTCCATGAACAAATGATAACTGGGCTAAGCAAGGTGACACATGCAACAAATGGCCCTCACAACATTTTAACGCGCTCATTTCTCAGTTATTAATTATACTTGGTGTTCGTTCTTCAAGAATAGCCAACTGTTTTTGTTTCTCTGTGTGCACTTCATTATTTGTGTCTCACAAAGAGAAACACACAGACTGCAAATACATTTACCAACCAAAAACACATCTTTATTCACATTCTTTCCACAAGTGTCGTCCAAAGCCCCTCTCGCTCTGATATACTTAATGATTTTGGAGTTTATTACTTATAATGCAATTTATCATCACAGAAAAAAAACCAGAGAGCACAAGCTTTTTGTGTTAGGTTATGTTGTAATGGTAAACGTAAGGGTTGAACTGTATATATTATGAGGTGAGTGAGATCATTCACCAATCAGAGAGGTGCCTGAATCTCCATTGATTAATTTTTTTGGACTGGTTGAAATAAGTAGAGTAAATCATGATTTAGAAGCTGTTTTCCTCATGAAGACCAAACAATATCCGCACAAGGACAAGGATTTCGGATATCCTTTGTGGGGACATTTTGTCCCTATACAGTATAACGTAGGGTTATATCTGAATCACACATGCGCGCACACACACACTTGCATATGGTTAATGACAGAAGCATTATAAACTTCAAGCTTTTTGCATTCAAGTTTTTTTTTCTCTCTTCATCTTTTTTTTTCTGTGCCCAGTCGCTTCTGATTTGCTCACTGGATTTTTTAAAACATTAAGACTTTACATTAAGACATGCAATGCAATGCATTGTAGCTACAATACAATGACCTTGTCATGACATTCTTGTCGATATATGTAATTAATGCTGCTTTGAAGTGCACATGAGAAACTCTTACCTTTGAGATGACCGTTCATTATTAAGACATGCCACACATTCGAATCGTGAGCCTCATTAATTTATTTGTGCAAAACATCTGCGTATGAACATCTTCACAAACAAATCGTTCATGCTAAAATGTATTGCAAATTAATGGAAAAATGTAGGAACTACTGAAACCACTTTCGCATACTCTGTGCGGCCTGATAATTGTGTTGATGAATAAACTCGCATTTGCAACAAATAAAGTCTGAACTGCGCAATAAACGCGCAATTCAGATTTTTTTTCTCACAATCTTTCCGCGCTTGAAACAACATTCCTTCTGATGTTCGTTCATGTTTATTTTGATGAACTAGTATGAAGAGATGATCGGTTCACGAGGAGCTACAGCGATCTGTCACGACACATTAAAGACCCACTATACGCTATTTATTGTTGAGACTTCTTTAAAAAAAATTACAGTATATTAAATATGAAACTGTTTCATATCAAAAGTAACCTGCTCTGTCTTGTCTGTCGATGCGTTGTCAGTGTCCTCTTTGCTTTCGTTCAGCATGTGTCTGAGTAAGTAATGACGGAATTATTTTTCTGTGAACTGTTCCACCTGTATTCTGTTTGCTGTGTGACTGCTGATCTTCTTTTGTTGAGAATCTAACGCACATTGACCTCCAAGACATTACGTTCAGTAAATCAAAGCACATCCATCAGTGAGTCAGTGCATTTATATAGACAAATGCATGTTGCGCCAGTGCTAAATTGTCTAGGTTCTCCATCGTTATCATCAGAAACTCTTGTTTAATGTCTGGTCAGGGTTTTTATTTAGTTTGTCGTTGCATTCTGTATTGCTGTTTTTCTCTAGTTTGGAGAGGTTAGCACTGGTTACGAGACAGCACATGTAGGTCGCAGGTCTCTGAGAACGTAATTTATGGTGCATTTGGAATGCTTGTTCTGCCCTGAATACGTAATCTAAGAGCACAACCTCAGTGGAATACTGATGCATGTGTTTGTGCGCACACGCATGTCCTCATCACTGTAATTGCTGGCCAGATCCTGTAAAGCAATGGCTTTATTATGAAAGTATTTCTCTTTCACAGATGCCAGGCATGCATTATAATGTGACGTGACCTTAAAATATCGTTATAAGCATGTAATAGAACAGACAGATAAATGCCACAGTGTTTAAAATTCCACACAATTATATTTACGTTGCCTGTTGAATTCATGCACAGAAGCCTTGAAAATTCGCACAAGCAGAAACGTGATTATAGTTTAACTTTTTTTGCCTGAAAAACATGTTTTCCCCAGCACGTTTTTAGGTATTATTTGCCTTAAATAGAGTTAATACAGCAGAACACGGGCCGGTTTGAGATTTTCTTGGTATGGTGTAATGTACTCTAGTTCTAAATGATCAACATAATCCATCATATTTCAGCTGTGGGAGCAGTTCACTCAATATATATTGATATTGCCTTCAATTCAGTCTCATAGTTAGTCAGCGGCGTGTCGTTTACTGGAGGTGGCAAACAATCCAATTAGACTGAACAGACTTATTTTACTTGAAATTAAATGTGCAAGTCATCTTACTTTAGACAATTAATAGCCTATATATATATATATATATATATATATATATTGCTAAATCTTTTGCAGAGAGCATGAAGAGTAGCTATTGTAATTGTTATTGTAAATTGCGATATTTTTACAGTCATTAATCTCAGCTCCACATTTTAGAGTTGTTGAAATCAACTCTGTAATTTCACATTTAAACAACTGTGTGAGGTTATGGGTGTTTCTTCAATAACACACACTTTTTTTGGCAATAAGATCACACACCTTCACACACAAACACAATCCTTTTGTGTTTTCATTTTTTATGGGGACATTCCATAGGCGTAATGGTTTTTATACTGTACAAACTGTACATTCTGTCCCTCTACCCCTAAACCCACCCATCACAGAAAATGTTCTGCTATTTTAGATTTTCAAAAAAGATAATCCTGTATGATTTATAAGCTTGTTTCCTCATGGGGACCAAAAAAATGTCCCCACAAGATCAAAATTTACTTGTATTACTATACCTGTGGGGACATTTGGTCCTCATAACGTAGGGAATACCCGCCCACACACACACACACACACGCACAGGTTTGTTTCACTATCTTAGTGAGGACATTCCATAGGCGTAATTGTTTTTATGCTGTACAAACTGCGCATTCTCTCCCCCTACACTACCCCTACTTTTACATTTTTAATAAAAGATTGTTTAGTATGTTTGTAAAGATATTTGAAATATGAGAACTTATGAGATGTCCTCATAAAGCATGTTTACGTCGTAATGCCAGTGTAATACCCATGTCATTGTACAAATTTGTGTCTTCATAAGTCATGAAAACTAGCACACACACACACACACACATTGTTACTTGACAAATTATACTAGTGAGATCGTAAAAAATGTTTTTAGAAAATTTGTCAAAATAGCCAATGGTAATCACACTGTTCTGCACTTATGTATGGGGGAAGATGTGTCTTCTACCTAGAATGCATTTATCTGATCAAACATACAGTAAAAATGGTATTTTTTTAAAATTTAAAAGAACTGTTTTCTATTGTAATATATTGTAAAATATTCTTTATTCCTTTGATGTCAAAACTGAATTTTCAGCATCATTACTCCAGTCTCCACATGATACATTTGCTCAAAAAACATTTTCAGGATTCTGTGATGAATAGAAAGTTCAAAAGAACTGCATTTTTTTTTGCAATAGAAATCTTTTGTAACATTGTCAATTTGATAAAGCCACAAGAGACCTGCGAGACGGAAAAAGTGAACATCGTTCAAAAATGAATGGATAACAATGAACACCCCAGATTTTTTCCAAAGACCTCAGTGTGGAAATTTGGGTCACTTACGGGCTCTAAGAGCAGCCCGGCAGGAAAGGGAAACGGCGTCATTTCCTTTTATCACTTAGACTCATTGAGTCATTTTAAGATCTTATTACCATTTACTCATTTTAACAAAGCCCGGTTCCAGAAAGCATCACCTCCACGCTCCGTGCTTCTGGAGGGCCCTTATGTGAGCTGAGCTCTTAATGAAGTCGGATTTATTCCTGCTCGGTTTTTAATTTGGAGAACGCTCTCCTCATGCAGTAAAGAGTTGTATCGGTCTCCACCTCTTTTGTTGGGGGATTTATTCTGAGCCCTCGGTTGCCTGGCTGTGTTTCTCCGAGGCCTCCTCCCCCTGCGGGTTTGTGGCTTTCGACTCAATCGATTTCCATCAGATCGATAGCTTGAAGCTGGAATTAAGGAAGGAAGCGCGAGTCACGTCCTGCCGATCCGACCGCGGTCTCTGAGGAGGGCTGAGGTATCAGAATAAAAACCCTCAGAGCGAAACGGAGGTGCATTTGAATACGATCCATCACCAGATTGATGCGGCCAATGATCTCCGCAACGCCAGTGCTGCCAGCCAATAATCTCCTGCACAAAATCCCTCCTGTCACCCTCCGGCCAATAACGCTTCTTGTTTGATCCCGCTCCCGTCAACCGGCCAATGAGGCGAAGATTGATGCGCGGCCCAGCGGAGCAGAGCGCTTTAAACGATGACATGCGTCTCTCTCACCTTGAACCTAATTGAGTGTCTCAAAGCCCGAGTTCGGAAATGCTGACTGGGAGGATCGCGCCTGTCAGAGAGCAAGGGGTTGGATGTTGTTAGCGACGCAGGGCCTCCTTGAGCACTCCGCAGATGAAGCGAGCCATCACATTTCAATCAGAGGTCATGCAGACGCAGAACACAAGGACAGCAAAGGCTGGCTTGAGTTAGGGGTGGCCTTGTTTCCACCTATTATTGAGATGCTGTAGTTTTAAAAAAAAATTATTGTTAATGTTTTGCTTTAGTTTTCTGGTTTCATTTGGTTTTCATTTTAGTTTTTTTTAAATGTCTAAAATTTTTAGACATTAATTAATTCAATTCATTATTTATTTTTGTTATTATATTTATTAAATTTATAATAACAATAATTATAATATTATTTATAATAATAACTGGTTTATAGTTACCTGAATTAATGTTAATTAGTGCTGTCAGATCGATTAATTGTGATTAATTGCATCCAACATAAAACTTTAAGTTTACACACACATATATATATATATATATATATATATATATATATATATATATATATATATATATATATATATATGTTTTTTTACTTATATTTATTATATTATATATATATATATATATATATAAAATAAAAAAAAAAACATACATACATATATATATATATATATATATATATATATATATATATATATATATATAATATACCAATCAGGCATATCATTATGACCACTGACAAGTGAAGTGAATAACATTGTTTATTTCTTCATCAGGGCACCTGTTAATACTTTGTCCTCAAAGTTGATGTGTTGGAAGTGGTAAAAATGGGCAAGTGTAAGGAGTGTGACAAGGGCCAAATTGCAATGGCTAGACGAAAAACGCATCTCTTATGGGGTGTTCCTGGTCTGCAGTGGTCTGTATCTATCAAAAGTGGTCCAAGGAACAACAGTAGAAAGGTGTCAGAATACACAGTGCAACGCAGTTTATTGCATATGGGGCTGCATAGACAGAGCAGTCAGGGTGCACACCGCCGAAATCGCCATCAGTGGGCACACGAGCATCAGAACTGGACCACTGAGCAATAGAAGAAGGTGGCCTGGTCCGATGAATCCCGTTTTCTTTTACATCACGCGGATGTCTGGGTGCGTGTGTGTCACTTACCTGGAGAACACGTGTATGTACTATGGGGAGAAGGCAAGCCGGTGGAGGCACTGTGATGCTTTGGCCAATGTTCTGCTGGGAATCCTTGGGTCCTGCTATCCATGTTACTTTGATAAGCACCAACTACCTAAGCATTGTTACAGACCCTTTCATGGAAACGGTGTATCCTGGTGGCTGTGGCCTCTTTCAGCAGGATAATGCACCCTGACGCAGAGCAAAAATGGTTTGAGGAGCACAACAACTAGTTTGTGGTGTTGACTTGGCCTCCAAATTCCCCAGATCTCAATCCAATTGAGCATCTGTGGGATGTGCTGAACAAACAACTCTGATCCATGGAGGCCCCACCTCACAACTTAAACAGGATCTACTGGATCAGGACTTAAAGGATCTGCTGTTAACATCTTGGTTCCAGATACCACAGCACACCTTCAGGGGTCTAGTGGAGTCCATGCCTCGAAGGGTCAGGGCTGTTTTGACAGCAAAAGGGGAACCAACATATCAAAAAGACTTTTATGTTGGATCGATTTGACAGCACTCATAATTATTAAAAATGAATTACTAATATTTCACTTACTTTTTTTTTTAAATAAAGAAAGTTATAGTTTTAGTTAAGTACAATAACCCTGGCCTGAAAACCCTGCTCCTCTTCGCGTAACAGTCAGATGAACTCTGAGAACAGGTCCGTAGTGTCCAGAGCTCCATTTGTCTTCGGGAGTTTAGTTGTCAAAGATTTAACGGTTGTAAATTCTCGCGTTCCCCCATGTGTTAGATGAGAGACACAAAATAAACCCATCACTCACCACGGCCTAGCGAAATCATGCAGGAGAGAAGCTGTCATAGCCAGCCTGAGCGCTCAGTCGCCCCAAACATCACTCGAGCTGTCAGGTTACCGTGGCGATGTTGGCCGCACGTGTGTTGGGGTACTGCGGCGACGGGGTCAGAGCGTGGCAGTCTCCGTGCTCCCCGGCGAGGTGCCGCCCTCACGGGGTGCCTGCGGTAACAGAAAGTAATCAGTCATGATGTCAGAGCAGAGCCCCCGACTCAGTCAGGCTAATAACGAGCAGGCAGATCTATGAACAGCCCCGCCGAATAAAGGACCGCTGTGGGCAGTTCTGCCAAGCGTGGCCCGTTTACCGACAGAGAGCTAAAAATTGAGACACTGCAGCAAGCACCACATTTTCACCATTCGAGGACAAAGAAAGGGCTTTATTTGCTTCATTTCTTGGCTACCGAATTTAGCCGCTGAATTCGATTTGGAGCTGTTTTACAAAATATTTTTAACCCTGTGAAGCCTGACATATGAAATAGTTTATTGAACATTTACCTGTTTTGTACTATATTTGACACATCAGTCTTTTATGGCTTGGATACTTATTTTATAGTGAGAATCTGGAGATTCTCCAGAGGCCTGCACTGTTAAAAAATTACTGTAAATTTTACAGTACAATACTGGCAGCAGGGTTGCCAGCCAGTTACTGTAAAATTTACAGTAGTGCTACTGTAATTTAATTGACCGAATTTCCCTGTATTCTCTGATTACAGTAAATAACTGTATTTTTTTTAAATTACGAAGGGTCAATTTACAGCAATATTCTGTAAATTTGAGTCAAACCAACACGTGACCCCAGAATGCATTGCCGTTTACAGCAATATGCTGTATTATTAAAAAACAGCCAGCGGCTATAAAATAATGCTGTAATTTTTACAGCAATTCATTACAGTGTGAATTGAGCATAAAATGTGGAATTTGGTGCAGATGGTGATATTTATATGGCCAAAAAGTTAGATGAAATAATGATAGCTTGTAATGTTATTCAATGAGATCTTTATAACAGTATAATCGACTATTTGCATAATATGCATACTAATATCAGTTGTCACTCTATATCTGCCAATAATATGTCTTAGTAAGATGATATTTTAATGCTTACTTTTATGATCAAAGTTAAAGTAGTTTTAAAAACATATAATGCAATGCAAAAAAGAAAACCAATGAGATGAGAGAGATTATAAGCCTGATCGATCAAATTTGATACGTTTGAACAAGATTTTCCTAAAAAAAAAAAAAGAATGAATAATCAAGTAAAGCTAAGCTGCTTCGGTCCAGAAAGTGTTCTTTTTGAAGTATTGCTGTCAATATAATATAAGTATTGTTATATAATTATTTAGTTAAGTATCATTTTTTAGTTTATTAAAAATCAGTAAAGATTTCACATGAAAAAACAACAACAAAAACCCCCCCCCACAAAAACCACAACCTGAATGTTGATGAAGACATTTAGTAGACAAAGATGACCTTCTGACCTCCTGTTATCAGCAGATACAGAGGTTGTGCTACAAATAATCATTGTCTGTCACTTTGGCATAATGGATTGTGCATTTACTGCCACGCTCTATTTATATCCATCAGGAAAAACATTGCAATATTTCAGATTGTTTATATGACATTGATATCACAACAATTTCCCCCGGTTTCACAAGCAAGACTTAAATGCATGTTTGAGCTCTTTTAACGGAAGGCAAATTGCACTGATGCATCTTAAAATATGTCAGTGCCATTGTTTTGTCTCAAGATGCATACCAGTAATGATTTTTTCTAATCCTGACTTAATCTAAGCCCTGTCTGTGATGCAGGCCTTTGTGTTTTGAGAGCTCTTTTAACTCTTTGAAAAAAATCCCATTTAATGAACAATACCTCATGAATTATTCCACCTAAATCCTTACTGCTGTCTCACTTGTTGTCAATTAAAAAAAAAAAAGTCTCTAAAGGGAAATATACTTTTCTGGTAACACTTTAAAATAAGGTTCATTAGTTAACTGCATTTGTTAACCTGAACTAACAATGAACTGCGCTTATACAGCATTTATTAATCTTTCTTAATGTTAAATTCAGCATTTACTAATACATTACTAAAATCTTGTTAACATTAGGTAATGCACTGTGAACTAACATGAACAAACAATGAACAACTGTATTTTTATTAAATAATGTTAACGAAGATTAGTAATTACAGTAACAAATGTAGGTAAGACTTTATTTTAGTGTAATTGTCACATATATTTACAATAGTAATAACTAGAAATTATGCTTAATTACATGCAATTAACCCTAAACCAAACCCTCATCCTAACCCTAATCCTATAGTAAGTTCATACAGTTAATTGTCACGACTCAGTACATAAAATGTATTATTACACTGTAATACTGACACGTTAAAATAAAGTGCAACCCAAATGTACTGCTCATAGTTAGTTAATATATTAACTAATGTTTAACTAATGAAAGGAAACAATGTTTTATTATCCAATGTTTTTTAAAAATGGATAAATCCAAGATTTTGGGGTAATCTCTGATGTAATATTTACAATCATACTTGACAGTTTTTTGAACTCTTAGGAACTTTCTGTATTTCGGCATACATTTTAACCTACACTGAGATCAGATCTTAAAACTGCATCAAAAGAGGCTAATTAAACAGGTAACAGCAGACATTGCACAGTGTTCACTTATTTATTAAGACAAATGATGTAATAGTGAATAACTGAGCTGGTAAAAATATGCGGAACTTTTGACTTCGGTATATGTGGCGTGACCCTCGGGCAGCAGTAACTACAACCAAATGTGGATTAGACCTGCTCATCGGCTTGGAGGAATTTGGACTCTTTCCTCATTATGGCACTCTTCGACTTAGTGATTTTTGGTTGGCTTCCTTGAACTGCTGTCTTCAGTGTTGTTTTCTTATTGTAGGACCCGCTTGCTGAGAGCTTGAGTTCTTCTTTGAGAGTTGGCTTCATTTTTGTTGGCATTTCATATCATGCACGGCATTCTTATTTATCCATTATTCTTATTTATCTTATTTATCTTTGCCTGATGCTGGACTCATGAACACTAATGTTAGTCAATGGAAATAAGATGTATAGATTCTTAAATATTTTGCTTGGGTTCTTAGGGGTGGGTGATAAACCGTTAGACCAGTGGTTCTTAACCTGGGTTCGATCGAACCCCAGGGCTTTGGTGAGTCAGTCTCAGGGGTTCGGCGAAGGGATATTAAGAAGGGTTCGGTGAATGTGCATATGAAACTGGTGGGGTTCAGTACCTCCAACAAGGTTAAGAACCACTGCGTTAGACAAATGAATTTTGTCGCTGTTATTGTGGTTACGCCCACATGACTTTGTCATTAAAGTTTACCATTTTACATGCGTTTTTAACCCCTGCCAGTTTAAACTTACATGACTTTTATATCAGTCAAGTGCAATTTAATTTTAACCTATAGAAAGAGTCAGACGTCCGCTTCCTATAGAGATGCATTTAGGACTCGCGCTCATTATCTTGATCCAGCCTGAAGTTTTTTGTCAAGATTCGATCGTTAAGAGATTTCATTTGTGATTTCAAATATGAAATTTAATCAAAAGCTTGGCGAACAGCTTTGGAGAATTTCATGTTTTCTCATTCAAGGATATAGGAGCTGCGCTTGCATGCCCGAGATGCATTTCAAAGGGGGACTTTGATCGTAGCAACCCAATTTCCAGCAAAAACAACTGTATCGTTATCGAGAAATAAAACTACTTATTGCAACATCAGATGGTCACATTCGCATTCTTAGTTATTTGTGACCTATTGAAATAATGTTTGATTTGTTCTTGGGGTGTTTTTTTTTTTTGGATGGCGACTTTAAGGTAGAATAACAGTGGTGTTGAATTTCAGTTGTTTCATTATTTATGGAAACCTGCTTCAGATTGCCGGACCCAAAATCTGTGTGAGTCTTTTCAGGCGTTAAGATTATTGTCTTATAGAACAAAAGCTTCATGAACAGAGCTAATAGAAGTACGGTTGTATCGAGAGCCATTTGAGACCAATGCAATTTCTTACGGTAGGTCAAGTATGGCAAAACTCACAATTTTTATCTCATTACCTGAAGAACCGGACTCCAATTGCCTCTTTAAAAGAGCCAATCCTCCGAAGTTATTTATCATTTTAGTGTCTAGATGGCTATAACGAGCCATTCTGCTGTCTTTATGGTAACCTTTATAAAAACCTTCTGACCTCCTGTTATCAGCAGATACAGAGGTTGTGCTACAAATAATCATTGTCTGTCACTTTGGCATAATGGATTGTGCATTTACTGCCACGCTCTATTTATATCCATCAGGAAAAACATTGCAATATTTCAGATTGTTTATATGACATTGATATCACAACAATTTCCCCCGGTTTCACAAGCAAGACTTAAATGCATGTTTGAGCTCTTTTAACGGAAGGCAAATTGCACTGATGCATCTTAAAATATGTCAGTGCCATTGTTTTGTCTCAAGATGCATACCAGTAATGATTTTTTCTAATCCTGACTTAATCTAAGCCCTGTCTGTGATGCAGGCCTTTGTGTTTTGAGAGCTCTTTTAACTCTTTGAAAAAAATCCCATTTAATGAACAATACCTCATGAATTATTCCACCTAAATCCTTACTGCTGTCTCACTTGTTGTCAATTAAAAAAAAAAAAGTCTCTAAAGGGAAATATACTTTTCTGGTAACACTTTAAAATAAGGTTCATTAGTTAACTGCATTTGTTAACCTGAACTAACAATGAACTGCGCTTATACAGCATTTATTAATCTTTCTTAATGTTAAATTCAGCATTTACTAATACATTACTAAAATCTTGTTAACATTAGGTAATGCACTGTGAACTAACATGAACAAACAATGAACAACTGTATTTTTATTAAATAATGTTAACGAAGATTAGTAATTACAGTAACAAATGTAGGTAAGACTTTATTTTAGTGTAATTGTCACATATATTTACAATAGTAATAACTAGAAATTATGCTTAATTACATGCAATTAACCCTAAACCAAACCCTCATCCTAACCCTAATCCTATAGTAAGTTCATACAGTTAATTGTCACGACTCAGTACATAAAATGTATTATTACACTGTAATACTGACACGTTAAAATAAAGTGCAACCCAAATGTACTGCTCATAGTTAGTTAATATATTAACTAATGTTTAACTAATGAAAGGAAACAATGTTTTATTATCCAATGTTTTTTAAAAATGGATAAATCCAAGATTTTGGGGTAATCTCTGATGTAATATTTACAATCATACTTGACAGTTTTTTGAACTCTTAGGAACTTTCTGTATTTCGGCATACATTTTAACCTACACTGAGATCAGATCTTAAAACTGCATCAAAAGAGGCTAATTAAACAGGTAACAGCAGACATTGCACAGTGTTCACTTATTTATTAAGACAAATGATGTAATAGTGAATAACTGAGCTGGTAAAAATATGTGGAACTTTTGACTTCGGTATATGTGGCGTGACCCTCGGGCAGCAGTAACTACAACCAAATGTGGATTAGACCTGCTCATCGGCTTGGAGGAATTTGGACTCTTTCCTCATTATGGCACTCTTCGACTTAGTGATTTTTGGTTGGCTTCCTTGAACTGCTGTCTTCAGTGTTGTTTTCTTATTGTAGGACCCGCTTGCTGAGAGCTTGAGTTCTTCTTTGAGAGTTGGCTTCATTTTTGTTGGCATTTCATATCATGCACGGCATTCTTATTTATCCATTATTCTTATTTATCTTATTTATCTTTGCCTGATGCTGGACTCATGAACACTAATGTTAGTCAATGGAAATAAGATGTATAGATTCTTAGATATTTTGCTTGAGTTCTTAGGGGTGGGTGATAAACCGTTAGACCAGTGGTTCTTAACCTGGGTTCGATCGAACCCCAGGGCTTTGGTGAGTCAGTCTCAGGGGTTCGGCGAAGGGATATTAAGAAGGGTTCGGTGAATGTGCATATGAAACTGGTGGGGTTCAGTACCTCCAACAAGGTTAAGAACCACTGCGTTAGACAAATGAATTTTGTCGCTGTTATTGTGGTTACGCCCACATGACTTTGTCATTAAAGTTTACCATTTTACATGCGTTTTTAACCCCTGCCAGTTTAAACTTACATGACTTTTATATCAGTCAAGTGCAATTTAATTTTAACCTATAGAAAGAGTCAGACGTCCGCTTCCTATAGAGATGCATTTAGGACTCGCGCTCATTATCTTGATCCAGCCTGAAGTTTTTTGTCAAGATTCGATCGTTAAGAGATTTCATTTGTGATTTCAAATATGAAATTTAATCAAAAGCTTGGCGAACAGCTTTGGAGAATTTCATGTTTTCTCATTCAAGGATATAGGAGCTGCGCTTGCATGCCCGAGATGCATTTCAAAGGGGGACTTTGATCGTAGCAACCCAATTTCCAGCAAAAACAACTGTATCGTTATCGAGAAATAAAACTACTTATTGCAACATCAGATGGTCACATTCGCATTCTTAGTTATTTGTGACCTATTGAAATAATGTTTGATTTGTTCTTGGGGTGTTTTTTTTTTTTGGATGGCGACTTTAAGGTAGAATAACAGTGGTGTTGAATTTCAGTTGTTTCATTATTTATGGAAACCTGCTTCAGATTGCCGGACCCAAAATCTGTGTGAGTCTTTTCAGGCGTTAAGATTATTGTCTTATAGAACAAAAGCTTCATGAACAGAGCTAATAGAAGTACGGTTGTATCGAGAGCCATTTGAGACCAATGCAATTTCTTACGGTAGGTCAAGTATGGCAAAACTCACAATTTTTATCTCATTACCTGAAGAACCGGACTCCAATTGCCTCTTTAAAAGAGCCAATCCTCCGAAGTTATTTATCATTTTAGTGTCTAGATGGCTATAACGAGCCATTCTGCTGTCTTTATGGTAACCTTTATAAAAACTCACCCTCGACCTACTCCTTCACAGCAGCATTTGCAACACAAGGACTGCCATCGAGACATTACCCTATGAGATGGCAGAGCGGCTTGCCGGGGTCGCTGGTATCATATTACAAACATTTATCATGTTGCAGTCACAGAAACAGGTGGGCCGAGACTCAAGCTGTGGTCACACGTTCGTGTGGGAGTCTGTTCTCCTCCGCTATGTTTTCAGATGCTGCTTTCACCTTCAATCACTCACTAATCGCCAACACGTCTCCATCTGCATCGCTGTGGAGTTCAGCTCAAGTCAGCATAAACACCCACATATGTTATCTTCACACATGGCTTAATTGCCGCCCCTGTGCTGTGACATGGCCCTGTTTGGAGAAATACACTGCTGTCTTCTACAGTTATTTGAGTTGGAAAAAGTTTGAGATTATTCTGGAAGTCTAACGATTGTCTTGAGGTTTGCGTGTGTGTGTGTGTATGGATTAGTGAGACTTATTATAGAAGTCATTTACTTTAACGACAAATGCGGGGCAAACAAATGCATCTGCTGTTGATAACCACAGACGTATTAAACTAAAACTATGATATTGCAGTGTGTTGTTGCAATATCGAGTCGTGAAATATTGTGGCATTAGTTTGAAATACCAATTTATGAAATTGAGATTTATACATCATAATAAGCTTTCCATTGATGCATGGTTTGGTGGGATTGGACAATATTTGGCCGAGATGGAAGTTAAGTGGCAAAAAAATCTAAATATTGAGAAAATCGCCTTTAAAGATAAAGTTCTCAGCAATCCATATCCACGCACAAAAATATTTTTTTGATATATTTGCTGTAGTAAATTTACAAAATATCTTCATGAAACATGATCTTTACTTAATATCCTAATGATTTTTGGCATAAAATGAAAATCGTACAGTGTTTTGATGGCTATTGCTACAAATGTATCCGTGCGACTTATGACTGGTTTTGTGGTGCAGTGTCACATTTATTCAAAAATATATATTTTTTAAATATTTAAAATGTAATTTATACATACAATCACTTGAATGTATATCTTCTATAGTGGGCATGTTTTTAATTTATAAATAGTATTTTATTTTGATATTTTTGTAAGTAATTTGGCATGTTCTTTTATTATTGTTTCTTATTCTAAAACAACTGCTTATTAATACTTGCAGAAACATGCAAAACAAAAATGTCACGTGGTACAATTCCCCAGAAATTTTAATATTTATGAATGATATATTTAAATAAATAATTAAATCGTTTAAAAATATGCATTTAAAACTTTGAAATCAGATGTGCTCACTCACAGGAATTCAAAGTACGGAGAATGATATTACTTTTTACTTGTTGGTTACACCATATCATTTTAGAGTCATTACATTTAAACCTTTCTTCAATATAATATATTATATTCAAGAAACTAACATCAATACAAGAAGGCACATTTTTCAGGCCTAATCGACCTTCTTAAATTGCAGCGATTTCTGCCTCACTAACTTCACAGAGTGGAATTGAAAAATGAGGCTTTTCCCAAACATTCCCTCTGTGATTCATTGGACAGACAAACATACAGACACGCCCCCAACTCACTCGATTGGTTGAGCCTGTGTTGTCGTTTCGGTGCTGTTCTGATAAGCCACAGTGTATTTTCAAAAGCCTACAAATGGAATACTAATATCTGCATGTGAAAATGGTATTTTAAACTTTAAGAAAGTACACACTTTGCCTTTAAATATTATAGTCTTTCTGAATGGTGATTGCATGTGTGATGGAGGCATGTAAAGAGCAGCTTGTGTGAATGATAGTGGGAATTGTAGGAGTAGTCGAGAGGCAGATTAGAAATGTCACAGGTTGATCTGACACCAGACAGATGCAGCGCAGTAGGACACTCGCAGTCACATCACCGCCTCCTCTCGACTAAATGCCACACACTTCTCTGTCTGTCTTAAACATTCTCACCTTCCCATCATACACCGTTCCTCTGTTGCCACGCCCTCGGGAACTGTGCTTTTATTTGCTCGGAAGAGTTAAGTATTAAAAATGTAAGAGGGAGTTTAAGTACATCCTTGCATGTGCTGTTATTCCCTGCAGGTAGACATCATACTTACGCCATCTGGTTTCTTAAGCTTTTTCTAGGTATTATAGACCTCCTTGGATGGTCAGACCTGCGTGAATCTGCCATTGATACACAGACATCTGCTGAACAAGAGGCACAAGACAAATAATACGCATCCAATCTCCAAACCGAGTGTTTGGGTCGGGAGATGCGAGAGAGACAAATAATATTTAGTGCCACACCAACTATAAAATGGCAATAATTTTAAGAATGACGGACTGGAACATCATGTATCCTGATGCTGAAGGAGGAACCCAAACCTTGCCAAAAATATTCTTTTAAAAATAGTACTTACTATGGAAGTGCGAACTGAATGTAATGTTTTCTGACACTTAAAAGCATGTTAATTGCAATTAAATTGAATGTATTATTTGTGTTATTAAAGTGCATATACTTTAAACTTGTGTCATGCATTTAAATATATTTGTTGCAATTCTATTATTAACAAATATTGAAGAACACAATACGGTTAAAACTATAATAAATTACTTTACGTGTTTTACGTGTCACATCAAATTAAGTGTACTTCTTTAAAGCATGACAAATGATTATTTTAACATAATGATTTAAAATGTACTTTTGCACAAAAATGTACTTAGCCGTGTTTAGAAACAATCATGAAAGTGCACTCTCTTTAAGTCTTTAAGTGGCATTTTATTTCATTAATATTATATTATCTGAAAGTTACGGAGCCCCTAGTGACCTTTGCAAAAAATAAAATCTGCGTGCCCTTGAGAAACTTTTCATGTGCGCACAAGATAATAAAGAATTAATACTAATTTATTTGCACACAGCCATCAGCCCATTTCATGGCGCGGTTTCTCAGCCTTCACGGAGGATGCGTTAAAGATGACATAGTGTAAGGCAGTGTTTCTCAAAGTTTTTCAGCCCAAGAACCACTCTATCTTCCAATTTTTTTTTGAGGACCACCTAACAGAATCCCATTCGCCCCCAAAAAACAACAAAATAGGAAGGATAAACTAAATTTAAGTTTAATATGCAACTGTTTCACATCAAAAAATAATTATTCATTATTCACATGGTATGATCCATTTTTTCGTTATTAAAACACACTGACGTCAACCCCCCCCCCCGCCCGCGATCCGGTGCGGGTTAAGAGCTTGTCTAGTTTAGGTCATCTTTTCGCGGACCACTAGGGGGCGATGGCGGACCACACTTTAAGAATTACTGGTCTAAAGCTATGATATTAGAGATACATTGCCCTAATGAAAGGCAAATTTTAAAACGAACAGATCTTTATTAATTCATGTGCATCCATACTCTCGTTTACTTCATAGTAAAATTTCAGTGACACACAAGCATTTGATTAACACTACAAGTGTGCATTCAATACAATTAAGCGTACTTCTTTTTCACAAGGGTATCCAGGGACCAAACAGACGAATTGAAACGCTGATCCTGTGTCTTGAGCGCCTTCCCACCCCATTTTGTACACAGGAACAGGAAAGTGTGCTTACAGTTTCATGCTATGACTAACTTGGGCCTGGCCTTTATTAAGAGCCTGATAAAATGTGAATGTGTGCCCTCTGTGGAGACTCTGGGTTCATTCAGCCCGTCTGTCATTTGGTAGTTATGAAATGTTACCTTTCCTTTCATCTGTGCCTCCGTTAATACGCATTTAATTAGCGATTAGCCCCGGTAATGGCTCTAGATTGCGGTGAGTGATTTCCGTGTGTTGGTCGGGGTTTATAAAAGGAAAGGAGTTGAGCCGTCCCCCTCTGCTTCGGCCACGTTAAAATGCGTCCCTGAGCAAATGTGCTTCGTTTCCACGTGCTGATGGAACAATGCTGCCTGTGCACCGCCGGCAGAAAACTGTGTGCGTGCGAGTGCTGTTGTGATGAAAGGTCATTCAAGAGTTTCTTTCTTGTGAGCATCTGAGTGTGTGTGCGTCCTGTGTTTGGAGGCGCGCAGCTGGCGGTTTCAAGCTCTGATTGCTTTTGAGGACGATTAATTGGTGCTGCCGTTTGGATTTAGGTAGCATGCACACCTTACACGCACACTATTTTTTTTTTTTTCTTTGAGTAGAAAGGGCAAAGTACAAAGCTGATGATTAGAAATAAGATTTAATTTACAGTGCCGGTATGAAGTAATACGATATATTGCAATAATGAACATGCACGGTATTGCTATCACGGGCACTTTAGTGCGATTCATTTTTGAATGCATTTTTAGGGGCCAGTTTACAATGCGAGACACAGGCCGTGTAATGAGATAAAAAAACATAATGTCTACAGACGTGTTTTTAAAATGTTTACGTAACGTAGGCCCGCTAGTAGTTGCTGTGCGAATAAACCTCACTCCTCTGACCTCAAGAGATGCTCTAGCGACAGACATTAGCGGTTGCAACTTTTAGCCTCCTTGTTTGAGCGCCCGACTCCCATGCCGGAAGACCCAGGTTCGAGGCCCGCTCTGAGCGGGTCAAGTAGGACCCGGGTAGAGGGGTTACATTTATCTTCATTTAACTTGAACACTGCATCAGGCACAAAAAGATAACATTTACATTTACATTTAGTCATTTAGCAGACGCTTTTATCCAAAGCGACTTACAAGTGAGGAAAACAAACAAGCGATTCTTCATGAATTGGCAAATAACACAGGAAGTGCTCACAATACAAGTTTCATACATTGCTCAGTACCATAAGCTAGAGTAGGAAGGGAAAAGGGAAGGATAGGGTTTTTTTTTTTTTTATGGGGGGATCAAGTGTTCACGGAAGAGATGAGTTTTCAGCTGTCTCTTGAATATTGCCAGGGATTCTGCGTTCCTGATGAAAGTAGGGAGATCATTCCACCAGCAGGGAGCAGTGAAGGAGAATGTTCTGGAGAGTTCCTGGGGTTCCTCAGGAAGGGTAAAAGTAGTTTTTTGGCAGGGATCCCCTTATAAAATTTGCATTCCAGGGGCTAAATATCATGTCATTTGAGGTCGCTTTAACCCTCGGACATGAAAAATAACTTCTATGGGAAAAGAACTACTAAAGAAGCTAAATTCTATGGGAAAACTGCAGACTTGGCAACACTGGGTATGGCGGAAGGAGTTCACACTTGTCATGTTTGGTTCGATTAAAACGAACCCTGGTGCGATTGCTCAGTTACTGTGGTTCGTTTGAACATATGTGAACGCTGCCATCCGAACCCTGGTGCGGTTCGATTGATATATGAACGCGACACGGACCAAAGACTTGTAAACGAACCAAAAACAGGACGTGATGTCACAAGATGCGACGCTACAAGTCATCTGATTTGACGACGCGGAAAGATCGGCGTTTCCAAAATGAGTCGAGGGCAAACGTGGAGGTAAAGCGCCTCATCAATATTTGTTTCTGCATACGACGGAGGAAATCCTGCTGCTGTTTTGAATGTTTTGAACATTTTATGAGCTCTTCGTGAGTTCTCAGCTGGTAAAAATAAAGCATATGTTCACACACAAAATGAAGTGTTGTTTTGAATGTTCGGTAAGCGAGCTCCATCGCGAAATATACGTCATAAAAGCCGACCAATCAGGTTGTGACCGTATCCCTACGCCTTTGGTTCGGTAACTTAAGGTTCGCTGTTAAAAATGACAGTGTGAACGCTAAGTGGACCAGGACTATATGTTTTGTTTTTGTTTTTTGGTCCGGACCAAACCAACCAAACCAACCGAACTACAAGTGTGAACCCGCTGAATGAAATGCATATTCTCTCTCTGACAGTAGGTGGCGCTTAGGAAAAGGCAGAAATAATGCGGTTACCCTGTAAACAACTTTCTGTGCAACTGTACAACTGTTTCTAACACACGTTGGTCACTCAGAAAAAAAAAAAAACCTCCTTGTGGAGTTTGAATTCCACGACAAGGAATCACAAAAACTCCTTGGAGTGCCTAGAACAAATCACCTTCATAAAGGCGATCAAGCCCTTTCAGTAATAAGGCTGAGACTGTGGAATGAGCTGCCATTAGCTATCAGGTTTTCCACATTACTATCGATGTGAAGAATTTGCGGAAAGCTCACTTAATGTTGGTAGTGTATACTGGTTTTATGTTGTGTTTAATTGGTCAAGGTGTCCTTGTTTTAGATTTTTTATGTAAAACACTTTGGTTCAACCTTGGTTGTCTTTATAATTGTGTTCTTTTGTACTTTTATTCACTTTGAACATTTAAATGTATGAAAACAATGCACAGAATGTATAACAATTTTTGTTATATGAAAAAAAGTTTTTGTTTAGTTTAGTTTATTTCAGTTTATGATACCCAGCTAACAATAATATGTTCTAAGAATGTTTGCTAACACTTCCATGACGTTATATCCATATCCAAACAAACCGTCCCATACCGGTGTGATCATAAGATCTTAAACTAGATGGAACTAGATTAAATATTTTGACTGTTGCGATTCCAACTCTGCCTGAGTATCGGACAAGTGTTCACCGTTGGCCAGAGGAGAACTGGCCCCCCGACTAAGCCTGGTTTCTCGCGAGGTTTTTTTCTCCATTTGTTGGAGTTTTGGTTCTTTTGGCTTGCTTACGTTGGGGACGCTTGATATTCAGCAGTGTTTTTGATATGCCTGCATTGGCGCCGTTGTATGTGAACTGAGCCGAGCCGGACGATTACGTCACTGTTTTCTGCAGTGCTGATATACATAAATGAACTAGACTAATAACTACTGATATTTGCTACGGAATGAATCAATAATATATAGAATAAGCTGCACAATGACACCATTTTCTTATTAATGTAAAGCTGCTTTGCCACAATCTGCGTTGTAAAAAGCGCTATATAAATAAAGATGACTTGACTTGACTTGACGTTATAAAAACGTTGAACGTTAGAGAAAACATTAAATGAATGTTTCATTTTATAATTTTGTAAACAAGTTACACTGAAACAAGTAGTAAATTGTAACATTTAAAAAACAACTAATTTTTCAGAAGAACATTCCATGAACGATGTATAAATTTCTTTTGTTTTTGCTAACGTTATTAAAAACCACATACCTTTCAATGAATGTTCTATTAACGTTACCAGAAGAACGTTTGATAGAACCTTGCTTGGTAAAAGCTTTGACCTCTTCATTTCAAATGAAGAAATATCCTTCTATATGATGTTGATGTCACGTTTGAAGATCAGCATGTTCGATAAAAGTCTATCTCGGTAAGTGCTCACTCTCTCCCAGCCTGCGACGGACACACGCCCGCTGTGTAAGATCTTCACAGCGTGGCAAAGAGGCCGTCGATTCGGCATTGGTCAATAACCCATCCAGCCGTTTAATCAGAGAAAGAGTCTGGACGCAGGCCGGTCAGCAGACAGACGGCTGGCTTTTGTTTAGTCGCAGCTTTGAGCCGTCTGACACACTGACTGAAGTTTGAGATGGGGAAAAAGCACTTTTAATTGCTGCTACACTAAAGACCGAACTGAGCAGAAGTGCTTTCAAAGCATTGATCTCGATTGCCCTGCTTGTGTGTATCAATCGCATCTGTCACGCAGCAATGAAGCTGCGTTCGTGCTGTCAGAAATCTGAAAGCCCAAATGGTGTCCTAATGGAAAGCTAGCATTTGTTTCTACAATGCTATTATCAAGCTGTAATGGCAAAATATGCTTTTAGTGCGACATGCTTATTCAAAAAGAAACAATATGTCAAAAAAAACGAATGGTCGATATCAGTAATCTTTTATTAGACAAGTTGCCCATTTTGCAATACGACTCCTCCTTTTCAAACACTCTTTTATACGAGGAAGGATGTTCTTTGATAAAGCTGTTTATTTTGTGTGATCTTTGTTAATTACTGGTGTTTTTGAAACCTACAGTTCATCCAGTGTCCTGTTTGTGCTACAGTCTTGAATGATGTCTGAAATCTTAGCGCTTGAGAAAAGGTGTGCCTTTCTTTTTTCAGTGAATGGGCTTTTTATCTGGCGGACTGAGAATTTAGCTTCATCACTTCGCAGTTTTCATTTTAATGCTGAAAACGATTTGTTTGTAATGCCTTCAATATCATTCAATACATTTGAGTTGTGCAGATTAAGGATTCCCAGTATCATTACTTTACATCTCACAATTCTGACTTTTTGTTACAGAATTACAAGATATAAACTCTCAATTGCTTGTTATAATATCCAATTGTGAGTGAAAAAAGACATTATATATATTATATATATATTATGTATATAATAATAATAATAATATATATATATATATTATGCATAATATCTCGTGATAACTCGCAACTGCGAGAAAAAAGTCAGAATTGCAACTTTCTGTCTCGCAATTCCGACTTTATATCAAGCAGTTTTGATTTATAACCTGCAATTGCAATTCTGTGAAAAAGTCTGAATTTTGAGATTCGCAATTGACCCTTCGCGAACAGTTTGATTGACAGGCGATCTGACCAATCATAACCCCGAATCCGCCACTTTGTCTGACAAAGCAGTCAGGGGAGTTAGTAGATTAACGTTGGAGAACTTGAACTTCAAAAATTGTGTTTCTGCGCTTGAAACAACATTCCTTCTGATGTCCGTTCATGTTTATTTGGTGCTATAAATGAACTTGCCGCTTGAAGGAGCTGCAGCGATCTGTCACGACACATTAAAGAGTCATATGTTTCATAAGTCTGTCAGTGTTGTCAGTGTCGGCTTTGCTCCACGATGTATTTTTCACTGCGTGAGAACGCATGGCTTGCCGGACAGAGCAACAGTAACTAAAGGGTCCAGATTTTTTAGATAAAAAGACACAATTGCCTTTGTTATTTTTTTATTTAGTGGCGGAAACAAGCTTCCATACTAAACTGACCAAAAGTGTCAGCAAAGAAATGTATAATTCTAAAAATTCCTGTTTTAAATCAATGCTGTTCTTTTGAGCTAATCCTGAAAAATAAAATGCATCACAGTTTTCACAAAAATTGTTTTAAACATTGATAATAATATTAAAAAAAAAAATTCTTGAGCATCAAATCAGCATATTAGAATGATTTCTGAAGATTCGTGTGACACTGAAGACCCGAGTGTGAGGGTAAGTGTCTCGACGCTATTTAAATATCTCTAGTTTTCCTTCCACATTCTTCAGGTGATCTGTCGGTGCACCTGGGTGTTCCCGTGGTTACTTGTTCGTGATTGACAGAAGCTGCCAAGGCCCGAGGCAGAAAAGTATCTGTTTCCATAGCGATGAGTGATGTCAAGGAAACACGTCCGCCTTCGCGCTGTCCCCTGTGACGATGAGGAGGAGGATGAAGACCTCCCGCCCGTGCCCGACGGTTCTCCTGGCACACACGTGTCGGATCCCGGTGCCGTTTCCTGACAACCATCTGTCTCGAAACCTCCTTAGATCACAATAGACCAGCTCATGCAACATTCAAACAACAAAACAAGAGTCTCTGAAAGCAAAGGCGTCATTTAAACGCCCTCTCGTACAATCCAACCCCGCGTCCTAGAAAAATAGCCTTCCGTACATTCGCTCACAATCGCCGTTTCTCTCTTTCCCCACACACCTGCACGACTGAAAATGCGGCATCTTTTAGTCTGACAGCAAAAGTGGTCTGACCCTTTTAGCGACGAGAAGAGCGACTGGCCGAGAATGAGTTGGAGTGATGGGTGGATGAAAGTGAGAAGAGGAGTCTGTGTTTGCTCCTAATTTCACAGCCTGGACGCTGTAAGCGCCAGGAGACCGATTCGGCCTCAGAAAACAGCAGGATGATTGT
The DNA here is from genome assembly GCA_037194245.1 of Opsariichthys bidens. Taxonomy (NCBI): domain Eukaryota; kingdom Metazoa; phylum Chordata; class Actinopteri; order Cypriniformes; family Xenocyprididae; genus Opsariichthys; species Opsariichthys bidens. The sequence goes on along the minus strand of CM074307.1, from coordinate 3,544,175 downwards.
TATTCAGCTGCTGTTTCGTCCAAGAGCACAAACAGAGAAAGCACACAGCACTCAGCGGACGGCGAGAGACAGCGATTCTTATCGAACACAATGTCCTATGGCAGGTTGTAGATAAAGTTTTATTGTTTTTGAGATCTTTGACTCGCTTCAGTTAAGTTTTGGACATTTTCCTCTTATTTTTTTTTTTTTTGTTTATTCTGACAGTGGATGTCTATTGAAATCCCCAGCGCAGGTTTAGCCTGCTGCACTCCAAAGGATGCAGGTTTAACTGAGACGCATCGATGAGGGATAAGGATCTAATTTGAGCTTTCAGTAGCAAGCTGTGTGTGTGTGTGTGTGTGTTTTTGTGACATATCAGGACACAAATGTGTATAATGTCATGGGTATGACACTGGTATTACAACTTCAAGGTGAAATATGAGGACATATTTCATATGTCCCCACTTTTCAAACAGCTTTAAAAACACACTGAACAATATTTTATTAAAAATGTAAAAATGCAGAATGTTTTCTGTGAGGGTTAAGTTTAGGGGTGGGGGGGGGGCAGAATGTACAGTTTGCACAGTATAAAAACCATTACGCCTATGGAAACTCCTTACTTTGATAGAAAAACGAACGTGTGTGTGTGTGTGTGTTTAGTAGTCCAGTTTAGTAGTTCAGTCAGTCTATTAATTGTGAGAGCAATTATATATATATATATATATATATATATATACTGTTTAAGGTTTCAGGGGTCAATGTAAGGATAGTTCATCCAAAAATGAAAATTCTGTCACCATTTACTCAACCTCAAGTTGTTCCAAACCTGTATACATTTCTTTTTTCTGCTGAACACAAAAGAAGATATTTTGTAAGAATGTCGGAAACCAAACAGTTGATGGACCCCATTGACTTCCATAGCAATTTTTTCCATACTATGGGAGGCAATGGGGTCCATTAAACTGTTTGGTTAACCACATCTTGTTTTGTGCTCAGCAGAAGACATAAATTCATACATGTTTGGGTGATTAAATGATGACAGAATTTTCACATTTTTGGGTGAACTATCCTTTTAAGAGCAAAATTTGGCTTCTGTACAAGTTTGCAAGTTTTCAGCCAGCATTGTATTGTTTCAATGTTTGTAGTTTATGTAAATTGTACTTTTTCTATGTTACCTGCTCTTAGACCTCTCTGCTAAATCAGATGTAGCAATTTTTGCTCATTTAAATTTGTGTGATGTGAATCATCCAAAAAAAAAAAAAAAGAAAAAGAAAAAAAAAAGCAGCCATGAATGATGGCAATTATGAATTGCCATGTGATTGTGTTGGAGATGCATTATGAGAGTTGACATTTGTACCTACCTCTGTGGTAACACCACAGCTCCTTTTCCTTATTTTCTCTAGTCACATGGCATCGTTTTGTACAGAATTCGCTTTTCTCGTGCATAGACCGCCACGTTTTATTAAAGGTCCATCTTGTCAGGGGTTAATTACCCTACTGCAATGTTCTGTGGAATCGTCTGTTTGTTTGTGGTCATTCCAAATACAAGTTTGCTCGGTCGTCACGGCTCATCAAACTTTTGGAAACAGGACCTGATTGAGTCTTATCTGATCAGACCCCTGACTTGGGTGAGCCTGTTCTTCATCTGTCCCAGCATGACTCCCGAAACCAAATCCAGATCTCTGTGCTTGATATTCAGCGCTGCTCTGACTGGAGATGAAGTGTTGATAAAACACAGTTTGACCCAAATCTCAGTTGAAAGGCCTCGTCATGTCCAATAACCGGCGCCTCCCAATAAAACGAGACCGTACAGAAAAGTTCAACCTCTGAAATCAATAATCGCATCGCTTTTTTACATTTTTGCTCCGTTGCTGGAGATCAAAGTTCTCGAAGATCTGATAGAACGAGTTTCAGTCACAAATGATTGGCTCCATATTTTCCCCAGAATTTTTATATTATTCTTCAAGAGTGTTTTTTTTGGCAGTCGGTGAAAAATGTGGATAGTGCAATAATTTAATTTGTATTTGTTCCTCTTTTTTTTTCTCTTTTTCAAACATTTCATTCTGGCTGATAATTGAATCTCTTGTCTCTGGCTAATGTATTCCCACAGCAAGTTAGTTAGCAATTTTCCCTTCCTCAGATATGCAGCTCATCTGATCTTCGTCAATCTACATTCAGCCATCTTCCATTACTCCCAGGTTGTTTCATCCCTACTCGTCTGTCATCCCTCTCTCTCTCTCTCTCTCTTCACCGCTTTGAGCCTTTCGCTTGGATGGGTGGGATGGCTGTCCAATTTTACGGCTGGCTACTCTTCTCCTGTTTGCGTGTTGCGTCCGGCGCTTTCTAAAAGCTTCTTCAGATGGGCTTTTGGCGCCTGAGTGGAAATGAGACACAAGCAAGAGATGTTTTGTACCATCTTTGTTTTTAAGCTTGTTTGTGTGAATCACCCGGCACTTGATAAGACTTGCTCACTTATTGGGATGTAGAGCTGGGTGATGTGAAATTATATTTGTGACATTTTAATGGAAATATAAGATTACTTCACACTCCTATATATTTCCGTGATTTTAATCCACTTTAAATGTGGCCCATAAATGTGCACTTAAAGGATTAGTTCACTTCAGAATTCAAATTTCCTGATAATTTACTCAGCGCCAGGTCATCCAAGATGTTTATGTCTTTCTTCAGTGGAAAAGAAATGAAGCTTTTTGAGGAAAATATTTTTCTCCATTTAGTGGACGTCAACAGGGTTCAACAGGTTGAAGGTCCAAACTGCAGTTTTAGTGCAGCTTCAAAGGACTCTACATGATCCCAGATGAGGAATAAGGGTCTTATCTAGTGAAAAAATCTGTCTTTTTGTAAAAAAAAAACGTAAATTGATATACTTTTTAACCACAAATGCTCGTCTTGCACTAGCTCTGCAATCCGCCATGCATGACATAATCGTGTTATGTCACACGTGACGTAGATCGAAGTATCGTGATAGGGCAAAAAACTCCATCTCATTTTGTCCTCCAACTTCAAAATCATCTGACGTTATTGTTTTACCTTTTTTGGTAAAGGCCAATTGACATCTTTGCACGTTCGCTTTGCAAACACTGGTTCGGAACTTTCGCCTAGACCTTTCCAACGTGATTACGTAATGCGTGGTGCATCGCAGAGCTAGTGCATGACAAGCATTTGTGGTTAAAAAGTATATCGGGTTTTTTTTCTTTAGAAAGTGACCACTAGATAAGACCCTTATTCCTCATCTGGGATCATGTAGAGCCCTCTGAAGCGGCACTGAAACTGCAATTTGGACCTCCAACCTGTTGAACTCTGTTGAAGTCCACTATATGGAGAAAAATTCTGGAATGAAAATGAAAATTTTCACACACAAATAAATAAATAGTACTGTTGAACAGTTTTTTCACTCACATAAATTAAACCTGTTTTATCTTTAGTACCCTAAACTTATCTCCACAATCATTGTTAATTAATTGACTAGTGTCACCAAACGGAAATGCACAAATAATGATTGTTTTCACACAGGTTTCTATCTTAAACTCACACTATTGGTTGAGCCGATATTGATTTATAGTTCCACTTTTAGTGCTGGTACCGTAAGTTCGGTTCATATATGTTTTTTTTTTTAAATTGTAGGCAAATATTGCTTTAATATTATGTTATAAATAAATATTTTAGTGTTTATTTAGTGAAAAACTGTGTGAAAAACATGACTTGGTATTCTTTAACTAGAGTTTTCTTGCGTTTTCTTGCTCTGTTTGTTTAAAATGATCTTTTCAACGTTGTTAATAATGTTCCTTGAGCAGCAAATCAGACCATTTCTGAACGATCATGTGACATTGAAATCTCGGTGATGATTTTTTTTATGTCACAAGAAAAAATAACATTTCACAATATTAAAAAAATTCAAACATCTTACCGACTCCAAACCAATACTATTGCATATTGAATATTGTAAAAATGCTGAAAATAAAGAGAATTAAAGTTCATTTGTTTGCATTAGTGTTTGCCTGCGGTCATCAGCATAATGGAGATCTTAAATTACCCATTAGCATTTCAAGTCCAACTCTCTCCACACTGACCTTCTAATTCTTTCAGTGTTTCGGGGCTTGATAACTGTGTGTAAGTCACGTTCCCCTGCAGCGCTGAATGCATGCATTGTTACGTCCCCCGTCCCCCACTTTGACCCCCTCAGCCCTCTTGAGGGGTCCACACACACCTGTCAAACTCCGTCTGCCCGAACATCAGTCCATACATTCTCCAGAACCCCCTGGAGTTTATTGGAAACACACACAGAAACACTGGAACGGCAGAGACGGTCGCGCCACTGAGGGTCGACTTCCACATCAGGAGCAGATTGAAGGGAAGGTCAGTGGAAACACGATCAGCCAATTCACTTCTGCTCTTGAGTTTTTTGACATTCCTTTTCCCCCACATTTGTTTTATTCATTCTCTCCTGCCCATCAAAGCCTTTTCGACGAAAGTTTTAAAGTGACTCTCTGCCGGAGATGTTCTTTCATCACAACAAGGGGTTGAAAGAGCCGGAGAGAAGGGAAAAATCATACGCGGTTTGGCTTCAAGGATTCTGTAGGGTCTCTGTCCTTCAGTGATGCCACACTCTTGTTTCGATTCTCGAACGATTGTTCGGACGAAACGCAACCGTCCTTGTGTGGAGCGCTTTGTCATTTTGAGCATGACCGGTACAGAAAGAGGAATCTGATTGAACATGCCGATGCCGTTCTGTCCTCCGTGGCGACATCAGCCCGTACAATTTTCCCCTCTGTTGGCTTTTATGTAGAACTGCAGTGTGTATGTGTGTAATCATTGAGCGCTTCACAAGAAAGTATCATTACCATAATCATATTTCAACACACACACACACACACACACACAATTCGCTGAGGGAATGATTGGTGGATTACGAGTTTGGTTTGACATACTGAGGGATTCTGATGCATAAACATTCTGTGACAAAGAAAATAGGCTTTGGAAAGTGTGTACACCATTTGCATTAGTTTTCATTAAAAAAATAAATAAATGTGTCCACACCAAATTAGACTGAATGGTCCAAAACTCCACTTTTTTTTTATAATTCACCACATTTTGAGTAAATCTCATGAGTTGAACACTCAAATCAAATCTTCCAGGAGTTATAAAATAAAATTAACCCTATAAAGCATACTGTATCATGATTGAAATGCAAAATTTGAAGGCCTCTATATGATCAATATGATAAACTTTGTTGAAAAACCTGTTGCACACAATCTACTACTTGCCTTCTTTCGGATGATTGATCGTTTATACTTTTTTTAGGCCTTTTAGTCTAATTGTAAAAGGTCCACATTCAGGTTGTGGTCTTTTTGCTGGGAACTTTTACTGACTGAAGCAGTTTTTGTTTACTTTATTATCAGTACATCTTATATATATATATATATATATATATGGTCCATCAGGCTTTTGAGGAATTATTTACATCTTTCAATCCTCAATATATTGCATTGCATTATATGTTTTACAACTACAGAGCTTTGATCATATTGAGGTATATATATATATATATATATATATACATACAGGTTCATAATTAACATGAATAATGCATTATATAAAATTAATTCTAAAGTGAAGGTCATAGTAAACCACTAGTAATGACTTATGTCATTATATTACTTTACAAAAACCTCAAAAATTTACATTGACTCCAGTAGTTACTAGACAGTTATCATGTTTCTCACTTTAGAATACTGATCTAAATAATTAGTAATTCCTTCTAAAGGATTTGGAAATACATCAGACATTACTAGTGGGTTACCATGACATTCACTTTACAATCAATTATACATAATGCATTATTCATGTTAATTATGAACCTGTATAGTTTCATACCTCTGGAAGGTTTGAAAAAAATAGCAGTTACTGATTAGCTAATAGTGAACGATTATATTCAACTGAGCATTGTTACTTACAAATTAATCATTAATCAGAGTTTCTTGTTAGGTAATAGTAGTTACTGGAGTGTTACTCGTTTGTTCCTGTGTAGTTATTCATTAATGATGGAAAAGTATTCTTAAGTGCTATCACAGTATTTTTGGCCATATAAATCTCAGAATCTTCACCAAATTGCAGATTTTATTCTCAGTTTGGGCCTCTGAATAAAACTGAGGTGTTGTTTCCTTAAGTATGAGCTCCATATTCTCTCTATGAGCCATAAACGCAATGTATCAAATTTTTTTCAAGAGTTTTTTTTTTTTTTCAAGATGCTTTGTCTAAAGGTTTAACAAGCTTGCCTCCTACACAACTCATTGAACAGGTAATACAATATAAGGCATACAGTGGAGAGATTGGTAAAGGATGTGCTGATTCTGGACTTTTTCCACAATATTGAATGGAGGGAGTGTGTTTATAAGGACAATAAGGATTTTTTGACTCATTTTAATTCTGCTTGGAATTGTGTTCCAGATTGACAATGAAAAACACAATGAATAAACAGACAATGCAGTGATCATGGAGAACTGAACGGGCGACTGAATCGATCAAGCAGCCGAAGCAGGGAGAATGTTACAGCTCTCTCTCTCTCTCTCTCTCTCTCTCTCTGTATGTCTGTCTGTAGGTGTGTAGTGTTGTTATCCCTACAGATTCTGCTTTGTGGCTTATTATCTTAATCAGTGTATTGAAGTAGAAACTGAACATCTCTATCATCTTGTCTTCACTCATTCTTTGACTAATCGGCATGCGGGACTGGATCTGTCTGTCTTTAGCAGTCATTAAATTTCTGTAATTAAATCACCTCGAACTGCTGAACATATTGACTCCATTCATCCATTCAAGCTTTTTGTTGATCATTTTAGTGTTCAATCTATTTTAATTTCTAAATCTGATACTTAAATGTAGAATTACGGTTAAAAAAAAGCTGACTTTGTTGGTCATCCATCTGAAAGTTACTGTAATAGCTGTAGAATATCTGAGAAAAACATTAAAATGTGATCTTAGTCAGAGTTGCATATACTGTGACTGAAAATAAAAAAGGAAAGCAATTTTTAAAAACACATTTTTAAATTAAAAATGGGTAAAATTGAGTCCTGCAGCATGTGTTACGGTTATCTTTTATTCTATGTACTCTTATTTTGATTTTGTTTTATTTCCATTAGTTCCTATTTCCCTGCTCTGTTTAGTTTCAGTTGATTATGTCCTTGTTTGTCTCCATAGTTTCCAGCTGTATCTCATCGAATTCTTAGTGTAATTATATTCTCTGTTTAGTTTTTGTCGGTTATCATTTATTTATGTTGATGGTTGTGTTTCTAATGTTTGTCATCAAAGACTGCACTGTTAACACAGTTGGGCTAACTCAAAAAAATTGAGGTAATCAGTTACATCAAATTTTTGAGTTATGATGATCCCAATTTTAAGCAGAACTATCAAGTTTTGAGTTTGTAGTACTCATGCATGTTAATTGCTACTAACTTGAAGTACTCAGTCAGCTAACTCATACATTTTGATACAATTAACAAAAAATATTTAGTTAATTGACTTTTAAGTTATTTACTTCACTGTAAACCCTGGTAACTCTCCAAAAACCCACATTAACATAAACTCTTTAAATTAACGTAACAAGACATTAATCACTACTAAATCTCCCTTACCATTAACCTTGCACAAAAAGCATCATATAACACTTAATTTGACCATTTCCTTTCAAGTGCCATGGGCAAAGCATTCTGGGAAATATAAATCCCAGCCTAGTTTCAGTTAAGCTGAAGTTAGTCTAAATTAAACGAGAAATGAGTTCATACAACTCAAAACAATGAAACGGTTTACTTGGAAATGTAAGTGCTGTGAACTCATACTAATTTTTCAATTTAAGTTTGTCCTAGTCAAACCCATAATATATTGATACTGTAAAAAGTGATTGTGTATATGTTTATATTAAGCATGCAGGTATTACAGTGATTGATTACATTCTGAAGTCCATCTACCCACCATCTACAATCACCTTTACACTGTAAAGACAGGGTTGTATTATGATTCTCATGCAGAGCCAACGGAAAACAACTACAACAACAAAACAAATAGGTTGTTTTCGAGCCCTGGTTTGGTGGATATGGGTACACAAACTACCGATGGTTCATATTTAAAACAGGTCGCAGTAATTTATCACCTATAAATGTACTTTTGTTTGCAGACCTGGTAAACCTGTCATGTAGACGTAACACTGACCGGTAATATTTTCTGTCACGCTCCTCTGAAAACAAGGAACATTCAGCCCCAATAACTTAAGCCTGCTGTTTTTATTTAAGCCCAAAACCCAGGGGAACCTTTTAAATTGCCCAGTCCAACTGGAAAGAGGCACTGAAGCGCTCTGGGTCGGTGCGTTTGGGGCTCTAGTTATTGATGGGTGCTAGAGACATAGAACTCCACCAATCTGGTGGGTCTTCATTGCTGAAGGGCACTACAGATTTATTGTGTGCTATGCTGGGAATATCTAACTTTTTTTAATAGCGCATGTTTTAGATGTTTATGTCACCATTCCACAGAAGCAGAACGACGCCACATCCCATTTTCATTCTGAACGCTCCATTTTGCATTTTTCTTTTATTAAATAACTGGCATTGGACACTGGCATTGTTGCTGTTTAGTATGGAGGACCAGGAGTGCCACATAAAAATAAAACGATGAATCAATTAATAATTCACACATAAAAATGTAAATAAATAAATCACTTTTAAATAGGCAAATAAATAGACGTATTTAAAGTTGTTTATTTAATTCCTGTTTTTAAACGTAGGTTAATAGAACAATAAAAAAATACATTTGTAAATCATTTTAAATCGCTTTTTTAATCGCCTTTTAAAATCGCCTTTTAAAATCGCTTTTTAAATCGCGTTGCTCGAACTGTCTTTAGAGGGTCGGCTCTTCAAATCGAGGCGAAAGCTGATTGGTTGCTCCCACGTGTGTGCTGTCCAATGGCATTTTAGCACTCGATTGACAAATGGATAAAGAAAAGCGTTTGGCAAACCGAGAGAGAAAAGCAATTGGCAAATCCTTTTTTTAAAAAGCGTTTTAAAAAGCCATTTAAAAAGAGATTTAAAATGATTAAAAATGTATTTTTTTATTGTTCTATTAATCTACGTTTAAAAACGGTAATTAAATAAACAACTTTAATTATGTCTATTTATTTGCCTATTTAAAAGTGATTTATTTATTTACATTTTTATGTGTGAATTATTAAATGAATTCATTGATTCATCGTTTTATTTTTATGTGGCACTCCTGGTCCTCCATAGTTTAGCCAGCATTATGGTTACGGCAGTCTTTTGAAAATGTGTTTTATTTAGTCGTTTACATTTCTTTGATCAGAGGTTCACAGATAAATGAACGCAATATGATTTAAAAAAAAAAAAAAAAAAAAAAATCATTTCACTACTTTGAGTTGATGCTGTTGTCACTTTCGTCATTTCCCCGGGTGCTGTGCTTTACTTCTAAACTGGCAATTTACTGAGAAATATTCCAGGTGTTTTTCCTCCTCTAATTGAAATGTAAACACACAGCAAGCCAGACAAACAAGTTGATATGGGAAACACACAGGCCTATTATAATAAACTGCAAACCCCAAAGAGACACTTTTGAATGAATAACAACATCTGTAGGTAAACAGAAGATTAGTTGAAAGTCTATCCTTGATCAACTCTTTAAAATAAACATCCGTGGCAAACGTCGGCTTGATTCGCCCTCTGTGATTTTTACTCGCGCTCAGCCTTCATTTGTGCTGCTTTAAAGGTAGCTGTAATTCTACTGTATATTCATACAGACAAGAATCTCAAAACACTGAGTTGTGAGCGAATTCATAACATAAATGTCTAAGCATTCTGAGTTGATTGACTGCATCCCAACAAGATGGCTTTAACAAGAAATGTATTTCAGTTAAAATGGCTAACTTTTGTTTTTATCTTCATCCTATCTGGTATCCTGTCGATCATTTACATAAAAGGAAGACAAAGAGGATACAATTAAATAATGTGCCCTCAACTTGAATCTAAAAGTCTACCTTTTTATAGAAATACTTTTAAGCATATTCACCTCAAGTTACACAGTTCAACAGCAAGCTATTTAATGGTGAAACTCTTGCATAAGTGTAATATTTTTTACACTAAAACACACTCCGCACTGGGTTGTATCAGACAGCCGCAGCATCTGTGTGTATCTCGGATGTGAGTGACTGCCGGCGAGTTATTCATCACCCGCGGTGAGTCGAGGTCAGTGGCTGGTGAGCTCTTGGCAGCCACTAAAGATTGTTAAACTTGGTGTTAAATGCTACGTATGTGTGACATGGGCGCTAACACATCGATTTGGAGCTCTAAGCCGTGAGCGCGGCAGAGACGTCTCTCATACATCACCCTTTGAGTCACCCAGACGCCAATCTCCATACATTAGAAGCGCAGTAATGCGTGTGTGTGCGTCAAATGGACGAGATGAGTGGCTGCATCCCGATTCCTGTACTTCTACCATGCTCTCGAATGGCCTACTTCACTGCTGATGGGAAAATGCATGCTTTTCCATACACTGTATTTTAGATTTAGTGTTTGCTATGCTTGTAATATCTTGGCCAGCGGTTCATGTCAAATGGGTCGAGCCACATTCCACTTTGATTTAGTCAAAAGTTTCAAATTAGTGGAAAATCGATTTTACTTTTATTAAGTAAGTTGAAATGGACACTTGTTTGTGTTCTGCTATTAATATGATTATTGGAAAGTGAAACCTTTATTTATTTATTTTTTATAGAAAACAGTGTGAAATGAAAGGGAGGCCAAAACATTCTAGAAGTCATTGTCTGACATTAAAGGGGTCATGAATGCATTTTTTTTTTAAAATTATTTTATGTTTCCTGGGGTGCAAATGTAATGTTAGTATGTTAGTATTGTTGAATAATGACTTTATTCAACAATTTCGTCTCTTCTGTGTCATTCTCCTATGCTGTTTACATTCAGACTGATATAGAAGAGAAGAAATTGTCGAATAAAGTCATTATTTTTGTTTTGTTTTTGCGCACAAAAAGTAATTCCGTCGCTTCATAGCATTAAAGTTGAACCGCTGTAGTCGCATGAACCATTGAAACGATGTCTTTAATACTTTTCTGGACCTCAAAAGGTGCCTTGACGTTGCTGCCTATGTGTGAGGTTCAGAAACTCTTCGATTTCATCAAAAATATCTTAATTCGTGTTCCGAAGATGAACAAAGGGCTTATGGGTTTGGAATGACATGAGGTTGAGTGATTGATGAGAGAAATTTCATTTTTGGGTGAAATAATCCTTTAAAATCTCTTTTACTTTACCATAAATGCTTGTATACCATATTTTAAAGACAAATGATATTACATGATATTACGGTTTCACAGACCGGGCTTAGATTAAGCCAGTATTAGGACCAAGCAGATCTCGCCACCCACCCACTAAAATAGTATTTTTTTCCTACAATGGTAGTCAATGGGGGATGATATCTGCAAACATTCTTCCAAATATCTTCCTTTGTGTACAGCAGAACAAAGAAATTTATACAGATTTGGAACAACTTGAGGGGGAGTAAATGATGATGGAATTTTCATTTTTGTGTGAACTATCCCTTTAAATTCACTCTAAAGTTCAGCTAATTGTATTTGTGATAAATTGTAATGCACTTTCATTTAATTGCATTAAACATGAAGTGTTCAAACACATTAAAAGAATATACTTTTGCACTTTATTTTACAGTACGTTCACTTGCCTATTAAAATACTGAATAATATAAGGTAACTACAAGGGTTAGGTTTAGGTGTAGGTTCAGGTACAAAGTTATTATAGTTTCTGTAACAAGTACATAGTACGTACAGGGCTGTAAAATAAAGTGCTACCGGATATACAATGTACAAACTGAAATTTTACAAAAGAAAAAAAAATCCTTAAAAATTACCTGCAAGATGGCTCCTGCATTCTGAACATGTGATATGTAAAATCAGGCCGACCATGCCAGTCAGGCATCAGCTGATGGCGCGGCTGATTTATGATGTCTACCATTACATTTCAGACACATTACAGCTGTCTTTTTACATTCTCCATTCGCTCATTCTCTCCACTGCAAGCTACTTTAAGCTGTCACCTTTATTTGAGTCTTCATATTACATGGCCGCAAGGGCCTTTAAAGCTGTATTTTGAAATGAGAATACTATTTTTGGTTCCAATTCTCTACTTCTCTCTTTTTTTTTTTTTATCAGTACTCACTATATCCTCCTTGGACAGAGACCGAAATGCTATCCGGATCCTTCTATAACTGCAGTTTGAACTGCTTTCCTTGCTCCAACCATGCATGTATTTAAACACATTTGTAATTGAACATTTGAAATGATGAAGTTGTAATTAGTACATTTAAAATATATTAACTTTAAATATAATATCACGATAGTTAAAATTATAATCAGTACTTTTTATGTATTTTAGTGTGTTAGTCAGCAAATCAAAATAAGTGTACTTCTTTAAAGTATTACAAAAGAAAAGAAAGCGAATGCACTTTTTAAAACTGTACTTCAGTGTGTTAAGAAACTATCATGAGTAAATTTAATATTATATTATTATATTAACGTTATCTGCAAGTACAAGTTTTTTTTTAAAATATGCATTATATTTTTCACATTTTTCATGCTTCTTTTTCACATTGGTCGTCTTGCCAGCTAAAGAGAATGCAGAGGACAAATTCATACTATGTGCTACAATTTCAATGAAAGCAGGTTTTCTAATTGTAAATGCATTCACGCATGCAGTTATTGCAAAGACCGTGTGTCCGTGTGTCTACGGAGAATCTGTTTATTGAAAAGCGTGCTATCAGCGTGCCGGAGCGCTGAGAAAGCATCCGAATCATTGCTTTGTAAATTATTTGTTGCCTGGACTCATGCAAGTGTTTCTTGTTAATATCTAGTCAGCCCTTGAAGTGCCTGGAGTAGGTGACAGCTTATTAGTAAAAGTCCAAAAGAGATACACAGTTCTTCCCTTCATTAGCTGTCATTTTCCCGGTTTTCCAGATTAATCCAGTGGGAATAGCTCCAAGGAGGTTCTAGTATTGACAGCTTGATCCTTTTCTCTCTCTATGCATCTGTAGATAACACTGCTCAGTTCATTAAAACAGCCAGTTGCACAGCAAACTTCCATTTTGGAGGCTCATGTTTGGATGGTTTGTGGGTCTCTGATAGCTTATCAAAAGCGCTTAGTCGGATTCTTTTAATTTACCTTTAGTGCTCTATTTGTTAGACAAGTCTAACAAATCTAACAATCTAACAAGTCTAACAAGTCATTTGTCCAAATTATAACCCTGAGCATTGGTTTCTCAAAGGAAACTTTTAGTAATTTGCTGTTTGTCTCTGAGTAGAGATCTACATGCCAAACACGTTCAGAGTTTCTTAGCATAAATCTTGATGGCAGTAGCAAGCAGGCTTCTTTGCCTCCAAAAATAAAGGCAGGCAAAAAAGAAGTTTGGGTCATGAATTTATTACAAAAAAAGATTTACTTTTCATGTCAGAGCACCTTAATTCTGGTTCCTAAATAATTTGCTTGCTCATATCAAGGCTTTTCGAGCTTTCAAAAAACGTCGATAAATTGTAGGATCTTGTCCGGTGGTTAGATTCAGACTACAAATCTTGTTCCGTGCTATTTCTTTTATCCTACGAGCTGAGACGTCCATCTCCCCTAATTTCATCACAGACTCTTTTCACTCCAGTTTGGAGGATTTACAGTAGTCAGTGGTTTTCTTTGCCAAAAGAACTGCTTTTATTGAAACCTCTATGCCATGTTTTTAAACATATTTGTATTTACATATTTGCAATGATGAAGTTGCAATATAGTGCATTTGACATGCTGTCAAAATCAGTCACAATGAGTCCATCAAAAAAAAAAAAAAGACAAAAAATGAGTCAATTTTGAGAAAAATCAAGTTGAAGTTTTCCAAAAGGTTCCAAAACAAAATCATCTAGCATCCATACTTTAAAATCCCTGGTAATAGCCCAAAACAAATACACGCAGGACTTTTTTCCCACATCACGCTGCAATTGGTTCGATTAACATTAATGAAACTGCCTATAAGCCTATATTAAGACCTACTGTAACAACAGTTCAAAATTGTCAGTCAATGCGAATAACATTATTTTGTTCACATCTCAACCACATTTCATTGGTTCAGACTCATGCCATCAAGAATTTGCTACGAATATTCACAAAGTTGGAATGCTGCACTTTAAAATGATACTAAACCTGTTCTGAGGAAGCGCGCAGAGAAAAACTGCATTTTTCATGCTCAAAGGAAAGGTACTCCTCTCAGAAACATTCAAATTAAGATACTTTTTAGATGTTTAATTGCTATTTGGAGCACTGAGTTTGCTATACGAGAGCTTAATGAAGTCATTTTTGTGAAAACCTCACATTTGACCATTTGTTTTGCCATCAGCTCGTAATTAGCCCATGCGCATACCGACTCATGTATTACGTTTAACGGTGTTATTTGATGTTACGTTTAAAGTTATATTAAAGTATGTGCTTTACTGTGTCACATCAGAAAGAAGTGCAATATTAATTAAAGCATGACAAAAGACTAAAACTTTTAATTTGACATTATTAAGTGTTGACATGCAACTTTAAGTGAACTTGAGTGGCCTTTTATTTCACTAATATTATATTATCTGCACGCATAGTTTTTGAAATGTAGCTTTAAGATCTGAAGTACAGTACAAGTGCAAATTCAATACAGTTAACGGCACTTCTTTTTCACAAAGGCAGAGCTGTGTATTGACTTAAAAATAAGTCTGTAGGGAAATATCACCATACTGTTCTGAATAAAATATAGTAGTTTTAGTCAACAGATTTTCTGTCAAGTGTAATGAAAATGGAGCTGAAGTTAAGTTTAAAAACCATCCTGCAGTTGTCATTAATTCATCCGTCCACAGTGGTTGCAGTGAGCTGGTGTTGCTGGAGATCGACCTGTGAGTCATGCGGTCGGTCTCTCTCGGCCCGCTGCTTCTTCAGTACTGCTAATGTGAAGATGTGAGCCAGTCTCTTGGCACATGGGGTTCAATTTTGTGACACTGTAGCTAGATAGTAATTAACCTCTCCTATTTCAGCCATCTTGGCTCTATTGTGTGCTAATATGTCTTCAACTCAGTCTGACCTGTTCCTCCATTATATATCTGCTGCTTGGCAACTTTTTGAGTTTGGCTCAATTCTGCAGTCTTTCAGGTGCTTTCAGTCAGTCGTCTCATTAGCTAAAATTGATTAAGTTAAATGAAAACAAGAATGAAGCACAAAAAAAAACGGACTCTCCAGACAGCTAATAAGGAGTTGTTACCGAAAAAGTCAAAAGTTTGGAGCTTGGCGTTCCCTTTTGGAATGGTAGTGATCTTTAATCAATTTGGCTGGATGCTGAACTGGACGGACTCGATTTTCTCGAGTGGGGATTTGGCTTAACTGTATGGTAAATGAACTCACATCTGCATAATTGAACCGTTGCCTATTTCAGTCTGGTGTCCGGGGTGGTGCTGCTGCTGCTGCTGTGAACTGTTGGGCTGGTATGATTTCGGAACAATGGAATAATGGAATGGAATGTTACAGAATTTGGCAAATTTTGCATGAACAAATCAATAGTAGGTCTGCGCACTTAATCAAATGTGGATATGGACTAGTATCTGGTAATGTTAAAGTGCAAAAAATTGAAATCTGAAGTCTGAAGACGAAATGCTTGTTGTGCGTTTCTCAGTTTGGTCTACCAACTCAAGCTCGAGGTGTTTGAACTTCAACTTCAGAGCTGCTCTGAGTCACTTCACCAGCATTTCACCATTTCACTTGAGAAATCAGATCATCAGATACACACAGAAACTTAAAGGTCTTCATGAGAACCCACCAAAATAAGACTTCATGTAATTATGACATAAATATACAGTAGAATGTACTTCTCAAAGTAATAATAGCAATGAGACACTTACTTAAGGCATGTCACACTATTTACACAGTAAACCTCTAACACTTCATTTTAAGGTGATACACAGTTACATGTTACTACATGTACTTACTATAGGAATAAGAGTAAATTATACAGAATTATAAGTAACTAACCCTAACTTTATAGTATGTACAGTTAATTAATATTACTCAATTATTTGAGAATGTAAAATGTAACTGTTGTGCTGCATAAAAAAAATGAAAGGAATTTTCCAAATTTCATGTTATTACATTTTGCAAAATTACTTTAGTTGTTAGATTTGTTTATGCATTCATTTGATTACAATTGTTTTTTAAGTACATTTATGTTAAATCATAAAAAAATGTGTGTGTGTGTGTGTGTATATATATATATATATATATATATTATAATGTGTGTATCTATATAAATAAATTTTTCATACATTTTGGTAAATTGTATGTTTCATGATTTCAGATGATTATAGATGCTTTTTGATTAATACAATTAACCATGGAATCCAGAAGGAGATGGAAAACACAAAATTTTGGAAAAAATAAAACAGAAAGTGGGGAAAGAATAAAATAGATTTCCTAGGGCCCTAAAAACCTAATTTTTGTAAATCTGGTGTGAACAAAAAAATTGTTGTTCGGTTGCATAAGTTTCATGATTTTAATTGATTAGATATGCTTTTTTGATTGCTAATTTATAACCATTAAAACAGAATCTATAAAAAAATGGAAATGGAAAACACAGAATACTAGGAAATAGTCTTTAATCCCACAATCACAGCAAAAACACGAGAAACCGATAACAACTTTTACACATAGATGACACCGAATAAAGAACTGAATGAAGACAGAACTTAGACACACAGAAGAACAAAAGAGCTAATTAATTAGACAAGAGATGAAAGGAATGATTAATCAAACACAGGAACAGAATAAAATACAATGAAACCAAGCCTAAACAGAACTTACATGTTACAAAAAAACAGAATTTGGGCAAAACAATAAATCAAATGGATTTTGTAGGACCCCAAACATTTTTTAATAACTTGTTATTCAGTTGTATAAGTTTCATGATTTCAATTGATTAGATATGCTTTTTTTGATTGCTAACTTATAACCATTAAAACAGAATCTTTAAAAATGAAAATGGAAAACACAGAATTTGCGAACACCTTTTAATGAACAGAATGACCTCTGATGACCCAGCCATCTCAGAGTGTGTTGACTTATGCCCTGAGCACGGCCTCGATTAGCAAACACAGCCTGAATGTGTGCGCAAACACTACATTAGTCTAATTGATGACTGTGCGTGCGTGTGATTTCTTGGATAAATGAGCAATTTGGAGTGCATGCTGGGTAATGTAGGAGTGTTTTATTGATGAAATCCAAACGAATTGGATCAACTAGGCATAAGCGCTCCTACGGATCCCCATCCTGATGCTTCATCGCAGTGCATGATATGAGACGACACAAAAGAACAATTTTTATGAAAGAAGTCATTTGTGTTCAATTGTTTGCTATTATGAGAACTTGAGTTTTTCATAAGAAGACATGGAATAGCGTTTGTCATTTTATACATTGTCCTTGCGAGAAAGAATATTTCTGTAGTGTTACATCAGCTGAGATCTGCCTCATAAATCGTAACTACAGGATTACTGCCTCCAGCTTGCTCGCTCCCCTTTTCCACCGACAAGGAATGCTGCTCAATCTGGAATCAGTCTGTGCATTGAAACATAGTCTTTGGCTGGAAAAATCATCTCTAAATCATCTAGACACCCGGTGGTCTCTAGTAACGTTTGCGCACAAGCACTAACTAATGTCCGCAAGTACAGTTGTTGAAAACAACAAGATCTCAAAACACATTTTTTTCCAGGTCAGTTTGAAATAAAATGATTGTATTTGTAAGGATAATAGGGTTTCTTGTTATTTATTTATTACTTTCTGAGAGGTTCGTGGATCATGTTTAAAGGGGTGATATTACACTGAGATAAGCAAGAGCAAAATGAATTACACCGTTATGATCAGAAGGACAGTGTAGATAAAGATTTACCTCTGTGTGTGATTGAGTTTCGTTCATAAATACTGTTTTTAATTATTTTTGCCTCAGAAGAATTAATACTTATAAAAAATGTAGTAACGGTACGAGTCTCATTAATCAACCTTGTAATGTAGAGAGAAGCGTTCTGTCTGATAGAGAGTGAAAGATCAAACACTGTCAGTGCAAATGAGAACCCAAAAAACAACCCATGTGCTTTATCTGAGACTTTTACAGCTTTAGCTGATTATCTAATAGACTTATTTCGAAAATCTCTGTGTATGTTTAACAACTAGCTTTTATTCTAACCAAGACTACGCTTAGACAGAAAGAGACTGACATGTAAAGTCAAGAAATACAGTATGTTTTGTTTTTAAGAGGAAGTTTTATCTGAAATAGTAGGCTTATTTTTCCGCCCTGATAGATAAAAATAGAAAATTATGTCAAAATACTTTCTTAATATAGCTGAGCTACACAATAGAGCTTAGTTTAACTGCTCAGGACAAACAAGCCATGAACACCCACCACAAAAAAAACAAAAAAAAAAACAGTCATGGATCATCCCGGTAATGACACACAGTATTACAAATCAAGGGTATGTAAACTTTTGAACTGGGTAATTTTATATAAATTCAGCTATTTTTTGTCTTGTGGACTTTATGTAAGCATCTGTAATGTGAAATAGCTTATTCAGGACAGTAGTAATTAAAACATAACATGCAATTTTCATGATCCTTCTTATTTTGTTAAAATGATTAACATTTTTGCATATTCTGCAAGGGGTATGTCGACTTTTGAGCTCAACTGTAATTTCTTTTCAAGGATTTAATTTTAAAGAGGCTTTTTTTCTGATTATAATATCATGACTGTTGTATCACCTGGACGTATTTTACTTTGTCCACCCAACAAAATACACAGTCTCCATATGCATGAGCTGCATTTTTTATGTAAAAATCAATTATTCGGAAAAAAAAGTGTCCATACTACATGATTCCAGTTTGCATGAAAACATTGTATGAATGTAAATGGAATGTACATAGGTTTGGTCAAACCCTCAGCTCAAACCTTCTTTTGGCTTTAAAAAAAACTACAGTCAAGATTTACTGAAGTGCTGAAAAGGCATGGACAGGATTATTTTTGTGGCTGACCTTACTAGGAGTTTCCCTTTCAGATGCAAACACGCAAGGTGATTTACTAAGGTTTGTGCTAGTCAATTTATTGGTATTTGTGCCATTATTCACCCCCCCTCCCCCCAAAAAAACAAAACAAAAAACAAAACAAGTGTCTTAAACCAGATGCTGATTTGCTCTGTTCTATTAGTGTATTGTGTTAGTATGGAAATGATTCGGCTGTATCCGTGTTTTTTAATTTGCACGTCATCGGTGGATCACGTGCAGAACTTTTCACTCCCATCAGCGAGCTGGAATTGAGCTCTCACGCAAATTTCCCCTCTTTAGTAAATCTTCCCCTAGATCTACTTTGCTGCTGCTGCTGCTGCAGAACGAGTATAACTTGCTTCTGCTAAATGCTCAGAACATAAAATGTACAGAAATGTGTTGCTGCTGCTGCTGCTAGAGAGAGGTCTATAGTTCCCTTTTAACAGATCTAGGCAGGTGGTGCTGGGGAGGTGGAGGGATAGAAAAAGAATTTTGCATTGTGTGCGGAGTAAATGTTGCAATGTTGTTGTAAAGGGAAGTAGTAATGGATACATGAAATCCATTGGCCGTGGAAGCTGCATTAAAGCAACCAATCAGAGTGCAAATAGAGTTTCATGGCTGAACTATTCATTTATCTGTGATTTGATGGCGTTATTGCTTCAAAAACCTAGCAATTAGTTCCTCTTCACTGTAGTAGCCTTGTAAACATGACTGTTTCCAGATAAACCGTGCACGCTTGACTTCAGCCAATTTGATTAGTGCTTGCCAGGCTGAGACTAGTAAAAATAGTCAGTGAGGGTGGTGAAGAATAAGACATCATAACAGCTTTTGAAAAGCAAAGTAAACAGCAGAGCTAAAGTAATCTAAAGTTTAATCTTCCTGATGAATATGCATGCATACATAATTAAGGTAACGCTGTCACCTTCAATGCAGTATGCAAATGAGGCAGTTATTGAGTTGATTTTTACTTGTTCCTGTCAGCTATATGCGTTTATGTGACAGGTGTTGATGACCGTATGCAAATGTTGGGAATTTGCCAGTGAGATTACAGTCTCCGCCCCTCAAGAAACACTTCTCGCTTCGTTTTGCTTCATAAACGTGACAAGATTTGCTCGTTATCTACAGGCTCTGTATGTGTTTACATCCTACTTCAGCATTCAAATGATTTCTCTGAGCAACCGTGCAAAAAATAACATACCTTCTCTCTCTTTCTCTCTAGTGTACACCCAAAAATTGAATAAAATAAATTCTAGCAGAGATATGCATTTAAATCTTACAGTCTTTCTCTTCTTGGAAATATGGTCATTAAATATTGATGGCATCATTTCCTGGGTATCCAGGGGCAAATATAGATTTTTGTCAAATAAAAGTCTCTGTAGAATGAGACTGACCCTTCGGGGTTGCAGGAAGAGAAGATCATAGGCTGTGTTGAGATACTAACTGAACACTGTATACTGCCTACTATTTACTATGAATAAAATATTGCAATAAGACAAAAGTTAGTGCTGTCATAAACATTTCCTACAATGGCATGCTAGATTACTGCCACATGGCGTTGTGATAAAAAGATTTCTCAGGTAAATCTGATCTTATCCTGGTTTTCTCTACTGTATGTGTTTGTATAATTCTGTGCATGTTCACTTCAAACATCCGAAGAGTTTGTCTTGTTTTGGGCTTATCTTGAGAACAAGAAGTGCTCTTAATTTGATTGAATTTGCACTCTCAACCATAAAATAAAAGGACACTTACGTGTACTTAAAGAGACTAAACTTTCATGACAAGTTTCTTAACACACTGCTGATGTGATTTGATCTTTGAATTTCCTTTAAGACATCACATGGTCTTCGAACAGGAATTGTTTCTTTGCAATAAATCAATGATATAATCACACACAATCTCTCAGATTATTTCCTCAGACCTCAACCATCAAACGTTTGAAAAATAGAAGGTAATCTAATGATTCACCTCACATATAACCTCTCTTGAACTGGCTGAACTAGTTACTATAGTCGTTGTTAATACTGTAAAATCATAATACATCGCCAAACTTTCTCTCATTTTATTTCATTTTTAATTGTAAAAGCTTTACAATCTGATTGGATGATCCGTGTTCACCTGTACATGCACATTACTTTAGTTCTGATCATGTTTTATCTGCCGATATATAATTTACATTGAAATTTCTTAGATAATACCACACTTTAAATGTCCTCAATGTATTGGTGGTCTCTTAAATTTTCTTACTGATGTACACACTATTAGTACACTGTCTAATTGGGTTTGTTTTTTAAAGTATTTTTCAATTATTGCTGTATTCTTACAATGCATTTTTTGAAATTGACCCGAAACTGAAAAAAAAAAATGTCAGATTGCATAAAAGTATGCTGTGATAAAAAGGTTTTAAAGACCTTGAAGCAAATATTTCAAAATTTCATTTTTTTTTTTTACACATATAATATATTATCGGGTCTCAGGGAGTTAACATCACTTAGTATGATTTATAAGCTGTATTCCTCATGGGGACCAAAATCGGTTTCCATGTTTTATGGGGACTTTCCATAGACATAATGGCTTTTATACTGTATATTCTATCCACTAACCCTACCCCTAAATCTACCCATCACAGAAAACATTCTGCATTTTTACATTTTTAATAAATTTTTTATTTAGCATGTTTTTAAAGATATTTTAAAAATGAGGACTAAAAATGTCCTCATAAAACATGTTTACGTCAGAATACCAGTGTAATGCTCATATCATTATACACATTTGTGTCCTCATAAATCACAAAAATCTGCACACACTAACACACACTAATATTATATAGTAAATATTTCAGAAAATCTTAATCTGATGGTCTCTTTTGCGCTCCCTCTGTTTTTAAAATCACAACCTGACAAATATGACCCACAATTTATGGTTGAGTTTTTAATTAAAAATAATGTCTTGTCGTTTATGGTGATGAATGACATGGTCGATATATAGAGCAGTTCAGGAGCATGAGAGCACATTGATCTAATCAAAACACACACACACACACACACACACACACACACGCAGGTTTGTTTTGCTATCTTAGTGAGGACATTGCATAGACTTCCATTGATTTTATATCAGGTCAATGCTATTTTCTATCACCTAACCCAACCCACCCTAAACCTACCCATCACTGAAACACGTGACCATCACTAGATTTGAATAAAAACATCTTTTGGCTGATTTATAAGCCTTTTTAATTAGTGTGGACCAGTCAGTGTCCTCGCTAGTGGGTTGAGAAAGTATTTCACAATAAGTGAGGACATTTGGTCTTCTCAAGTATAGTCAAAACATGTACACACACACACACACACACACACACACAATTTAAAACATGTTTTTGTATCCTTTTCCTTTCCATTGCTCAAATCATTCCCATTTAGATTAAAAGAATTCTCAAAACTAATATTTGCCTTTCTGTGCTGCCTAAAAACACATGAAAATGCAATATTGAAACATTCGAACATAAGAATTGAACCTAAATTTGTCTGAAAGGTTGTCTAAAAGCTACATCCCATTTAAGCTCTAGACCTAAAAAAATACCTCAAAAATATAAAGGAAAAAACTGTGCTTTTAGACAGAATAAAACACCCGCCATACCACTGAAAAACCTGCAATTGTTACTTTAAAGAGCTATTTTTACCAAATGTAACCCATAAAAATCAACATATTTATGTTGTTTAAATAATATTTTTTGCCTTGAATATAGCCAGTTATAGTAAATTAGACTATGCCATGATTGGCCTGAAATCTTACCTGCTTCTTACTTGTTTCATTTTTGCATGACGGATAAATGTGCATCACATTAAGTTTATTAGTTTGTTAAAATTGTATAGTCCAAATGTATTAAAATTTCATGTGTAATTTATATATACAGTATGTGTGTGTGTGTGTGTGTGTGTGTATATATATATATATATATATATATGTGTGTGTGTGTGTGTGTGTCTATATATATAATTCTTATTTTGAGCCGTGACAATTTTGCAGTGAGTTATTCTTTTAAATTCTGTTCAATGTATCTCCACATGAAACAGGGAATTGTGGTACTTCAGCCAACAAAGGCTTCAATGTTTCATGACCACTCGCCCGAAAATGTGCATTCATGATTTCTGTCCTTCGGTTCGTTTTTGATAAAACCCTTACTGTATATGTGATAAAGGTTGATGTATGTGGTTCCTGTGTTTCATGTTAGTCACATGAATTCAGTCAGACCGTGAAGGTCAATGATCTGTTTCTCTGAAGCAATCCAGTTTAACTGATGAATATTCATGATTATGAGTAATGTTGTTGAAGGGACATGTGATAATGATCTTTTGGGTAGTTATTAAGCTATATCTTGGTCAGTCGTGACGCTACAAGAGAAGGAGACTTTGGTCTGTTTTTCAGTTTCCTAATGAATGATTATTAATGGAAAGAAACTTGTGATGTTGCTTCAGCTTTTTCGCTGTAAAAATGGAATGGCTTAAAGTATAATAGTAACAACTTTCCCTGTTATATTCAAAATACTGTGTTGTATTGTTGTTTTAATGATATGCAACAGATAACACATCTGTTAACATCTCTAAAATGTTTTGTATGGTTTCCTCAGCCTTAAATGTCACATACTCTCACGCCCTGACTGACCACGACCCATTCTCTCTTGTGTCACACTCTTGTGTCACACTCTTGTGTACATTTTTTTCTCTGTGGTTGAATGAAGGCCATTGTATTATCAGAATTGCTGGCCTTTTCGTGTGTGGACAAATCATGTATGAAACTAAATGCTCAAATACACCATTTAGTAACAGCAAATCGTTATTTTTGTCGAAACACAACATTCTGTTTTGTCACGGACTAATAGCAAGTAATGAATTTGTATGTAAGCCCATTTCAAAGGTAATTGAGAGAAAGTTTAAAATAAAGAGTAAAGTCACTTTATTTTGATTTAAAAGTATATATAAATATATAAAAAAAATATATGAATAAATGATTATTAAAATGTAGTAACCTTTGTGCAATAAAGAGTTTAAAGAGTGCTCATTATGGAAATTATATACTTTAAAAGAATATAATTTAGTGCAAACTGAATGTATTTTTTTCAGACACTTAATTGCATGTTAATTACAACTAAATGAACATGTTTTACAGTTGGAATTTGCATTAAATGCAGTTAGCTGAAATTTAGAATGCTTTTAAGTACATTTTTATAAGTAATTCCATAATTTCTTCTCTTTTCTTTGAAAAACAAGGCTGAGACAATATTTGGCCGAGATACAACTATTTGTAAATCTGGAATCTGAGGGTGCAAAAAAAAAAAAAAAATCAAAATATCCTGAAAATCACCTTTAAAGTTGTCCAGATGAACTCCTTGGCAATGCATATCCACAATAAATATCTGATATATATATTTACATTAGGAAATTGACAAAATATCTTCATGGAACATGATATTTACTTAATATCCTAATGATTTTTGGCATTAAAGAAAAATCGATACTTTGATCCATATGTATTGTTGGCTATTGCTACAAATATACCCGTGCGACTTATGACTTAAGGTTTTGTGGTGCAGCGATAGAATAAATTAATAAAAAATAAATTGCAAAATAAATGAACTTTAAATGCAATATTGAATAACAAACTACATACTTTACATGTAGTTTACATTTTAGTAAGTTAGTCAAAACAACAAAAGATGATTAAAACAATGATTTAAAATGTACTTTAAAGTAAAACTTTTAATTTGTCATTATTACAAAAAAAATGGGTTAAGAAACAATAATGAAAGTGGCCTTCCTTTCATTATTATTAACGGCATGTACACTTAGTTAATAATATATTTTTAAGATTTGAAGTACTCTACAAGTGCACACTCAATACAATCAAACTATATATTCGCTCTACTGCACGTCACTCCTAACAACGACCTTTAGATAAGTACATTCACGATACATCACGTCCACACAGGAACTCGTTGCTTAAATGGAGCGTTTGTGTTTTCTGAACTCTGTTAATGTTTCTCTGCTGCTAGTTTAATAGTTAAAGGTCTGAAAGGCAGATCAAAGTTTCAATGTTTGATTCAGAGTAAGTGTAATCTAGACGTAAAGGATCATAAATCGACCCTGAGGCCTTATTCTTGTCCCTGTCTCACCCTGAAGTGTTTCTCAAACACATATCCAGACAATACTGTGATAAGGCTTTGCTGTTGTTTAAGGTGTGTGAGATTGGACTGAGGTCACCGTGTTAGTCATGTCTGGGCATTTGGTTCTGCTGGTGGAGAGTGTTGCAATAGTTTAATCACCCACACACACACACACACACACACGTACACACGCACACTGGGAGATTTGTTTTGTGTACTCAAAGGGTGTTGTCCAGCACACACAGATAATCTCGAACATGTTTGTAAAATCCACGAGTGCTTCCGATAGGATTAGATGCGAGGCCTTTGCGCTACCTTGACAAAAACAGACTTACTACCCACAATCCTCTGACTTCCCGCTTTATAATAACAGTGTGATACTGTCTTCAAGGTCTGAAGGCAGAGATAGTTTCTCTCTCCCAAAACAACTGTCAGTGGCTGAATCACGGCCCTAGACATAAAAAAGATGAGGGAGCGTCTGCCACCTAAAATGAAACTTTGAGGAGCCAAATTAGAAATTACATTTTTAGTATAAACAAATTTTAGTATCGTAAAACAAACACTGGTCAGAAGTGCAGTTCATGAGTGCATAAGTTCTTAGATTAGCTTTTAACTGCTAACAAATGTTCCCTTACAGTTTATTCAACCCTGCAATTACGCCTGATGTTAAACTATAACTGATAATGTTTATTTAAGAGTGCCGTTATTCATTTACATAACTCTGTTTTGAATATGTATTTAATTGCACATTGTCATGTAAACAACGAATCAGATGGTTTCCTGTGGTATTCATCAGCATAAAGGTAAAGAAGAATGACTTGAGGTTCTTTGCGCAGAAAGAGTCTGAATTAAAACTCACAAGCAAGTTTGAGGCTGTCTTGTGATTTTTTTTTTTTTGTTCAGTCATTTTTTTTGGCAAATCACCAATTATTAATGTAAAGCTGCTTTGCCACAATTTGCATCGTAAAAAGCGCTATATAAATGAAGGTGACCTGACTTGACTTGACTTGACATTATTTAGTTTACAAGAGTGTACTTGTAAGTGAATTATTTCAGTACTTATTGTACTGAATTGGGTCATTATTTAGTTTACAAGAGTGTACTTGTAAGTGTACTAGTTCAGTACTTATTGTACTGAATTGGGCCATTATTTAGTTTACAAGAGTGTACTTGTTAGTGAATTATTTCAGTACTTATTGTACTGAATTGGGTCATTATTTAGTATACAAATGTATACTTGTAAGTGTACTATTTCAGTACTTATTTGTACTGAATTGGGCCATGTTTTTGTTAACAAAAGTATAATTGTAAGTTTACTATTTCAATATTTATAGGTTTCTAAATTGAACCATTATTTAGTTTGCAAAAGTGTTCTTGTAAGTGTACTAGTTCAGTACTTATTTATACTAAATTGGGCCATTATTTAGTTTACAAGAGTGTACTTGTAAGTGTACTAGTTCAGTACTTATTGTACTGAATTGGGCCATTATTTAGTTTACAAGAGTGTACTTGTTAGTGAATTATTTCAGTACTTATTTATACTAAATTGGGCCATTATTTAGTTTACAAGAGTGTACTTGTAAGTGTACTAGTTCAGTACTTATTGTACTGAATTGGGCCATTATTTAGTTTACAAGAGTGTACTTGTTAGTGAATTATTTCAGTACTTATTTATACTAAATTGGGCCATTATTTAGTTTACAAGAGTGTACTTGTAAGTGTACTAATTCAGTACTTATTTATACTAAATTGGGCCATTATTTAGTTTACAAGAGTGTACTTGTAAGTGTACTAGTTCAGTACTTATTGTACTGAATTGGGCCATTATTTAGTTTACAAGAGTGTACTTGTTAGTGAATTATTTCAGTAACTTATTGTACTGAATTGGGCCATTATTTAGTTTACAAGAGTGTACTTGTAAGTGTACTAATTCAGTACTTATTTATACTAAATTGGGCCATTATTTAGTTTACAAGAGTGTACTTGTAAGTGTACTAATTCAGTACTTATTTATACTAAATTGGGCCATTATTTAGTTTACAAGAGTGTACTTGTAAGTGTACTAGTTCAGTACTTATTGTACTGAATTGGGCCATTATTTAGTTTACAAGAGTGTACTTGTTAGTGAATTATTTCAGTACTTATTGTACTGAATTGGGCCATTATTTAGTTTACAAGAGTGTACTTGTAAGTGTACTAATTCAGTACTTATTTATACTAAATTGGGCCATTATTTAGTTTACAAGAGTGTACTTGTAAGTGTACTAATTCAGTACTTATTTATACTAAATTGGGCCATTATTTAGTTTACAAGAGTGTACTTGTAAGTGTACTAGTTCAGTACTTATTGTACTGAATTGGGCCATTATTTAGTTTACAAGAGTGTACTTGTTAGTGAATTATTTCAGTACTTATTGTACTGAATTGGGCCATTATTTAGTTTACAAGAGTGTACTTGTAAGTGTACTAATTCAGTACTTATTTATACTAAATTGGGCCATTATTTAGTTTACAAGAGTGTACTTGTAAGTGTACTAGTTCAGTACTTATTGTACTGAATTGGGCCATTATTTAGTTTACAAGAGTGTACTTGTTAGTGAATTATTTCAGTACTTATTTATACTAAATTGGGCCATTATTTAGTTTACAAGAGTGTACTTGTAAGTGTACTAATTCAGTACTTATTTATACTAAATTGGGCCATTATTTAGTTTACAAGAGTGTACTTGTAAGTGTACTAGTTCAGTACTTATTGTACTGAATTGGGCCATTATTTAGTTTACAAGAGTGTACTTATTAGTGAATTATTTCAGTACTTATTGTACTGAATTGGGCCATTATTTAGTTTACAAGAGTGTACTTGTTAGTGAATTATTTCAGTACTTATTGTACTGAATTGGGCCATTATTTAGTTTACAAGAGTGTACTTGTAAGTGTACTAATTCAGTACTTATTTATACTAAATTGGGCCATTATTTAGTTTACAAGAGTGTACTTGTAAGTGTACTAGTTCAGTACTTATTGTACTGAATTGGGCCATTATTTAGTTTACAAGAGTGTACTTGTTAGTGAATTATTTCAGTACTTATTGTACTGAATTGGGCCATTATTTAGTTTACAAGAGTGTACTTGTAAGTGTACTAATTCAGTACTTATTTATACTAAATTGGGCCATTATTTAGTTTACAAGAGTGTACTTGTAAGTGTACTAGTTCAGTACTTATTGTACTGAATTGGGCCATTATTTAGTTTACAAGAGTGTACTTGTTAGTGAATTATTTCAGTACTTATTTATACTAAATTGGGCCATTATTTAGTTTACAAGAGTGTACTTGTAAGTGTACTAATTCAGTACTTATTTATACTAAATTGGGCCATTATTTAGTTTACAAGAGTGTACTTGTTAGTGAATTATTTCAGTACTTATTTATACTAAATTGGGCCATTATTTAGTTTACAAGAGTGTACTTGTAAGTGTACTAATTCAGTACTTATTTATACTAAATTGGGCCATTATTTAGTTTACAAGAGTGTACTTGTAAGTGTACTAGTTCAGTACTTATTGTACTGAATTGGGCCATTATTTAGTTTACAAGAGTGTACTTATTAGTGAATTATTTCAGTACTTATTGTACTGAATTGGGCCATTATTTAGCTTACAAGAGTGTACTTGTTAGTGAATTATTTCAGTACTTATTGTACTGAATTGGGCCATTATTTAGTTTACAAGAGTGTACTTGTAAGTGTACTAATTCAGTACTTATTTATACTAAATTGGGCCATTATTTAGTTTACAAGAGTGTACTTGTAAGTGTACTAGTTCAGTACTTATTGTACTGAATTGGGCCATTATTTAGTTTACAAGAGTGTACTTGTTAGTGAATTATTTCAGTACTTATTGTACTGAATTGGGCCATTATTTAGTTTACAAGAGTGTACTTGTAAGTGTACTAATTCAGTACTTATTTATACTAAATTGGGCCATTATTTAGTTTACAAGAGTGTACTTGTAAGTGTACTAGTTCAGTACTTATTGTACTGAATTGGGCCATTATTTAGTTTACAAGAGTGTATTTGTTAGTGAATTATTTCAGTACTTATTTATACTAAATTGGGCCATTATTTAGTTTACAAGAGTGTACTTGTAAGTGTACTAGTTCAGTACTTATTGTACTGAATTGGGCCATTATTTAGTTTACAAGAGTGTATTTGTTAGTGAATTATTTCAGTACTTATTTATACTAAATTGGGCCATTATTTAGTTTACAAGAGTGTACTTGTAAGTGTACTAATTCAGTACTTATTTATACTAAATTGGGCCATTATTTAGTTTACAAGAGTGTACTTGTAAGTGTACTAGTTCAGTACTTATTGTACTGAATTGGGCCATTATTTAGTTTACAAGAGTGTACTTGTTAGTGTACTAGTTCAGTACTTATTGTACTGAATTGGGCCATTATTTAGTTTACAAGAGTGTACTTGTTAGTGAATTATTTCAGTACTTATTTATACTAAATTGGCCATTATTTAGTTTACAAGAGTGTACTTGTAAGTGTACTAATTCAGTACTTATTTATACTAAATTGGGCCATTATTTAGTTTACAAGAGTGTACTTGTTAGTGTACTAGTTCAGTACTTATTGTACTGAATTGGGCCATTATTTAGTTTACAAGAGTGTACTTGTTAGTGAATTATTTCAGTACTTATTTATACTAAATTGGGCCATTATTTAGTTTACAAGAGTGTACTTGTAAGTGTACTAATTCAGTACTTATTTATACTAAATTGGGCCATTATTTAGTTTACAAGAGTGTACTTGTAAGTGTACTAGTTCAGTACTTATTGTACTGAATTGGGCCATTATTAAGTTTACAAGAGTGTACTTGTTAGTGAATTATTTCAGTACTTATTGTACTGAATTGGGCCATTATTTAGTTTACAAGAGTGTACTTGTAAGTGTACTAATTCAGTACTTATTTATACTAAATTGGGCCATTATTTAGTTTACAAGAGTGTACTTGTAAGTGTACTAGTTCAGTACTTATTGTACTGAATTGGGCCATTATTTAGTTTACAAGAGTGTACTTGTTAGTGAATTATTTCAGTACTTATTGTACTGAATTGGGCCATTATTTAGTTTACAAGAGTGTACTTGTAAGTGTACTAATTCAGTACTTATTTATACTAAATTGGGCCATTATTTAGTTTACAAGAGTGTACTTGTAAGTGTACTAATTCAGTACTTATTTATACTAAATTGGGCCATTATTTAGTTTACAAGAGTGTACTTGTAAGTTTCCTATTTCAATACATATTGGTACTAAACTGGCTCACTATTTAGTTTACAAAATATATTTAAGTGTACTTATATTAAAGTTAGAAAATTAAATAAAAAAAAATTGTTTGCAAAATTAAGTTTTCTTGAAGCGAACTTAAAGTGTAAAAATAGTCAATTATAAGTATGAAGGTTTCTACATTTGAATGTACTTTAAATTGATTGTTCTATAAGGACTAAAACACCAATATAATCGTAATTTCTCTAAATTCAGTTTGCTATATCTTGGTGTAAGTAACCAGCTCACTCACTCGGTTTTGGTACAGAGATTGTATGTCAGTAGTAGAGATGTCTGTCAGCAGCTGGCTTAACTTTATCCTTATTTAACTGTTTGCTGTAATGAGATGCGCCTGTGTAACACACACCAGATGAGTTTTAATCTGTGCGTGTATGAGAGTAAGATCAGTTTCAGCTCTTTGTTACGGGGCACCAACAGCCAGATCAGGTTCCACTGAGTTCAACTCTGCATTCAATTCAAGAGAGAGCGAGAGGAAACCATTGAAAGATGGACAGAGTGAGCGAATGTGTACCTGTGATGTTAATTGTCTTCCAATGGTTAATTAATGTCAGCAATCTCCTGGAAGATTCAGATGTTTTACACCTGCAGTGTTCACACATGGCTCTCATTTACACCTGCTTGAGAGAGAGAGAGAGAGAGAGAGAGAGAGAGAGAGAGAGATAGAAAGAGAGAGAGAGACAGGCAGCAGAACATGGTCTTGCCACGTTCATTGTTTTGTTGATGTTTGTGGTGTGAGTGATTGAGAGAGTTTAATTGAGCTGCAGCATCTGTTCACACTAGAGACCACGAGTCTCTATCGTTCTCGTCTCATGAAAGTGGAGCTCGTCTCTCAGATCTCATAGCACCTCAATGGAGTCTCCATGGAGTTTCCATAGCGATGAGTTTTGTTTCAATTCAATTAGCCTAGATCTTTTAAACAAGGATCAGATCACCTTAACGAGATTAACGCCTACTCTTTCCCCTCACGCACACACACACAGGAATGATAAATCACACTTATAAATGATACATTTCACAAATAATTACAAAGAAACAGCAAGTAACACATTCAATTAAATGCTAAAATTTTAAGTAGAAGTACTGAAATAGTATTTTCTTGTAAAAAGTACTGCAATTCAGCTGGTCCAACAATGGTCACGCAAACTGTTTAGTTACCAATATTCTTCGAAATATCTTGAATTCTCATCTTTGGGTGAAGATTTTTTTTTTTACTCCTGCTGTATAGAAACAATTAACTTATTTGTCTATTTTTATTTATTCTAGTATACTACAAACAATATAATACTGCTATAATCCCATGAGCCTTGAAGGAGAAATAACATGTTCATAAGGACACAGAATCAGAGCAGCCTGAGTGGTAGATAAAGCTGTTGGTTGGCCTGTGTCTCCTCAAGCGCTCTAAAGAGATTATATTTGCATGGCAAATCAACCTGAGAGACTGACTGTGTCTTTGGCAGGTGTTGTGTGTATTTATGTGTGTGTGTGTGTGTGTGTGTGTGTGTATGTATGTGTGTGTGTGTGGGGGCAGTCAGACCCACATCATAAGAGATAATAAACCTCAAACCATCTCATTCATTTGAAACAGCATGGAAAACCGACTTCCCTGCCCAATTTGTTCTTACCGCCTTGGGTTTAATTACCAACATTTCAATGCTTGGATGTTGTGGTTTTGGCATGTTGCCATGTGGTTGCTAGGGTCCCTTGTAAAAAAAGAAGACGTGTGCTTAATTCTATTGAATGTGCCCTTGTAGTGTATGTCAAATCTTAAAAGTGAATAAAAAAAACCTGTACTTGCAGATAATATAATATTAATAAAATAAAAGGCCACTTAAGTGTACTTAAGTACTTTGTTCTTCAAATGAACAAAGTATAATTTAAATGTTTTAATAATTCTTGGCCAACCTAAAGTACTATAATTTTGATGTGTTGGCTGACATACTTAAGCACATGTAAAGAACTTTATTATAATTTAACTGCAGTGTGTTATTCAGTATTTTAAAGCGGTGGTCCGTAATTTAGCCTCTTTGTCGCCATCTCTGTTTGAAACCTGCAATTGCAGTTGTTTGGTAAATTATTAACATGCGTAGTGTCTTGGCACGGCTCTTCAGCGCGGATGAATCTAATGTTTGCTGTCAATCGCCACATCGGTGTGGATACTTCGGAATCACAGATTGTAGTCTTTTGTAGAATTTTCACTGGGGAAAATCATCTGAACAAGTAAACATGTCTGCCACTTTTGTTCTGACTAAAACTGAGGGAAATTACAGTAAATCACGCGGCCAATGGTGATTAAATCTATAACGATCACTTAGCTCATATGATGTCAAACATACAAATTATTATTTTTATTGTTGTACTTTTTTCTAAAAATATTAAAGTCAGCATTGCGTGACTGTGTATTTAGTGTGTATTCGCGTTACCTGTAAATTTCAATTTCTGTACAGTCTAATGCTAATTTGTCATACCATACAATCCGCCATCAAAATGATAAGTTTAATGATTGAAGCTTCTGTGAGAAAAGGCTATAAATGATCCGCCTCACATGCGATATAGCCTACCGGCTGGGACTCGTTCTTTATGCATACAGACGTGACGCAATAACGCAAAGACAAATGGCGACATGCCCGAATTTCCCTCGAAAACCCACCAAATTATAAAACATTATTACAAGCTTACCGTTGTGCTAAGGTAAGCAGATTGTTTTGAACACAGGCTAGTTCAAATACTTCATGTATTTTAAATGTACTAAATTGTGTTATTAATGTGTAATAACTAATTTATTTAAATGCATGACACAAGTTTCAATAGAAACTACATATATAGTTTTACCAAAAATGTACATTCTTTGGTAAATCAGTCGCAATTTTGGTCCATCAAAGAATCAGTGAGTTATAATCAATGATGCTGTCTATACGGAAGAATGAATCTCTTATTGACATTGTTTACACTGTTAGTTATGATGAAAGCATTCGTGAAAGTGCAAAAATGGAGTTGTAATGATAAGATCACTGCATTCATGCTCTCAACATCGGTTACAAGATCATCACTGCAACCTTTCATGTCATGGGAGTAGATCTAAATAATGCCATAATCAACACTTTTCAAGATTAGTTCATCTCGACAGCTGTAATTTTAAAAAAACATAGTAAAAGTTTTTGAGAGTTTCACATGTAATACTTATTTCATGTACAAAGATGTTAACCTATCATAGCAATGTGTGTTCACACATTGATTTGATATAAATTTGAACTATTTTTATTTAACTGTAAACAACATGCAATTAAGTGTCCATCAACATTACATACAGTTTGCACTTCAGTACATTCTGTTAAAGTGCATTACTTCTTTATAAAAGTATGCTAAAGTGCGTCTTCTCACAAAAATGATGTATTCTGAGTTCAGTAAGTGCACCAATGCACAGCTATACTTGTATCTTTCTTTGCACATTAAATAGGGATAAGTTTTAACGTATTATAAATTATGCTGCTTTAACATATCTTTCGAAAATGTCATATTTGATGCAAATGTTTTGAAATGCATGGCAAGTGTTGACTCTGAATAACGAGCTATTTTCTTCAACTTGGAAATGTTAGTGAATGTTAGATCACTGACCCGTTCGTCTTTGAAAAGCTAAACGCATTCACCTCGAAAGACTTAGACTTAAAATGACACATAAAGGTTACCTCATGATTTCGTTTAAAATGTCGACATAGAGACTGAGAGTTAAATATGAGCAGTTTTATGGTGTTGAACAGTCTCTGTTTAACCAAACTCTAAGCAACGCTTTGCTCTCTGAACCTTAGCGTTCGCTGTTAAGCATAGAGCGGAAATACAGTAACATGGATATGTCTGCTTGTTAACATGTCTCGTAAAATAATATTACCCTGCTAGTACACACACATCTTTAATTCTGGTTCGTAGTGACGTGTTCGGGCCACAGGTTTAATGAGCTGCCGACATCAGCGGGAACGAAGTAGGAATGGGCTTGATTAGGTTGCCGGGTGGAGGTTGAGAACGGCGCTCTGGGTACATTTTAATTGGGTTGATTTTACTCAAGCAGTTCAGAAAAGTTGAGAAAATCGTTGAGGAAAATCTTACTGCAGTTCCTCAAATCAAATTAGGGATAGTTCACCTAAAAATGACAATTGTTACTCATTCTCTTGCTGTTACAAACCTGTATGACTATCCATGTGGAACAGAAAACTGTTTCTTTTAATTCAATAAAAGTTCATGGTGATTTATATCATCTAGTTGGGCTGCAATCATTTTGGGGAAAAAATCGAATTGTGATTTTCTGATAAAAATTGTGATAGCGAGTTTTAAAATGCAATTTACCGTATCTGTACAGGGAGTGCAGAATTATTAGGTAAGTTGTATTTTTGAGGATTAATTTTATTATTGAACAACAACCATGTTCTCAATGAACACAAAAAACTCATTAATATCAAAGCTGAATATTTTTGGAAGTTTTAGTTTTTTTAGTTTTAGCTATTTTAGGGGGATATCTGTGTGTGCAGGTGACTATTACTGTGCATAATTATTAAGCACCTTAACAAAAAACAAATTTATACCCATTTCAATTATTTATTTTTACCAGTGAAACCAATATAACATCTCAACATTCACAAATATACATTTCTGACATTCAAAAACCAAACAAAAACAAATCAGTGACCAATATAGCCACCTTTCTTTGCAAGGACACTCAAAAGCCTGCCATCCATGGATTCTGATCTGTTCACCATCAACCACAGCCTCCCAGACACTGTTCAGAGAGGTGTACTGTTTTCCCTCCTTGTAAATCGCACA
The DNA here is from genome assembly GCA_037194245.1 of Opsariichthys bidens. NCBI lineage: Eukaryota > Metazoa > Chordata > Actinopteri > Cypriniformes > Xenocyprididae > Opsariichthys > Opsariichthys bidens. The sequence continues at coordinate 3,508,703 of CM074307.1, read as the reverse complement.
TTTGATGATGGACCACAGGTTCTCAATGGGGTTCAGATCAGGTGAACAAGGAGGCCATATCATTAGATTTTCTTCTTTTATACCCTTTCTTGCCAGCCACGCTGTGGAGTACTTGGACGCGTGTGATGGAGCATTGTCCTGCATGAAAATCATGTTTTTCTTGAAGGATGTAGACTTCTTCCTGTACCACTGCTTGAAGAAGGTGTCTTCCAGAAACTGGCAGTAGGACTGGGAGCTGAGCTTGACTCCATCCTCAACCCGAAAAGGCCCCACAAGCTCATCTTTGATGATACCAGCCCAAACCAGTACTCCACCTCCACCTTGCTGGCGTCTGAGTCGGACTGGAGCTCTCTGCCCTTTACCAATCCAGCCACGGGCCCATCCATCTGGCCCATCAAGACTCACTCTCATTTCATCAGTCCATAAAACCTTAGAAAAATCAGTCTTGAGATATTTCTTGGCCCGGTCTTGACGTTTCAGCTTGTGTGTCTTGTTCAGTGGTGGTCGACTTTCTGCCTTTCTTACCTTGGCCATGTCTCTGAGTATTGCACACCTTGTGCTTTTGGGCACTCCAGTGATGTTGCAGCTCTGAAATATGGCCAAACTGGTGGCAAGTGGCATCTTGGCAGCTGCACGCTTGACTTTTCTCAGTTCACGGGCAGTTATTTTGCGCCTTGGTTTTTCCACACGCTTCTTGCGACCCTGTTGACTATTTTGAATGAAACGCTTGATTGTTCGATGATCACGCTTCAGAAGCTTGGCTATTTTAAGACTTCTGCATCCCTCTGCAATATATCTCACTATTTTTGACTTTTCTGAGCCTGTCAAGTCCTTTCTTTGACCCATTTTGCCAAAGGAAAGGAAGTTGCCTAATAATTATGCACACCTGATATAGGGTGTTGATGTCATTAGACCACACCCCTTCTCATTACAGAGATGCACATCACCTAATATGCTTAATTGGTAGGTAAGACAACATGCATAATGAGGATGATGTGGTCAAAATACTCATTTGCCTAATAATTCTGCACTCCCTGTATATAAGTGTGTGTTTTATGTACACATGTAAGTCTTTGCGAAAGATTGATTTTGGCGCATCAAAGAAAAATGAAATTATAATCAATGATGTTGTCTATACCGAACAATGAATCTCTTATTGACATTGTTTGCACTGTTAGTTATGATGAAAGCATTCGTGAAAGTGCAAAAATTGAGTTGTAATGATAAGATCACTGCATTCATGCTCTCAACAGACATGTCTGTCATCGGTTACAAGATCATCACTGCAACCTTTCATGTCATGGGAGTAGATCTAAATGCTTTGCCTGCAAACTGACTCTGGCAAGCTCGATTGCTAAAAAAGGAGCGTTTCTGTCCTAGTCATATTTTGGAAAAAATATTAGACAATTCACAGCATTTGATAGCAATTATAAACGTTAAGCTGAAGCGTTTGGCTCTGTTTGGCAAACAGGTATAAAAATATTAACATGACAGCACATGCTAGTCAATGAGTTGAATCGACTCCACAGCAACTATCCATTCAGAAACATCTAGTTGCATTCTAAAAGTTGTAACTTCTGAACTAAAGCTGTAAAGCTGAACTCCATTTTGGCTGCGTGAGATTGTCCAGCTTTGTTGTTGTTGAGCTGTTACTGCTCCGCCCTCTTCTGGAAAGCAGGCCGGGAGCAGCAGCTCATTTGCATTTAAAGGGACACAAAATACTCCATGTTTTGGATCACACCCAAATAGGAGCAAAGCTATAATAAATGATCTGAAACTTCACAGACACATTCTGGGGACACCAGAGACTTATATTACATCTTGTAAAAAGGGGCATAATTTGTCCCCTTTAAAGCGACCTAAACTCAGAGCAAGCTAAATTGCACTAAGTAATATTGCAATTTGAGTTTTATTTTCATGGTGGTGCTTTATGGTTTGTATCACGATCCACTATTTTGTTCCCCTACCCAAAATTTTAAGTGAGAGCAAATGCTTAGTTTCTTATCCATTGTTGCCATCTCTTTGGGTCCACCAACATCCGTTCGATCACTATTCCATAGATGTATTACTTGGCACAAGGACAACGTTTTGCATAATTTATGCATGACTGTCATCAATTTTTGAAAAACGGCCCTGGCCATTTCAAATTTTAGCATAAACATGCACACACACACATCTCTCCAGAGATCCGACTGAGAGAAAAGTTGTTTATAAGTTTATGAGCATTTCTGCATGTCTTATTATGCATCTGCCGTGCGTGAGCCCGCGCTGGATGGAGGGTTTATACGCTGTTGCCCGTCTCTCTTCTCACTCTGAAGCTGTGCGATTTACAATCTTCCCATAGATGAAAAGATGAAAATATTACTCAATAAAAAGCCTCTGTGAAGAGGGAGCCGCATTGAGCCACGGATCGCTTTGAATTTGAATGGAGGAGAAGTTATTCAGGCAGAGGGCCGCGTTCCCTGCAGACCATCAAAGGACAGGCGGAGAGAGCGAGCGAGAGAGGATAGATAAGAGAGAAAGAAACGGAATAAGAGATATGGTGCTTTTCTGTTAGTGTTTGTATGTGTGTTTGTTTGTGGATATATGCAGGTAAAATAACTCCTTCTGAAGTGCGTCTCTCCTCTTTGTACTATTATCTATTGCCTTTTCTGAGTCCTGGATTCTTCAAGACCAACTTCCAGTTTCCATGGCTTCCGGAACTTTTCGCGCCATGTTAAGACTGATTGGCTGTAATTTGACACGGACCAATCACAGATCTTGTCATGTTTTATACCATGTCAAGACCGGAAGGGAATGGCGCACAATCCAGAGCGATTCCATTGGAATCCGTACAGTAAGGCGACAGTAGGAGCACGTTGAACAAGGCGATCAGTTCTTTTTTTTATATTAAACTACTTTAATTATTGTAAAAAAAAAATGTGATGTCAACTATAAGTATTAATGTGTTGGTTTAAATAAAATGAATCACGGTTTTCCACAAGAATATGAGGCAGAACAACTGCTTTCAACATTGATTATAATGTTTCTTGAGCAGCAAATCAGCATATTAGAAGGATTTCTGAAGGATCATGTGACAAAGGTGTAATGATGCTTTTATATTGTAATAGGCAGTTTTTTACTTAATTTTTTGATCAAATAATTGCAGCATTGGTGAGCTAAAGGCTTCTTTTAAAACATTAAAAATTCTTACTTACCCCAAACATTTGAATGGAAGTGCATACTTATAAATTAAGTGTTTTTTAAGCTGTTTAGTTTAGTGCTGTCATTCTGTTTCAATCAAAAAATTGTAGTAGTTTGAAACGTAGCTTACTACTTCTTTAAAATGGTTGATTGACTGTAGTTGAACAGTTTAAGAGAAGCATCTACCACGCTTCCGCTAATCATGTTGTTGGGACAGTTTGTTCTGTCCTCGTTGGATTTTGTGTTTTGGATTTGCTCAGAATGATCCAGCATGTTGACGAGTAACTCAAAGTACACAACACACTCTGTATCTTTTCCTCATGATTACACACAGTACAGAAAAACTGTTCCGCCAATATCACTTTCTGCAAAAGCTTATTTCTACCGCAGAATAACAAAAATAAAATAGGTAATTGAGTCTTTTTTTCTCACAGTTCTGACTTCTTCTCAGAATTGTGAGTTTATATTTCACAATTTGGAGATTATATCTTGCAATTCCGAGTTTATATTTTACATCTGACCCTTCGCAAACAGTTTGACCTGATCAATCATAACCCCAATCCGCCATTTCGTCTGACTAAGCAGTCAGGGGACTTAGTAGATTAACATTGGTGAACTTAAAAAATGAAAAAAAATGTGTGTACTCATGTCTTTCAACGCTTGAAACAACATGTTTATTTGGTGCTATAAATGAACTAGTATGAAGAGATGATCGGTTCACGAGGAGCTACAGCGATCTGTCACGACACATTAAAGAGACACTATATGCTATTTATCGTTTAAACTTCTTTTAAAAAATTACGATATATTAAATATGAAACTGTTTCATATGTCTGTCGAGGCAAGTGTTGTAAATGTATTTTTCACTTCGTGAGAGCTCATGGGTTGTCGGACAAAGCAACAGTAACTAAAGGGGGCGGGTCTTTGCGAAGGGTCAATTCAGAGGAAAAAGTTTATATCTCACAATTCTGACTTTTATTGTTCTCAACATTGTAAAAAAATTCCAAGATATAAACTCACAATTATGAGGGAAAATTCAGAATTGCGAGTTTATATCTCTATAGTCTGACTTTGTTTTTCAGTTCCAAGTTTATACCTTAGTTTTGATAAATAAAATCAGAATTACGAGATATTTTTTCCTCTCAATTGGAACTTTTTGTCTCGCAATTCTGAGTTTTCCCTTTGAATTGTGAAATATAAACTTGCAATTATGGGAAAAAGTCAGAAATGAGAGAAAGTTGCTATTAGCTTTTATTTATTTATTCCATGATGGAAACACACTTCCATCATTTTCTTACTTCGGTTGTTGTTTGTAGATTATTGTCGGGTATTTCTTAACACATGCTGCTTGGATTTCGCATGCTGCATGCGAATTCTGCACCAAATAGAAATGTAAAAGTTGATTGTTTCTAAACTAGTTAGTTTGAGACTATTAACTGAAAATGTTTCATCTCCATTATCAATTTGATGCATTTGCAATTAGAAAGCATCTCGTTGGCTCTGGAATATACAGAACAATAGACAATGCTTTCCTTCATTATGAATTTCACTCCCTCTCTTCTCTCTTTCTCCCTCTCTTGCTGTGATTAATGGCTCTGCTTTCCTCAGTCGTTGCAGTATATTTTTTTCCTTTAGATGGAATCACAATGGTTGAAAATTGTTGCACAGTGAAAATCTCACCATGATCAGTTCAAAGAAATGACTTTATCATTGCCTCATAATTCTGAGTAAATTCCTGGAAATATGCGTGTGTTTGTTTGTGTCCAAACCCCAAACCAATTGCACAACACTCTATAATCATTTTATCTAAAAATAAAAAATAAATAAAGTTAATTCTCATGTGCCTCAGCAAGTAAAGTCATAACATAATTAAATATTTGCAAATCATTAGCTAATGAATAATTAAAGCAGACAACTGGAAGATAAAATGCGCGGCTTTGACTGTGGTCATTAACACATTAATTCACACTATTAGTTAATACTTTGTTGTTAAGGAATTAATACATGATCACATATTTAATTCATATATTACTTAATCTCTTAATCAGATAGACTCTCTAGTAATCATTCATAAATGGTTTAGTTCTTCATGAGTTATACATTGTGTAGAGTTACCTAGATAATTTGCATATTCGTAAAACAACAAGTACAGAAATTAATCGAAGCCCACATGAAATCTAATATTGGCCAAATGTACTTCCTTAATACATATTTCTATTCTTGTTGCACACTATTCATCATTGCATGTTGTTACAGCATGAAAAGATGTTTGTCTTGGTTATCTTTCATCAAAATATGATTACTTGCTCTCCCTCTGAAACAAATTTCCTTTCTGCGGATGTAGAGAAAGGTTAACCAGTGGCCAAATATCAATTTAAGCACTATTTTAGGCTACTGTTGTAAGTACAATGCAGCGTTTCTGAAAACTTGCCATGACATAATGGCACTCTGGCATGAAAAGCACACTTTTCTCAATTTGTGAAATCAAGTCCCACCCTACATTTTCTTCTTGTTAATCATCCTGTTTAACTTTGAAGTGCATCATGATCTGGAAATAAAAATGGGTTGCAATTGCCATTTCATGTTGACTTCAATAAAAAAAAAAAGATTGACGAATAGACTTATCGTTAATACCGCACAGCGATCTTCACTTGCACGTATCAGAGGATTATTACAAAGGCAGATGACGATAATGGAGAACTTTACACCTTTTCTCGCAAACTACAATTCCTGTTCATCAATAATCTGAGATCCAGACCCGTTATAAACCCAAATCCAGTCAAATTAATTACATTCATTGAAACGTGTACTATCCAAGTAGTAACAATGACGGTAGTGCACACAAAAGTAGCAGCTGTTGAACGGTTTCTTGAACGGTTTGCACTCACACTGCATGCGTACCGTGGCCGAGCCCAACTGAACCGTGCTCTGGCCCACCTCTTCCTAGCAGGCCAGGGATGGATAAATGAACCGCGCCCGGGCACGGTACGGAGCGATCACACTAGTCAAACGAAACGGGCTTTGGGGTCAAAAATGCTTGGGCACGGTTCTGAGTGCCTAGTGTGAGTATAAACCCTTAGTTAATTGCATTAGTTAAATTAGATCATTCCAATTGCTGCTCTGATATGTAAGTGTGTGTGTGTGAAAATGATCTTAAAATAAGTGAGGTTTTAATGGTCTCCACAAGAAAGGCAATTCTGACAAATGTAGATTCCTGTAATAACATTATCAAAAACAATCCAACCTCCAATTAGCATAAATGCTGTGAACACTCACTAAAACCTTAGCACACGCACGTACAGAAAGAAAATCAAGCGAAATAATATGTTGTTGTTGCTCTAACTGCATGTTATAACAGAGATGAAATCTGACTCACTCACACCCCACAAGTTTGCAAATGGATGTCACTGAGTTTCGTTTTGATTCCTTTACTGGAGAAATTTGGTTATTCTGCTTCTTACTTTGTGCATCCTACATTCAACCACAATCCTAAATTCATCTTTTCTTTCTTTCCTTTTACTATTAGAAATTCTTGCTAGATTTTGTATTTCAACACTTGACCATGGCAACGTTCTAAAATCCAATTGCTACTAAAATCCACTCATCGCACCTTAGCAACCACTTAGAACACTCTAGCAACTATAGCAACAGACAATAAACCATACAGAACTCCTTAGTAACCATATATCAATGCCCTAGCAACCATCCAGAACACCAAAGTTACCATAACAATATAGCAATTTACTACAATCCACTCAGCACACTGTAGCAGCCACTTAGAACACCCTAGCAACAGACTATAAACAATGCAAAACACCTTTTGAACTACATAGCAACACCCTAGCAACCATCCATAAAACCATAACGTAACATAATGTAGCTATTTACTAAAATCCACTCATCACACCACCGTAGCAGCCACTTAAAGCAACCTAGCAACCATAGCAATAGACTATAAACAATGCAGAACACCTTAGGAACTACATAGCAACACCCTAGCAACCATCCATAAAACCACAGTAACCATAACAATGTAGAAATTCACTAAAATTCCCTCAGCACACCTTAGGAAGCACTTCGCACACCCTAGCAACCATGACAAATGACTGTAAACCTTAGGAACCACACAACAACATCCTGGGAACCACCCATAGGCAAGGACAATATTTTTCTTTAGGAAATGTAAAAAAGAACGATTTGATTTGATCGTATCTTCTCTAATGAATATGCTTCCAGTTGAAACCGAAAGGAAAACTGATTGATACACACACACACACTCTCTGCACACACAACGGATCGTGTTGTACTTTGATCTCTATGCACTTATTTGGACATAAGACACCTGCTGAGGGACTGAAAGACAAATCAATGTAGAGTTTTAAAATTCTATACACACACTGTTGATCTGGGTGCAGTTTGTCTAGCTGCATTCCTCCCGCTGAGGGGACAATATGGTCCTCCACGTGGGGCGTCTGATTGGCCACTGGGTCCTTCAATCACTGCCAGCATCCAATCGTGCGAGCTCTGATCATGTGATGCGGTATCAGCTGCTGTTCATTCTTCAACACACCTCTCTACCTCCATCTGTTCATCTTGTCTCTGTGGCTGCAACCCAGAGCTCATTCTGTTGTTTGGTCTGTGTATGAATCATTTGAAGGTAGGGTGGAGAGTTTACGGCTCAATCTGTCCATCAGGTCAAGGTGATCAGGTCAAGGCCCCCCCGAGGACAAAAAATCTGGTCCAGGAAAGATGCGTGTCAGAACGAAGGACACTAAATGTCCACCACTGCGAGGGTTAAATGTCATGGTCAGCAGGTTATACGATGGCATGTGACCGCTGATAACCGTCCAAATGAACCGATTCACTAAAATGTTTCAGTTTCCAGAGCTACTTGAGAGTGATCATTTAGGAGAGTATGTTTATTGCATAAAGCTGTGATGTAAATACCTCTATCAACATGGTTAAAACTTTGCTGAAAAACTTGTACACAATTGTGATGAGCAGGGCAGGCGAGAGCCATAAGGGAACGGCACAAGGCCGTTGATGTGATTGATAATGAGCGTCAGCTGCGCGCTGCACCGGTCTCGTATCTCTCACGGAGGAGCTCCGGAAGCATGTGAAGGACGAGAGAGGACCAGGCCTGGAATTTATGTCGTGTGTTTTATTATGTTTGTGTGGGCGGCAGTCGCCGTGAGGAACTGCCACCATTTTACTTTCGTTTTGTTGTTTGTTTATTTGGAGTTTATTAAAGTTGTGATTGAATGTAACACAGTTCTTAAGTACTGGAAGAAGGAGGCGGGAACCGGCGAACATTCAAACGTAACTTTAATAAACTCCAAATAAACAAACAAACAACAAAACGAAAGTACACACAAACATGAATGAAACACAACATAAAATCCAGGCCTGGTCCTCTCGCATCGCTCCTCTTTTATGCTTCCGGAGCTCCTCCGTGAGAGAAACGAGACCGGTGCAGCGCGCAGCTGACGCTCATTATCAATCACGTTCCCTCACGGCTCTCGTCCGCACTGCTCGTCACAACAATCCACTACATGCCTTCTGTCATCGGATTGATAGTTTTATTTTTTTTCAGCAAGTAAAAGGCCTTTTAATCGAATTTGCTTTTTGCTGTATTATATGCTATATATGCCCCCCCCCCAATCTTTGTAATTGCAGTCTTATTAAGACATACTATTTGCAGATATAGAGTGACACGAATATTTATATGCATTTAAGTAGTCTGCTGTACTGTTATGAAGATTTGATCATGTTCAAATCATTACATTAGAATTATTAGAATTCCATCTTACTTTTTGCCCATATAAATATCTGCATCTGTACCATATTTTTGCTCAATTTGAGCCTCTGAATAAAACTGATTTTTTTTTTTATTTGTCTTTTATTAGCCATAAAAGCTTGATGTGCCTCTATGAAAAAGCTCAACTATCAGACTACTAAAAAATGTACTTAATCAGTTGTTTATGCCTTCTGTGGCTGGACTCTTCAACTGCGTGTGGGCCAGAAACTGAGAAAAAAAAAAAAAAAAAAAAACACAGAAGGGAATTTTTCAGTGTAATTATCTGATTTGAACACTTTTTATTGCAAGTAACATGCTAACAGGAAAAACAAAAATAAACACCCTTAATACTGTGATTATCGACAGTAAAACATAAGGGTTATTAAAGTTTGGCAAGGTCCAAAAAGGTCTGGCTGGAGGGCACAAACATGATTTCATGCCAAATAACAAACAGGGTTTTAAAACTTGACTGTAATACAAAAACATAATGATTATTTTTTCATTTTAGTGATGTTGCTTACAAAGTGGGTAAATTGCACATATTTGAGCTGAAAAACGGAGTGGAATAAAAGATGTTTGATGGAATCAAACCTTTGGGGCCTATTCTGCTCAACAAGGCTGCATTTATTTATACAGTAAAAACAATAATGTTCTTATAATTTTAAAATAGTGTTTTATATTGTAAGATATAAAGTGTAATTTACTGGTGTGATGCAAAGCTGAATTTTCAGCATCATTACAGTGAGTAAATCTTCAGTGTCACGTGATCCTTCAGAAATTATACTGATTTGCTGCTTAAGAAACATCGCTTATCAACGTTGAAAATTGCGCTGCTTCAGATTTTGGTGGAGACCGTGATAAATTCTTTTTAATCAAGATTCGTTGATGAATAGAAAGTTCAAAATAGCAGCCTTGATTTGAAACAGAAACATTATAAAAGTCACTTTTGATCAATTAAATGCGTCCTTGCTGAATAAATGTATTAATTTCTTTTTAAAAAAATCTTAGTGACCTGAAACATTTGTACATTAATGTACCTTGACATAAAATATTTAAAAATGTACATTTATGAACTATTTTACTATTAACACATTTTTCAAACAATTCTGTCATTTCATACATTTCATACAAAATTCATACATTTTAAGGCAGATGCTATTTACACTAAGTAACAATAGCAGCATTTTCTTAGCGATATGCTATTTACACTGAGTGAAAATAGGGATTGATTCTGTTTACACCATGTAAAAGTATCAGTTAAGAGTAAATAGTAATTAGATGCTATCTATACTTTATATTGGCAGACACAATTCGCACCTCAGTATTTTTGCACATAACAGGATGCAATGATATCATAGAGTGTAAATGATTATATATTTTTTTAAATTATTAAATAGATGCTGCCTTATTGGGAGAATAAAAACCCTCCTTACACCTTCCCCTAACCGTACCCAATAAACACTTTTAATATTATTAAATACTTGTTTGCAGGTTATTTCCACTTTCAGAAAATTTTTTCAGTTTTTAAAAAAATAAATACAAGCTTGGCAATAGGCGGATTCGAACCCGCGTTGATCGCGTTAAAAGACAGGATTGCAATTTACTCGTTACTGCAGCACCACTGAAGATGTTGAATCCTGTTTTTAAAACTTGAATGCTTCAATCAGACATTGGTGGGTGGAGCTCGTGTAAATAGCATTGCGACATCCAATATACAAATGGTGGCTGCATATACGCCTTCAAAAACCGACCAGTTTGAAGGCATTTCCAAAGGCAGAATGTTACACAGACACTGTATTCAGCCCTGATGCCTTAACATCCCTGTAAGGGTGCTTGAGAATTATGCAGTATGTTTCACGTTTCGGACACAGTCTGCAAGGGAACCGCATCCAAAACCAGACAAATTACCATCACTGATTGCTCAGAGAGCACGCACATACACACACACACACACACACACACACACGCACACACACACTGGCTGAATGACTCAGACTGCACCAATTAGCCACTGCACTGATATTTTCAGAGGGTGTAATTATGGAATGGGACCCAGTCGACAGTGGACATTTTGGTCACTCAAGACAAATATTAACATGCACGCACACACACACACACACATGTTCGTTTTGCTATCAAAGCGAGGACTTTCCACAGGCGTAATGGTTTTTATTCTGTACAAACTGTACATTCTGCCCCCCCCCCCCCCACTCCTAAACTTAACCCTCACAGAAAACATTCTGAATTTTTACAGTTTTAATTAAACATTGTTTAGTATGTTTTTAAAGCTGTTTGAAAAGTGGGGACATATGAAATGTCCTCATATTTCACCTTGAAGTTGTAATACCAGTGTCAAACCCATGACATTATACACATTTGTGTCCTGATATGTCACAAAAACGCACGCACACACACACAGACACACACACACACAGGTTTGTTTTGCTAACAAAGTGGGGACATTTTATAGGTATAATGGTTTTTCATTCTCTCCCTCTACACTAATCCTACTCCTAAACCTTCCCATCACAGAAAACATTTTTACATTTTCAAAAAAACATTGTTTAGTATGTTTCTAACGCAATTTTATATATGAGGACTCAGGAAATGTTCTCATATTTCATGTTTAAGTCGTAATACCTGTGTAATACCCTTGTCATTATACAAATTTGTGTCCTCATTAATCACAAAATCACACACACACACACACACACACACACACACACACACACACACACATGTCTGTATTGTTATCTTAGTGAGGACATTACATCATCAAATATATCATCAAATTAAAATATTATACATTTTTTCTTTCTCATTTTTTGTCAGACTTCTAGGTTTCAGTTTGTCCACAGTATTAAGCCCTTGTTTCTTGACATGATTAACACAAGGCATGTTTTAGAGCGTACTGTGATTGAGTGTGTGAACCCTGATTTGAATGGCAGTGTGTGTCTAGAGGAATTGTTTTGACTTTTTATCCACAATGGAAAATCATGCAAAGTGAGGCAACAACACAGTGCAAATCTGATGTGTGTGTGTGTGTGTGTGTTCACTCTTGTATTCTTGAGTAAGGGCAAGTTTTCATTAGTTTTGAATCTCTAGATTAACTACATTTGCATTTCCTGAATGAATCATCAGTATTCAGTATTCCTCAGAAGGAATAAAAACAGTGAAATGTAAACTTAGAATATTACACAAACCTTATGTTAGATTACACAAATATACGTCATGTTATTATTCTCACTTTATTAACAATGTCTTTGCTGCTGGCTTTCGATGATCCAATTCTGCCATACTAATAAGCAAAAATGACTTTAGATAAACATCACATTTATGGCAGCGCAGCTGAAAGGTTTATTTGAGCTGCGCCCTCTACTGCGCCTGGTTTCTCCCGAGGTTTTTTTCTCCATTTGTTGGAGTTTTGGTTCCTTTGGCTTGCTTAAGTTGGGGACACTTGCTTGATATTCAGCAGTGTTTTTGATATGCCTGCATTGGCGCCGTTGTATGCGAACTGAGCCGAGCCGGACGATTACGTCACTGTTTTCTGCAGTGCTGATATACATAAATTAACTAGACTAATAACTACTGATCTTTGCAACGGAATGAATCAATAATATATAGAATAAGCTGCACAATAACACCATTTTCTTATAAATGTAAAGCTGCTTTGCCACAATTTGCATTGTAAAAAGCGCTATATAAATAAAGATGACTTGACTTGACTACTGTACAGGCATAAATTTGCATTTGCGTCCGCCTGAGGTTTATTCTTTCCACTTTTGGCGTGAAAGGGCCTTTAAGCCAAGCCCATGTAAGGAACAGTAATCCAAAAGTAACTTAAATTACTTTTCATAAAAAGTAACTAGAAATGCAATTAGTTACTTTTTAGGGAGTAACACAATACTGTATGGCGTTTGATTCGATATAAATGATGTCCTGCTTTAATAGCACACTGTGCATATTGTTTACTGATGAATGCAAAATTTGAACTTTCTCTGCAGAACATGTTTTTTGCATGTGCACAATTCAAACCAAAACTGTTTGGTTACCAACATTCTTTAAAACATCTTTGTGCATGTGTGTTTGTTCAGAAATAAAGTCATAAGGGTCAGTAAATGATGACAACTTTCATTTCTGGGTGAACTATCCCTTTAATGCTAAGGCTTAGTGGTGTTCAAGTCATTGTAGGCGCTAACTCAACTGCTTCAGGAATATCGCTGCCTTTGAAACACTGTAAGGATTGAGAGGTATTCAGGTTATTCAGTGCGGTGGAAGCATTACATTCAACTCCCATCAGATAACGTTTGGGTTGCAGGATTGTGTTTCTCAGTGTGTGTTTGTGTGAGTGAAGATCATCCTAATGAAAGCTTGTGTCGCTCCACACAGCTCGCTATTAGAGGAAACCAACACACCCTGATCGTTATCATGATATGGACTCTGTCCTACATACACACAAACACACACATAGATATTCAGATAACACACATTTAAATATGTATAGGTTAGGAAAATAACAAAGAGGAAAAAAACTTCTCTTTGTGCCATTTATTGAACATTTGATCATTTGCTGCACTTTGCGGATTCTTCTGTCCAAGAACCAATCACTTCTGTGACTTGGAATGCTACTGTTTCCCAGACAACAAAGCATAAAGTGACCTAAAACGTGACCATGACCATGTCATGAGAGTGAGTAAGTTCCTTAAACCATATATATATACATATATATATATAACATTTCGAATCAGCTTTTATTTTAAGTTTAGACATTTTGTTAGGTGAAAAACTCTGAAGTGGTTCTGTTAAAATATTAGTTTAGGGGGGAAAAAAACCTTTCTTTCAAGAAAAATTGATTGGTTGAAATCACGTTCTGGTGGGGGGATTTGCCATTTTGAAGTCCAAACTTTTTTGTTGAGAATGGTAAAAACGATATGAAACCAACATGAATGCAAAACAAATTGGCTTGTGTGTTTTGTATGCTATTTTTAGCTGACATTAAAACTATTAAAAAAGGTTTTTGAAATAAAGCAGAAATAAAATAAGAATATTTGATGTTAAAAAAAAACTATTTATTTTTATCTTTAAACATCTAATATTAATATTTTGTTTTATTTCAGCTCATTCATTAAAATACATTTCATATATACATATCTCCCTCTCTCCATATATATATATATATATATATATATATACAGAGAGAGAGAGAGAGAGAGAGAGAGAGAAGAGTAGAGTTAGCCACACCCTAAAAAATGCCAGGTTAAAAACAACCCAAGTTGGGTTCAACAAATCTAGCAATTGGGTAAATGTTTGCCCAACTTGCTGAGCAGTTTTATTTAACGCAACTATTGTTTAAAAATCACTATATGGCTGGATTAAAATGAACCCAAAATTTTAATCAATTAAAAAAAAAAAAAAATTCCAAAAGGTTGGAAATTAAAAATCAGACACAATTACTAGAGGCAACAATAATCAAAAGGTGAACATTTATTAATAAGCAATTCAATATATATTCATTGTTTAGTTATTATTAATTAAAGTGATTAATAAATGTTCATTTATTAAACATTAATAAATGTTAATTTCCAACATTTTTGGGGTTCATTTAAAGCAAGTAATAAGGTCAAACTTAAACAATAGTTTGGGTTAAATAAAACTGCCCAGCATGTTGGGCAAACATTTAACCCAACAGCTGGGTTAAAACAATCTAATCACTGCATTTGTCCATTTTCAACCCAACTTAGGTTGTTTTTAGCTCAGCATGCTCAGAGTATAACAATTACTAAATCCTAAACTAAAATCAAAGCTAATTCAATCTCTCTCTCTCTCTCTCTCTCTCTCTCTCTCTCTATATATATATATATATATATATATACATAAAATACTATGATGATATATACATAATACTTAATGAACACTGGTTTTTAAAAGCTTTTTCCATTGCTCTTTATTAGACATTCTTATTGGTCATTGATTCAACAAACCTGAATCCTGGAAACTGCTTAGCAGCTCGGCAGTCTGATTGTAAGTATTGATTTCAGTGACATGTTTGCGTGCAATGTGAGTATACCATAGGCGAACTCGTTCCGCCTCAGGTTCAAGCTGTTGGTGAAGATCTGAGAGCGTCACAAAAGCTACACATGGATTAGGAGTTCAGTTTTGAGTGTGTTTAGCATCTAATGGAGCTGTTGCGTGTGCCAAGAGGTCGTATTCAGATGCAGCCGTTTCTCTCTCTAGAGTTCGTTTGCATCTGTGAGTGTTTGAGCATATGTTAACACTGGCGAGTGTGCGACCTTAAAATGTTTCCTGTGGTAATTTTGATTTGAAGAAGATCCAAAACTAGTTTGAGTTAATGAGCACATTTCTGGCCTGATACCTTCCCCAGATTTGCGTCAATCCCCAAAGGAAGGAAATTACATTTGGTTGAACGTGGAGATTTTGTTTTGGAGAAAGAGAGAGAGCGAGAGAGCATGCCAAGTGACAATGAATTAGTTTGGTAAAATTGCATGAGAGGTGTAACAGCACGTGATAATTTCTGAAAAATCTCACCCTCATTTATAGACGTAGCGAAACACATTTACCTCAAATCCCACAGCCACAGCTGACGATGTGCTGCCGCTCGTTTCTGTGGGCATGCGTGTTTAAAACGTGTCGCGTTTTTCACATACTGTATGTGACTTCACAGCTCCCTCTGTCACATATGCGCATGATAATGGTGTGGCATTCAGACCTGTTTCTCTCTGGAAGCGCATGACAGTCGGGGTTCAGTCGACGAGCAACAAGCCCAATGCACTCGCTGACGACAGGGAATCATGGTTCAAAAAAGCCCAGCGATTGCGCTGACACTGGGGATTCAACCCTCGTCTGCTCCTCTGCTTCTCCCAGGATGCCTTCTCTGCTCTGATTGGCTGATTCGTCTATCGCATTCTGCACACATAACTGAGAAGATGCGCACACACAGCGACTTTTTTACTTGCGCACACACACACACACACACACGCGCGTGCGCACGCGAAACAGCCGGTTTGTTCAGCGTCATGCATGACGAAAGTGAAATCACACATTCTAAGGGAACAGTTTGTTCCAAAAAAATCAAAAATTCTCATGTTGTTCCAAACACCTATTACTTGGAAAACAGTGAACACAGCATTTTGAATGTGTCATGCTACTGTTTCCCAGACAACAAAAGCATGAGGAGACCAAAAACGTGACCAGGCTATGAGGGTGAGCAAATGATGGGAGCATTTTCATTTTTGTGGTGAACTCTACCAGAAATGGAAGTTGCGACCATTTTTTTTCTTAGCTGTCGTGACATGTATAAAAGTGAAACCGCTTCTGGAACAAGAACAGGGGTGGGATTCAATTTTGTCCATGGGAAAACTAGTTTCCTGCCTGTGCCAGTAAACATCTCATCAGAGAAGAGAAAAGATGACACTGCAAGAGGGAGGGGAAGTAATTTTGATTAAAGATGCACATGGAATTATGAACATATAATTCATTTATAATAAATACTGCAATATTCAATTCATTTTGATTTCACAATGACTTTAAAACCAGCGTTATTGTAGTATTATTACTTTGAGTTAGCATTTATTTTTAGATTTTCAGCTTTCATTTCATTTTTTTAAGGGGACATATTATGTCCCTTTTTAGATTATTTACAGTATGTGTCCCCAGAATGTATCTGTGAAGGTTTAGCTCAAAATACCCCACATCATGTAAATGCCAATTTTTGAGTTAAACAGTCCCTCCAGAAAAACGCGGGATTTTTTTGTGATTGTTGCGGGCAAAAATCCTTGATTATGCGGCACGTTTTCTTAAAAAATGCGATGGAATATGCGGGATATTTTTGCAATTTTATGCGATGAAATTGCGGGAACTTGCAAAAACTGCGGTTTTTGATGCAAAAGAGGAAAAAAAGGTGATTCCCCCCCAACAGCCTGTTCTCACTAGATACTGCCTTCATGTAAAGAGGCAGAATTACTAAATCACAGAATATTGAAGTTCTCATTCTGTTTTATTTCAGACCTTAATTATCACATGGCTCAAAATTACAAAACATTGAGTCAAATAATTTCTGTAGCTTTACAAAAGGAATATTCAACTTCTGTAAAAATGAATAAATGAAATTTAAAAAAATAAAATGTGTGCTTCGTGTTTAACAGAGGTAGCTGTACAAAACACACATCTTCTGTTAAATGAAGTGCTTCCAGTGCACAAAGTGTAATCTCTTACTGCAACGTAAATTATTTTACACACTACTAATATACTCGAAACTGCAAAGTGGTTTTCCAGCGTCGACTTGCGTCTGTGGTCCGACACACAGTTGCACGGAGTGCAAAATAATTTGCCCCCACTATCATGTAAAAGAGCGGGAAACTGCTTCGCGCGCTCTTCAGAGCTTATTTTTGTTGGCAAATGAGAATGATCATCGTGCTTCATCATGGTTTCACCGCGGGGTTTACAGATGACGTTCACGTCACGTCATTACGTCACTTCATGAGGTTCCCATGGCAATAGGGGGAAAATAATGGCGCTTTACTTGTGTGAAGTAAACGCAACATTTTTCAACTTTCTGCTAAGATATATGAGACTTTTTTTGCAACGAAAATACAGGGATTATGAAATCATGCTAGCAACGCATATTTTTCTTGCTGAAATCGGCAATTTATGCGGCGAAAGTGAAAAAATGCGACCCCCGCATAAATATGCGGACTTTGGCTGATTATGCATGAAATCAAGCGATCGCATAATCGCGTTTTTCTGGAGGGACTGGTTAAAGCAGAAACATGCTGTTTTCGTGCGTGTATCTTTAAATGCAAATGAGATGCTGCTCATCGCCCCCCCCTATCCAGAAGAGGGCGGAGCCTTTACCTCAAAGGCCAGACACTGCAGGGACAGAAAGCGTGTGTAGATTGTATCAACTGCTCTCGCGTCGCACATCCATTTTCTCACACAGCGAAAACTCGTGGCGCAAAGAGGACACTGACACCGACAAACAAGACAGAGGTTTCTTTGAAGTTAAAAAAGTCTCAGCTTTCAAATTCTGTTAATTTCATTGCGAAATTCAAACGTTAAATACCGTTTTTAATGTGGAGTGACAGATTGCTGTAGCGCCACAGTTCGTGCGGCACGCGTTAGTTGATAGTAAATAAACACAAATGAACATCAAAATGTATTTTGAAAGATACAGTACAACTTACCGAAGTTTATTAAAGTGAAAGTAGGGTAATACTACTGCTGTTACTATGAATAAAAATAACAAAACAGAAAATATCTCACGGCTCTTGATTAGCTTTAATAAGAATACGTATATTAACAATAATAATAATTATATATATATATATATATATATATATAAGCAGGGTTGGGGAGTAACGAAATACAAGTAACTTAGTTACGTATTTAAAATACAAAATTTGAGTAACTGTATTTCATTACAGTTACATTTTAAATGGGTGGTAATCAGATTACAGTTACATCTGAAAAGTGTTTTAGATTACCAAAGTGATTACTTTGAATTTTAATGTCATTTAAACAGAATTGGTGATTCTCTGACTCTGACCGTCTGAAAAAGCGGAGTTAAGTTTCATCAACATTTTAATACTTTTAAGAGGGATCATAAAATTTTTTGATATTTTTATTTAATACTGTCCTGAACAAGACAAAATGACTGAATTTATAAAAAAATTGCCCAACTGTCCTGTCATGACCTGATGATCCACGACTGTTTTCATGTTTTGTGAAAGTTGTTTGTGAGTCATTTTATAATTCACTCGTCACTGCAACTTTTTCTCACAATTTGTTTTTTTTCCCTCACAATTCTGACTTCTTTTTCTCAGAATTGCAAGATATAAACTTGCAATACTGACTTTATTTCTTGCAATTGTGATTTTAATATGTGAGTTCATATCTCATAATTCTGACTTTTCTCAATATTGTGAGTTTATATCTCCTAATTCTGACTTTTCTCAATATTGTCAGTTTATATCTCATAATTCTGACTTTTCTCAATATTGTCAGTTTTATATCTCATAATTCTGACTTTTCTCAATATTGTGAGTTTATATCTCCTAATTCTGACTTTTCTCAATATTGTCAGTTTATATCTCATAATTCTGACTTTTCTCAATATTGTCAGTTTATATCTCATAATTCTGACTTTTCTCAATATTGTCAGTTTATATCTCATAATTCTGACTTTTCTAAATATTTTCAGTTTATATCTCATAATTCTGACTTTTCTCAATATTGTGAGTTTATATCTCATAATTCTGACTTTTCTCAATATTGTCAGTTTATATCTCATAATTCTGACTTTTCTAAATATTTTCAGTTTATATCTCATAATTCTGACTTTTCTCAATATTGTCAGTTTATATCTCATAATTCTGACTTTTCTCAATATTGTCAGTTTATATCTCATAATTCTGACTTTTCTAAATATTTTCAGTTTATATCTCATAATTCTGACTTTTCTCAATATTGTGAGTTTATATCTCATAATTCTGACTTTTCTCAATATTGTGAGTTTATATCTCATAATTCTGACTTTTCTCAATATTGTGAGTTTATATCTCATAATTCTGACTTTTCTCAATATTGTGAGTTTAAATCTCATAATTCTGACTTTTCTCAATATTGTGAGTTTATATTTCCTAATTCTGACTTTTCTCAATATTGTCAGTTTATATCTCATAATTCTGACTTTTCTCAATATTGTCAGTTTAAATCTCATAATTCTGACTTTTCTCAATATTGTGAGTTTATATCTCATAATTCTGACTTTTCTCAATATTGTCAGTTTATATCTCATAATTCTGACTTTTCTCAATATTGTGAGTTTATATCTCATAATTCTGACTTTCTCAATATTGTGAGTTTATATCTCATAATTCTGACTTTTCTCAATATTGTGAGTTTATATCTCATAATTCTGACTTTTCTCAATATTGTGAGTTTATATCTCATAATTCTGACTTTTCTCAATATTGTGAGTTTATATCTCATAATTCTGACTTTTCTCAATATTGTGAGTTTATATCTCATAATTCTGACTTTTCTCAATATTGTCAGTTTATATCTCATAATTCTGACTTTTCTCAATATTGTGAGTTTATATCTCATAATTCTGACTTTTCTCAATATTGTGAGTTTATATCTCATAATTCTGACTTTTCTCAATATTGTGAGTTTATATCTCATAATTTTGACTTTTCTCAATATTGTGAGTTTATATCTCATAATTCTGACTTTTCTCAATATTGTGAGTTTATATCTCATAATTCTGACTTTTCTCAATATTGTGAGTTTATATCTCATAATTCTGACTTTTCTCAATATTGTCAGTTTATATCTCATAATTCTGACTTTTCTCAATATTGTGAGTTTATATCTCATAATTTTGACTTTTCTCAATATTGTGAGTTTATATCTCATAATTCTGACTTTTCTCAATATTGTCAGTTTGTATCTCATAATTCTGACTTTTCTCAATATTGTCAGATTGTATCTCATAATTCTGACTTTTCTCAATATTGTGAGTTTGTATCTCATAATTCTGACTTTTCTCAATATTGCGAGTTTATATCTCATAATTCTGACTTTTCTCAATATTGTGAGTTTATATCTCATAATTCTGACTTTTCTCAATATTTTCAGTTTATATCTCATAATTCTGACTTTTCTCAATATTGTCAGTTTATATCTCATAATTCTGACTTTTCTCAATATTGTCAGTTTATATCTCATAATTCTGACTTTTCTCAATATTTTCAGTTTATATCTCATAATTCTGACTTTTCTCAATATTGTGAGTTTATATCTCATAATTCTGACTTTTCTCAATATTGTGAGTTTATATCTCATAATTCTGACTTTTCTCAATATTGTGAGTTTATATCTCATAATTCTGACTTTTCTCAATATTGCGAGTTTATATCTCATAATTCTGACTTTTCTCAATATTGTGAGTTTATATCTCATAATTTTGACTTTTCTCAATATTGTGAGTTTATATCTCATAATTCTGACTTTTCTCAATATTGTGAGTTTATATCTCATAATTCTGACTTTTCTCAATATTGTGAGTTTATATCTCATAATTCTGACTTTTCTCAATATTGCGAGTTTATATCTCATAATTCTGACTTTTCTCAATATTGTGAGTTTATATCTCATAATTCTGACTTTTCTCAATATTTTCAGTTTATATCTCATAATTCTGACTTTTCTCAATATTGTCAGTTTATATCTCATAATTCTGACTTTTCTCAATATTGTCAGTTTATATCTCATAATTCTGACTTTTCTCAATATTTTCAGTTTATATCTCATAATTCTGACTTTTCTCAATATTGTGAGTTTATATCTCATAATTCTGACTTTTCTCAATATTGTGAGTTTATATCTCATAATTCTGACTTTTCTCAATATTGCGAGTTTATATCTCATAATTCTGACTTTTCTCAATATTGTGAGTTTATATCTCATAATTTTGACTTTTCTCAATATTGTGAGTTTATATCTCATAATTCTGACTTTATAACTCACAATTACAACTTTATATCATGCAATTCTGAGGGGAAAAGTCAGAATTGTGAGATAAAAACTTGCAAGTACCTTTTTTTGTGTTTGTTCACCACTTATTAGTATTCCAAAGTATTTAGATTAAGTCACTAAACTTGAGTAATGTAACGAAATATGTTACAAATGACTTTTTAAAGCATGTATTTTGTAATCTGTAGTGAAATGCATTTTAAAAGTAACCCACCCAGCCCTGTATATAACGTTATATATGAATGATGAATGGAAACACTCATTGTTTAATAGTGTTAGTTCACAATAACAACAGTATAAACTCTCTTCATATCCGTCATGGTAGTTTGTTGTCCATTAGAATCTCTCTGCTCCAGTATTTGGTTTTGCCCAGTCTGAAGCGCTTTGGAGATGTCAGGCCTGAAGAATCTGTAAACATCAGCACCTCTTCATATCCAGTGCAGCGAGCCAAAGCGCTCCGGCATACCACAGGATCTTTTATCAGCCCTGATCCCAAGAGCCACGAAAACAACGGGATTCCAAAGGAAGGAAAGGAGCGAGTGAGAGATGGAGAGTGAGGTGTTGAAAAGCTCGTTTGTAACCAGGGTTTATCTGACGTCATGCGGCTCACAGGCCTCGTGGCTTTAAATCTGTAAATGGGTTGACTTTTGTTCTGCATCTGCTAGATACGGGCTTTATATGGGTTATGCCTGTTATAATCATAATTTGGTGTTATTTCCTAATTAACACTAAAGCAATGCTGCAAAACATCATGGGACCCGCATCTCAGTTCCCACGCAGACATGTGAAGTTATTTATTCTTTTACTGCCTGCAGGAGAATAGTGTTTTGAACTGATGAACAGTTTTTTTTTTCTTTTGATGAGTGAAAATTTCCTTGTCAGGCGACCTTTGACCCTGATCAGTCCATCACTGTCATCAGCCGTCGGGAGCAATCGCTCACTCTTCTTCAGGGAAACTATGTCAAATGCTGTTTCCGCAGATCGCTCTGACACATAAACATACTGTGCTGGTATCAAACAATAAAACTGTGGTACTATGATGTAATATTCTTAATGACACTTTACTGCTTTAAATGTTTACATTGTAATGGTGTTTGTCCAAAAACGAACCATGATGCTTTTTCCTGTGCAGCTACTTGATGGTGGTTAAATGGAGATGTTGAAGCCTCACCATAATAAATAACCAAGGACTTATAATGTTAAAGCAATAAAGATGCCGATGCTTGGCCAATTTCAAATGTTATTTCTGATCGCTAAAGTTAAAACAAATATATATATATATATATAGGCTATATATTACATGGAAAACTTTAAAAATGAATGATTGGCATTGTCCTGCGAAGTGTTATTTGTCCATGTGCCAGTTGCAAAATCTGCTGACAGCCAAAATATTTTTGTTTTCAGAGCAGTGTAAAGTTGCATAAATATTGTATGAATGAAGTTTTCAGTGTATCTGTATCTTTGAAAAACCCATGCTGGTTGACCACTAAAAAAGAGTGTTGTCTTCTTTTTGTTCATAGGTGGTTTTATAGTTGTCGGACAGAAAGAACCACTCTGAATCTTGATTGAACTCACATACTCACCTGACCAGTCTGCTGGAAGGGGAGGAGCCACACACAAATCAGCCAATCCAGAATGAGGGGTGGGGCCATGGGGGTTTTACAAGTGCTGTTATTGGCCAGTCTGCTGGAGCCTGCAACTCTAGGTGAGTCTTAAACTTCCAAAGAAATATTTAGAACTGATCATGTTGTAGTCAATGCTTTTTCCTTTGTTTTTTGTTTTTCTATGCATTTTTCTTTGAAATAAACCAAGTTTAGTGTTTTGTGCTTCCCACATATTTAAAAAAAAAAAAAAAAAAACATCAAATATTCAACATTCCTCATAAGTTGATCATTTAATCAAGCTTTTAAGAGAAAAAAAATCCCCTACGGGCATCACTTTTAGCCATTATATATATATATATATATATATATGCGGATGGCTTGATACCACAATCTTGGCTTTGGTACAGTACCTCAATCTAATAATACCGAAATACCGATATTAAATCGTTACCATACAGGGTCTAAATTTCGGCGCGGGTATTACGGATAATTTTACTCATTCTCGCAGGTTTCACGTTTACAAAGTGAGAAATTACCGCAAATATTTATTAATAAATTAATCAACACAGATTATCACATCAAATCAGTATTTCAGCAGTACTTTCTCTCCTCTCTCTTATCGCTCCAAATGAGCAAATTGCTTGTGACCTCGCTCCTGTACTGAACACTCGTGCGCGTTTCGGACAGCTGACAAAAATCACTTTCCCATGTCTTTTAAAACCTTGCCAATTTGAACATCCAAGCGATTTTATCTTTCAGTAGTAATGTTCTTGGGAGCTCTTTGAGAGACATACAAACAACGCACACACTGTTTAGAGCTCGCACATTCCAGTTGTTTTACCTTAAACTGTCAAATTCTCACAAAATTGTCCAAATGTCCGTCTTAGTGAGTAACGTTATTCACATAAACACAGCGGGATATCTCTGCTGTGAATGTAAATAGTTTAATATCATGTGTCATTACATGTGCCTAAAATAGCCTACATGCTGCTGTTTTTTTGATTTACCCATAACAGTGACCATCCTTTGTTATTTTACATTTGATTACTTTATTAAATTTCTGTAGCATCTCAGTACCTGAATAATACTGTTAGAACAACCTAAACTTTAAATCAAATATTAAGAGATGTAAACACCATTGTTTCAAATGCACGCTGGAGCTGTCGTGTTATCTAAACGACATGATCTTGTATGAGCGTTGATCAGAGTTAAAAGAAAATAAATGTCTAAATTAGACCTAGCGGTGAACTTTGTAACAGCAGCATATACCGAAATGAGCAAAATCATGATATCGTACCGTTTGAAATACAATATTTCATTTTCATCATTTAGCAGACGCTTTTATCCAAAGCGACTTACAAGGGGAGCATTTAGGGGTTAGGTGTCTTGCTCAAGATCACTTTAGTCATGGTATTGAAGGTGGAGAGAGTGCTGTTTATTCACAATCCCCACCTTCAATTCCTGCTGGCGTGGGAATCGAACCAGCAACCTTCAGATTACAAGCCCGACTCCCTCACCACTAGGCCACGACTACCCACAATATATATGGGGGTATGGGGTATTTATGGGGTATGGGGTAAATATATATATATATATATATATATATATATATATATATATATATATATATATATTATATATATATATATATATATATATATATATATATATATATATATATATATATATATATAAATGGGGTATTTTCCCAATACCGGTATACTGCACATCCCTAATATATATATATATATATATATATATATATATATATATATATATATATATATATATATATATATATATATATATATGCTGTCAAACCGATTAATTGTGATTAATCACATCTAACGTAAAAGTTTGTGTTTACATGTGTGTGTGTGTGTGTGCACACAAACGCACACATACACACATCAGTGCTTCCCACAGGTTTGAAATATTCTTGCGGTGGTAGCTGGGTGGAAAATCCTCCTATTACCCACGGTACAAAAATGGCTGCTGTTGCAACCAAAATCCCCCTTATATCCTGATCTTTCCACTTCACCAATGCCTTCCTCCCATCTCTTCTCCTCTCCTCCTTTTTACATCCTCCTCTCTCCTATGATATCCTATCTGTTCCACTCTTCCTTAGCTTCTCGTTACACTCCTTCCTCTACCCACACCACCACCTTTACAGCACTTACACCTCTTTATTTTCCCCTTCACTTGCATATTCTTATTCTTTTCTTGCTCTAAGTACATTTTCAGATGTGATAAACGTGTCAACAGATATGAAAACTGAATTTCCTGTGTTGAGTGTATTATTAAATAAGCAGTTATCATTTTGGGTCCAAATGAAAACATACCAAGTGCATTTGATATGACAAAGTTTTGTTTATTGTGTTTGGACAAATGGTACATCAATGTTTGTGAATTATGTAAAGGCTATAAAAAAAGCTGTGATCATTTTTTCCTGATTTATTAAAGTTTTAGTTGGATGTATTAACTATTCTGAAAATATTTGAGAACTTTGTGCATAGTGTTTTGAGAAAATGATTCACATGATTTGCAATTTGTGTGAAATGGATGAAAACGTACAACCTATTTAGGACAATTACAAAGTGTTCAGATCACTGTGTTAACTGTTTTGAGAACAGTGATCCGGCTTTGGAGAAAGGCTGTTAAAGCGCTGTTGCGGGAGCTTGCCGCCCTCTTTTTAAAAAAAAAAAAACAAAAAAAAAAAAACTGAATCATTGCCTTTTGAAGTTTAATAATAAATAGGCTGTATCCCGATTTATGTTTTTCCATCCCCAAAATATATAATGTCTTAAAATGCTCCTTCAGATGTTTGTTCTACATTTCATGTTTTGAAGACTTTTTATCACATTAAATTTAAGAAAACTCACCCAGAGAGAATTCGCTTTATTCGCACACATGCTCCTAAATGCATTGTACAGTTTGCACTGTTTTAGCTACTTTCAGCTGAAAGCAACTCTGCGGGCAGGTAAAAAAGTAGCCTTTAAGAGGATAAAAAAAAAAATAAAAGCAAAAATGTGTCTCCAAATATGCTTAAATAAGCCGTTAATATCCCTGGGGTACCCATATATACCCATTGGGGTATTCCAAGGGAGGTAGTGCCTCCTCAAAAAAATAGGTTGAGGAAATGATTCATATTACAGAAATAAAACGACATGAATATTATAAAATGCAACATTAAAAAGTATATGTCACTCATTTTTCTAAAGGAACACTACCCAACAGCAATAACCACAGGTAAAGTCTCATGCCTCCTCTCAGCTCATAGAGAATCAACAGACACCCCATAGGGTTTAGTGAGGGGTAATTGAGAATGAATGGGGGAACGTCACCAGAGAGGAGACAATGCCTCCATGATTGGATGGGATTGGTTATGATTGGTTTGTGTGTGTATATATATATATATATATATATATATATATATTTATATGCAGTATATATGTGGCCCCACAAGGTTTTTGGAGTAAAGAAAAGCCCTGATTCAGCGAAAACAATGTACCTCTTCCTTGAACAGAAAATGACCATAATGGGCAATTAGAGGTGCTGCCATCATTTTAGAGGATATTTGGCCACAGAAGATGTACAGAGAGTAACGTAATTGAAGATTGAGGAAAAATAAAGGAGAGCAATAGTAGTTGGAATCAGGCAGTGGGGTTTAGAGAGAATATTAGACATAAAGATGTCTAATAGCGTGAGGTCAATAATTATTTATTTACCATTTGTTTGTGGGTATCCATGTATTCCTGCTCGTCTAATTAGAAAAGCTAATGCTCCGCATTGTTCCGTTTTCCACTCGATACGCAACAGTCTAAGTGCACACACAACAGAAAAGCGCACAAATTCCCCAATATGCTTTGATAAATAGACTTGCACAGCTAAAGCCTCAGAGCTTTTAAAAGCACAAACA
Source organism: Opsariichthys bidens (assembly GCA_037194245.1). Classification (NCBI taxonomy): domain Eukaryota; kingdom Metazoa; phylum Chordata; class Actinopteri; order Cypriniformes; family Xenocyprididae; genus Opsariichthys; species Opsariichthys bidens. The sequence goes on along the minus strand of CM074307.1, from coordinate 3,481,645 downwards.
TATCAAGAGATTTTACAGTCTCTAACTCTGAATTGATATAAAGAAAAAAGGAAACAGCACTCATGTTTTAAAGGCTCCCATTCCTCTGAAGATACTGAATCTTTCTACTGTATAATTAAATTACCTGAAGGATTGTTTTTGTCCTTCATAGAGGAAAGAATAATTCAGTAGCTTTTCTGGGATATTGATGTCTACACACTAGCATAACTTACGGAAACACTGCATTGATTATAATGTACTTTTTTATGTGCACTTTGAAGGCCACCGTGTGCTATGTTGAAAATTTAACTTTAGAAATTTTTACAAAAGCAGTTCATGATCACAAAGGCTAAAATATCATTGCGGGGGGATTTGTATCAGTCAAATTAATTTTTACTTTGCTCATTTAGTTTTTCTTTTTTACCCAAAGAACATGTGGATACTAATAAACACAGGGCATATGCGTTTTCACTTCTTGCATTCTCAATCTCAATCAACCTGAGACTTTCTCTGTCTTCTTTGAAGATCCCTATGAAATAACAAGAGAGAAAATACTGTCAAGTTCAGCAGTATGACGAATAAATATTAACATCAAAACTGATAACCTGTTAACTTGCGTACCCATATTTTAAGCTCTTTAAGCTATCGTTGCGCCGTCACCAATGAAGTCATGCAGTAAGCGACTGCTAATTCACTTTTAATGTGTGGCTAAAACGGCCACCGATGAGGCATTAAGTACATGATGACTCTAGGGCTGTGCCATATCATACCGTCCACGATAATACCGGTATACTTTTTTCATGATAAAATGTGTCATATCGCGATATCAATGATATAGCGACGCGATGACGTATGGCGTATTCACGTTCCCTGGAGCTGTGTCCGAATCCGCCCACTCGTTCACTTGTTCACTAACCCCTATATAGTGCATGACAGTTGAGCGCACTATATCAGCAAAGAGTGACGAAAATAAGTGAGCGAATTCGGACGCTGACGTTAATAGCACGCGCCAGACAATTTCGTCATGAACATTTCCTAAACCCGTCTGTAATATGTCCCGTTTAGCTTAATGAATTGTATATTACTGTTTATTTTTTTCATGTTTATTGAGAATAAAGAGAGAATAAAAACACCTGCGTCATGCTATTTACTAAATTTATATTTAAAAATAACAGAACAAAAACACGACACTGTCACATTTGTTTATAAAAAATATAATAGTGAATAAATACAATATAAACAACAGTATACAATGTACAACAGTTCACTAACATATGAGAAAAATCCACCAAATGATCATATGATAATAAGTATATATATATTATGATATAAATCTGTATCATTTCGCTTCAAAATACCTTTACAAAGATGTTCTAATTAATAAAAAATGACACTTACATTTGTAGAAGTTGCCGCTTCCCGTATTGCCTCCGCCATGTTTATTTTTCTTTCGCGCTCGATCGTCTTATCGCGTTGGATTTTGGGTAACGGCGCTTTAACGAGTGTACGTCGAACGTACGCTCAAAATCAGAGAGCATTGTGGGTAAAAGTAGTGAACGAATGTAGGGAATGAAGTCGTTCACTCAGAATTCGGACAGCACTACAAAATGCCCGACACCCGATATAGTGCACTATATAGTGGATAGGGAGCGCTTTCAGACACAGCTTGAGAGTAAGAGCAGCATATCAGCCTCCGATGAAGATTTAGTACCTAAACAGGGAGCTACGTCAATAGTATGGAAGTGGTTTGGTTAAAAGAGGTCAGATCTCCAAGTAATAATCGCAATATTTTGCAAAATATGCAAGAAACTGTTACCGTTAAAGGTGGATATACAACAAACTTGTTTCACAACTCTGCCGATTTTCTTTGTGACCATCTCAGATAGGAGACCGATCGGTCAGAGTCACATCTTTCCGATTCTGAGCCGATCCGTTTTTACCAGCGGCACATGTAATTGTTCTCGCTCTCTTCTCTCCGATGGCGAAGTGACACAGCCGCTTCCTCTCTCTCACTCGTCTCATTCGCTCCAGTTTAATAGTGCTTGTATTGCGCATAATTTTAGTCAATTCCCTCACTCCAAAAGCACGCGCTCGAACTCTGATCTATATTAGTGGAGCACACAAGCCGCTTCCGAGTCACTAAAATGAGTGGCGTATTCTGCCAAAACGTTCAAATACATACAAAAATATGTCAAAATGTTTTGGAACGCGTCTTTTGTAACAGTAAATTTTGTAACAGCTCATAAACTCTTAAAGTGACAGTAGTCCAATATTCCTGCTGTTTTCTGTCATGTTAATCAAAGAACAAAAGACAAAGGAAATCAGCTTCTGCTCTCGACTGAATGCATTTTATAACTTTAATGGTAAGCATTAATCTGTATTTAATTTTCACAGTGACAATTACGGAAATTAACGTAATTGATAACACTGGATGTGTTATTTTGCATTTGATTACTTCAATTTCTGTAGTATTTCTTACTTGAATAATTATGTATTTAATTAAGTATTTTGTCATCAATGACAGTCGCTCATTGGAAAATGATGGAAAATGCCCTTCATTGTGTGTGCACTAATAAATGCTGCCTGCAATCATCAATGAAACGTTTTCCCTTATATTTTTCTCTATATCGTGATAAATATTGTTATCGCAAATATTCTTGAAATATCGTGATATAATTTTGAGGCTATAACGCCCACCCCTAGATGGCACTGCGACCAACTTAACATTTTACAGAGTTTAATGTAGCAATGTGGTCGCTCAGTTTTTCTAGATCCGGTTTAATCACGTAATAGATTTGAACAAAAAAATATCAAGTGCTACGAACAGGCCGTATTGGACTTGATTGCAAATACATTACAAATGCAAAAATAAGACGAGAAAAAGAAAGCGCGGCACTTATTAAAAGAATCACCCTTTATTTAAATATATGAACACGGAAAACACCTGTTTACAGGTTAATATAACATTTCCCATTCCATGACTAGTAAAATAATCACAATTTACTCTCTGTAAAATAGCGTAATCCACACAGTGATGGACATGGAGGTGGGTAAAAACCTCACTGACCGTAGACAGGAGCATTCTGCAGATTGGGATGTTCTTCTTAGAAGCCAAAAACTCCCAAACTGGCGAGCTTACTTTTTTTGGGTGTGGGCAGAGTAGCTGCGTGTGCTGCGGCTTCTTCTTCTTGTTAAGGTGCAACACTGCCACCTGAGAGGTCAACCAGCTACTGGTGCTGGAGTATTTACATGTCATGATATTATAAGAGTCCTATTCATTTTAAATATTGGGGTTATCGCCAATACCGGTATACTGTCACACCCTCAATTAACAGGATGTTGATATTTCATTCTTTGAATATCACGATTATCGCAATACCAGTATATCGCAACACCCCCATCTGTCATCCATCCAAAAAAATCATCAAACTCACTAAATTAAACAAATCTTAATTGTCCCTAAATTTTGTACATGTAATCATTAGCATTTAAATGAATTTACCTGAACAGAAGGAATCAGTTCTTACATAAATTGTTGCAATGAAATGAAAGCAACAATACACGCAAGTTTTATGTTACGTTTTATGGACAGTGTATGCATAAATTTGTTCTTGTTCATGATTTTCATTGAATTAAATAACTTCAAAGGCAGGTTTGACTTCACATACAACTAAAAAAGTTCATTCACGGATGCATTCTTTGAAAAACCCACATATCACTATTGGCACTTAAGATACATAGAGTTTTAATGTACATTGAATTTGAAATTTAGTAATTGTAATCTATCTTACGATATACTACACATAATAAGTGAATCATGACTGTACCTGTTTCTATAAATAGCGTATTTTATATTGAGTTGACTTCAAGCAAACCACCACTGAAGTGAAATTTCAGCAGTGAAACTGTATAAGATTAATCAAATTCAGTCTTCCTCACAAATTACAGCACAGCAGTATGAGATGAGTGTGTGAAGCCGGTGACAGTCCTCCCACATGTGGATGCTTATCATAATGTCTGTGTATTAAACAACAGATTAAAGTCAAATTTGAGCTTACAAGAAAATAAAGACGTTCACTTAATATCACAGGATAATCCTAGACAACCTAATCTCTCTCACCTACTGACCTACTTTAAGATGCTTGCAAATCCTGTTTTACTCCCACAAAAAAAAAACTTTCTTATTCAGTATTTTTGTTTTGTTCAGAATGTTTACAGAGCCCCTAACGGGATATGGTGATGGGGAAAAAAAAAATGTGATTATGAAATGGGAGGAAAAATTTTTGCGTTTCCCGAGAAACTTTGCATTCGCTTGAAAAATGAGTGTGTTCCTCGAGAAACTTGCGTTCACTTGCAAAGCTTATAAGTTATTTGTGAGTGAACGCAAAGTGTCTTGTGCGAACACAAAAGTTTTTTTTGCAAGCGAGCGCAGAGTTTCTCGATGGAATGCAAAAGCATTGAAAGATATTTTATCTTCCCTTCTCAGACGTTTTTCATCACTATATGACACCGTAAATGTCTTAAAAAATCAAGATACATTTACTTGAAAAGCCAAATTACATGATTTAATATTTTGTTTTCTGAAAAAAAGATTAAAATTAAGATTTATGATTAAAACACTTTGTGCTACTTTATTTAAAAAAAATGTATATAACAAAAATGAATGCCCATAATATAAGTTAATATAAATACTAGTTTGCAATTTTTCTAAAAATGTTAAAACATTTTCCCACACGTCTTTTTTATGTTGTATGTTTATACTGTTTGTTTACATGCATTTTTCTTTGTTTTTAAAAAAATTATTTTTAATGGTAGTTATGTTATTAATATTTAAGTAAACTAGTGGTCAAACATTTGGAATAATTATATTTTAAAATGTTTCTGAAAGACTCACTCATGCTCCAAATCAGCATATTAGATTGATTTCTGAGGGAAATATATTATAATGTAAATATAATATAATTTTAAAATATTTTATAATGTAAGATATTATTAAAATGTTCTATTTTTACTGTCTAATACTTTTTACTGTATTTTTGATCAAATAAATGCAGCTTTAGTGAACATAAGTGTGAGAGTCTTTCAAAATATTAAGTAAGATTTATGTTTTGATATGTTTTAAAATATAAAATAACTAATTTTTGATTTTACTCCTGTAAAATTGAAATAAAAACCAAGATAGAATGTTTAATCACTGGGCCAGACACACTTGAAGGCACAGAGACAGACAGAGGATGTTTACTACTTGTGGATGGAGGATTTAATATGCAGGATTTTTTTTTTTTTACTTCAAAATATTTCTCACAATCGAAATCAAGAGACCGAATGCGCCATTTTAGTTTTGTTTCCGGCACCATTTTCAGAGTAGATCAGTGTCAGTGCTAAACATGCAACAGCAGCATTCAACACGCTGAAAAGGTTTAAAGTGGTGCAAGCACAGGCAGGATGACATGTTTAACAGGCTAAAACATCCACCTGACGCATATATACACAGACCGACAATTAAACAGCAGAGCAGGTGGACTGTCGAGGACTCGAGCAGAAAAAAGGACCAAAATGCCCTTCCTTATTATGCCTGTGTGTATCTGTATGTTTGACACATACCTACACTCCCTTTCACACGTACATTGAATAAATAACCTGAGCTTCTTCATCTATGCCATGATGCAACTCTGAGGAAACTCTGTGCTGTCTGAAACAGTGTGTGTTTGTGTGAATACTGTTTCTGTGTCTTCACTCCAGCTGCATTCTGTTGTTCCTCCATACCAGAAAAACTTCCGCTTTGTGTCTGCGACTTTATAGAATTTTTATTTTGGGAATATTCGTTACAACGCTCAGGAATACTTAACTGATTTTTTTAATCTCTGAATGTTTTGTATTGTGTAATTTTCGTAAGTTTCATGTTTTTTCTCAGCAGATAATTTCAGTAAATCTATTTATTTTCCAGTAGCCATGTAATTAGGAAGTTAATGTACAATCAGCAAAATAATAATTCACTTATTGCATTATATTGTCTCAAAGGTTGTTATATACTTCCATTCAAAAGATTCAGGGCAATGAAATATTAAATTGAACAAAATATTTATATTTCAGATAGCCTAAACTAAACTTTACATTAATCAAAGAATCATGAAAAATGATATTAGAATGATTTCTGAAGGATCATGTGAAACTGAAGACTGGAGTAATGATGCTGAAAATGCCGCTTTGCATCACAAGAATAAATTACATTTTATAATATATTTACATAGAAAACAGTTCTTTTAAATTGTAATAATATTTCACAATTTTTCTGTTTTTACTGTATTTTTGATCCATTAAATGCAGCCTTGGTTAGCAGAAGACACTTCTTTACATTAATATTGTTAACGTAGTATTGATTTGTATATTTTCACACAAGGGATGTACATAGATGTTTGAGTCAAAAGTCCAGTTATACAAATGGTTGTTTTCTCTGGTTTTGTAGGTTTTAAACACCATTCTGCTGAATTAGAATTACTTTTTGTCAATTCTGATCTCAAAACTAATTTTGAACACAGTAAAGATTCATACAGTTAGCCAACAGTCACTGCATAATACAAGTAGATTTTACCTAAGTTTGAACTTTTTCCTCTTTTTTTTATTTACAGTACTTTTCATAATGTTAACATTTTATTGTTGCAAGTTTAGTCTGTTGTAATATTATTTAATTTTAACATCAATTTTATGATGTTAATAACTTTGCATAATAAAGTCTCTATAACGACTTTTCTGCTGATGTTACAAGTTGAAATGAAAGTAGAAAAAAATTAAATAACCTGTTAAACATTATGCAATCATTTAAGACATTTCTCCCTGTATTCATAGTTTTCACCAATAAGGATTCTAAGCAAAGTTTAATCAAGGATTTGTTGATCTGGCTTTTATTTTATATTGAGTTGTGTTGCACCACTTAATTTTAAACACAGGTTAACTACGCAGAAAGATCGTTCGAATTAAAGGGCTGATCAAGCAGCATAAGCGGAGGGTGAACCGACACCAGGCTAAAGATTCCTTAGTGCAACGCACCTTTAAAGTGCCTTAATGTACTAAAACTGATATTAAAAGATCAAATTCAGTTGAACCCTTTTGATGATGCATGCATACAGATGAGCAGATGAACCCAGAATATGAATGCAACACTTTTTCTTCACAACGGTTTTCGATGGATAAAACGCTTAACGAGAAACCTATGTGTTGCATTAATATTATGTGTTCATTTGTTTGCCTGTACAAAATATGCATAATAAATAAGGTGTATATTGAATTTGGTCTTTTAATATTACTGTCTTACTACATGTGTTCTTACTACAAACCTGATAAAAATGACTGGCGGTCAGTGGAGGACAGCCTTGTTTTGCCCTCCAGGTGGGAGTTCCTTCAAGGGTGTGGGGTTCTTTAAATTTGAGAATTTGAGTCAAGAACCCCTATTGACACTGCTTTCAAAGAGTGTAACCATTAACTTTCATTATAGGAGCAAAAACATTGTCCCTCATATGTAGTGCAGTGATTTACTGCATGCACATTAGCGGTGGTCTCCAGACTAAAGATCCATCTCGCACGAATATACCAAGAGAAATGATCAAGAATAGTTTTGTGTCAGTCAGGATATTTTTGACATTCTTAATTTCTTTGTTCAGGGACAAGTTGCTAATCGTGTTCGGGCATGAGCTCGCTAAAAGTGTCTAATTAATTTCACTGAAGCTTTCTCCCACTTCTTCTGTTAATTAGTGCATTTTAAAGTTATTTTGACTGCAGGGATTTGTGGCTATAATAGCATTCGCTTAACAAGATTAACTGTTAAAAACAGAGTCTAACTGGCCTTGTACTTAAACCGAGAACATTGTGTTCATCTGTAGCTCGCAGGAGACTCGTTCGGTGCAGTGTAACCTGGAGACGCGCTCGCCAGATTGCACACGCATGTGCGGAATATAGGGCTCATTTAGACACATTTTCTTGTAATCTGCATGAGCAGCAGGTTCGGCCCTAGAAAAGCCTCAGGAAAAGGGAAACGTCTTGCTTTTGATCAGTTTGTTTGCTTTGATTGCTGGTATTTAGATTTGACCCAGCCGTGTAATTGGAATAAAGGTTTCCTTGCAAGCATCATAAATAAATGGGCTCTCAGTAAACCAGAGCATATATTTTGGTTTGTCGTAATTATTGATCGTAGTTATTCAACTAATAGCAATTATTTTATATAACAGCAATGACTGTGCAGTTTATGTTTCAATCACGTTTTTTGCCTTTCAAAATAAAGTAATGCCATCAAATGCACTTTTCTTTCTCTCTCTTTTTTTTGTACATCTGTAACATAGTGAAATCAGTCTTTTTCTGGGTTGAGGAAGCTTGTCTTTTATAGTTGTTAAAATGAAATCAGGCTCTACCATTTGAAAGAGCTTTACAAGCTACTAACTAGAAGGAAACTAGCTCTTGTTAGTTTTTTGCTCGTGTAACATATTTTCATGCATTTGAATGTGAGTGCTTTGTTTATTTTGTGCATCCTGCTCGGCGACTCTCATTTGGATCTTTGAATTTTTAGTAACTTCAGTTACAGTACGCCTGAACAAACTGTGAAAGCAGGACATTTCTTTAGCTTCCTGCGTGAATATGTGCGAACAGACACGTTTTGTGTAGAGAAGTGTGTACGATTAAATTACACTTGTACCTTTATTTGCATTTCAAAACTTTTTTTTAGCACTTTAAATCCGCTTCGGATGTGGGAAATAGCAGCTTGTTTGTGTGACATCTCTACCACAACTCTCTCATGGACACACACACTTAGGGTTGTCATACTTGTCAAGTGATTGCAGGAGCGTTTTTCCTTATGCAAAGAAAAACGACAGCTGTCACACATTCACACAAACACAATTTCCTTGTTTTTCCTTCTACTTCTGCCTATCTGTATCTCATTTACTGGCACGTATCTGGGTGTCATTTTCCCTGGAAATATCTTTCAGTTGCTGTGGCTAAGTGAAGCTCTGATTGTGTTAGCAGGCCAAAGGATGCTTGTGTTTTAGACGACTTTATTAGTCTCGGAGATGCTGGATGGGTTACAAACATGCTGTCATGTTTGATCGTATCATTGAGCTAATCAATGTTCACCATATATCCAGATGTCTTTGGAGGGATGCGTTTTGATTTTTCCAGTGAATTATGTCCTCTTTGCATTGTGCATTTTTTTTTTTTTACGTTCAAGTGTTCAGAACTGGCACAGCCATTTGAGTGTAATCTTAAAGAAAAAAAGTGGATGATTTTCGCTATTAAAGTCTAAATGTCAGATTATTGATTATGTTATAAAAGTAGTTGCAATATGTAGTTTTTTGTCCGCTAGAGGTCATTTATTCAAAACAAAAGCGTAGCTTTTCGGGATAGGATTTGGGCAGAAATCATGTTCATGGATGTGATTATTACTGTAGTATGAAGCAGAGCAGGACCGAGTGTTGTGGGAGCTAAACGAGGCAGCTGGAGCGATTATTAATGAGAGACAAACATTTGGGATATTATAAGTAAGTATAAGTTTTTGGATGTTTTACTGCAAAAAATCTTACATTATTGCAGCTTTAATTTTTTTTATTGTCTCTCTCTCTCTCTCTCTCTCTCTCTCTCTCTCTCTCTCTCTCTATATATATATATATATATATATATATATATATTAACTTGATTTTTTTAAATGTCAATGAATTCTCCAAGTAACATGTCATTTATTTAAGCTATGAAATAAACTTTAATCCGTAAACTGAGAATATAAATGGAAGAATATGCTAAAAGGAATCCGAACGTCTCCAACATGTTTTATAATTACCCAATCAAACAGTTCACCCCTTATGCATGTTATCACGTCTGTCAAAAACATTGACAGAACACACTCTTGGGCATCAATCACTTCACTGAATACCTGCCGGCTAAGAAAGAAATAATTATTACATGTTCGATCCATCTATTTTCAAATCCACATCATTTGAATATCACAACATCGATGTCTGTCAAAAAGTAACATGCAGAATACACGGTAGTATATACAAGTATATACGCATTTTCTGGAAAACTCACACTTCCGAATGTTTTGACTACGTCATCACTTTCCAAGAAGAGTGAAAAAGCAGCGACATGAGCGGCTTTAACATGCTGTCCGTCAGAGACGATATCATACATAATACATAACACACGAGAGTATAAATTTGTTCATCGTTCATCGTTCAACGTGTTGGTTTTGATGGACATTTTTTTATGCTCAAACTATGCATTTTTATTATGACATTCCCGATTTTAACATTTACAATATTTTTATATTCTTTTTTCTTTTGGGAATACATGAATTGTTAAATTATCTTGAGATTAATCCCTGTAGTCGTGCAGTTTGACTCTCATATGCTAATGCAAATTTTAAACATGACAGGTATTTTTTTTTTTTTTATCACTATGTTCTCAATTGTTTAAAACATTAAGAAAATGTTCAAAGTTTGATAAAGTGTTGTTTAATTTTAAAAGTTTTAAAGATTTATTACATTTAATTATATACAGTATAATACTGTTTATTTCTTTGAAAAAAAAAAACACTAAAATAATAATAATTTCTAACATTATTTTGGCTATGCTAAAATATTGGTGACAATTAATTGTCCCTTTGTGTACTTTAATCCAAATGATTGTTTATTAATATTTTAATTTGCACGTTAAATATGACCTTGGCGTTTTTCCGTGACATTTGGGTGTGTATGTATGTGCATGTACCTGTATAGAATGGATAATATTTGTTTGCATGTGTGTGTTTGTGTTCAGATAAGTAACTGTTTGCATAGAAGTGTTCTGTGTGGATTTTTATGCAGATAAAAATGTATCTAAATTGTTTTAGCTGTATCCATTTCAGTGAATATGCATTTGCGTGTGTTTTTTGTTTGCATGTTGGTAATGTACGTGTGCATGTGTAATATATATTTCCTCAGACTCTTCTTCGGTAATGCCCCAGGTGATTGAATGCAACTGTCAGTTTGACACTGTCACGTACACTGAGTTTGTCCTGCTTTGTGCGCAGACACACACACGTCTCTGTATTTAATAAGTCAACTCCAAACCGACTGCACATTACTTATGCATATCTCTTGAATTTATTATTAAACCATGAGAAAGAATATAAGCCTATATCTTATTCTATGATTAAAGCTTCTGTGAGTCAAAACCGCCTTTAAACAAATGACACTAAGAGCTGAAGAGACACATTACAAGTATGAATGCGGCAATGGGGACTTTCACAGTTGATACAGATTCAGGTTTTATCAGGAGTTCTCAGTTCAAAGCATCTCTATTTAATTTTAAACATGCACTGTAAAATGTTAAAACGAGTATATTCCCTCATAAAAAGTCCAATTTTCAAATACTTTTTTGACAAATACATTTTTGAAATGCCTGTGGAGAAAATGAGTGGTAAAAATACTTTGGTTGCTGAAAATATAAACTCACAATTTCAACTATTTATAAAAGAGAAAGTCAATAACGAGCCCTTCAGTATGTCCCACCCAAACTTCCGGTTTCAGTAGGAAATACATCAACCCTTGTAAAAAAAAAAAAAAAAAAAAAAAAAAAAAACATATTACGGAAATAATATACTTTAAAAGAGTTTACTCAAGTATGAACTTACCTGAATGTAATGTTATCGTACACTTAATTTAATGTTAATTGCAATTAAATGAAAATATATTGTAGTTTAATTTTTTTTTTAGATACAGTTAGCTGAACTTTAGAGTAGTTCTTTAAGCCACTTAAGTAGCACTTACGTGTGTTAAAAACAGTTATGAAAGTGTACTCTTAAAATAAACTTAAGTTGCCTTTTTATATTATATTGTCTGCAAGTACAGTTCTTAAAGTGCACAATCACTACAATCAAGCACATTTCTTTTTCACAAGGGAACACTGAACAGAAAACTGCACTCAAGCAATTTAATGAGGTCACACACACACACACACACACACACACACACACACACACACACACATCTGTCAAACTAGAGGATGTTTGTTGAACTGATGCTTATAGGTGAGACATATGATGTTATAATGATGTTAGTAAGATTTACAACCGTCCATGCACTCAATATTTTAGTATTCTGCCATGCCTAATACATATTATCATGGCAATAAAGGCTGCGGCTCAATATCTAATCACAGTTTTGCTGATGCCCCACAGAAAAAGCCAGCAAAAACCAGTTTAAGGTGACCGACTACCAAAACTAGTTTGGAGATTTAATTCCAGCGAGAACTATACCAGCTTAAATAGCAAATTGGTAGTTTACTTACCTTAGCTGGAAACCTTTATCTAATTTTAACTGTAGTTTCCAGTACAGAAGATTGGTTAAAAGAGAAATAAACAGATGGAAAGATTAGAGATGAAAGACGATAAAATCATTATTGTGTACATATGGAGATTCAGGGTTGAAACAACTGCAGGTTTTGTGTTAGACAGTCTGACCTAATTCAACTGCTTATCGGATGACACACACCCGTTAAAATCCCGCAAAACAAAGACGTGTGCGTATAAACACGTGTGACAGGATGCGCAGCCATGCAAAGCTCCTGTCATATACATTCAAGGATGCAGCGTGATTGCGTGTATAGATGCTAAGCTGTTTGCCTTGTGGCGCTCTCGTTTCGGTATCCTTGTGTCTTAAGGCCGCTCTTCTAGAGTATACAGTGATGCAATTGAATGGGGCTGTGGTCTACACTACACACTAACAAAACCTTCTCATAATCACAAGGATTACATCCATTTCTGCGCGTTCGCTCTTTTCATGCTAATTGGACACAACCTGTGAGATTTACATAGAGCATAAACCGTCCCCAGCTGCCACATTCAACACATACTCATATCCAGGTAGACCAAACCTGGTTTTATTTTGTTTGCTTGTATGTACAACTCACACTCTGAGGACCAGCAGACCAGCGCGCTGTCGTTCGCGTTTAGCTAGCTCTGCCTGACGGATTGCCACTTTTTCAGTTCAGTCTGAAAGCAGTGGAGCACAACGGCTTAAGAGACTCCCCCGTTGAAGAAAAAGCGCTTAAACTAGCCTATGGTGGTTTGCTGGTCTTAACTTGCCACTAAGCTGGTCTATTTTGATGAAAAAGAAGAGCACATAATTGTACTGAATGTGATATTCAAAGTATATTCTTAAAAAAAAGAGATAATATAACGAATTAAAAGGCCACACAAGTGAGTCACTGATAAAACATGAAGTGAAGCAAATACAACAGAAAAAACAAATGTAATTTCTTCATGAAAAAGTTAGTTCAAGCAATAATTAAAGTAAATTCTGTATTAGTACTCAATTCAAGCTTGTAGAGATTAAAATGTTAATATCAGCGTTATAAAATTAAGTAAAACTTTTCTTTAATTAACTCAGCTTTTCTGATGTTGGTGTTCCCATCATGCACTGGGGTATGAATAATTAATAAGGTTGATTTTTCACTTTTTACCAGCTGTTCATTTTCTACTCAAAATGACACATTCATACATGATCCATTAAATGTTACCGTCGTTGTGTATCGTGTACCAAGTATCGAGGTCTCCGTGTGTAGGTGCTGTGTTACTTTTATTGTGTAGATATGGTCTGTACGCAATTATGTTTTAACCATTTTATTATTTACGTACATGTTTGTAAGTAAAGCACATACTAGGTGTGGTTTAATTCAGTGTAATATTTTTTGAGTAAAAAGTATTGCAAAGGGAAACTTCAACTAGTAGAAATTACTTACTTAACCTTTTACTGGCCAAGTTAAAGTTACTTATTTTCTTTGTTAATTTTACTTAACTTAGTTAAGTAAAGTTTACTTAATTCCATATGTGAAATTTACTCAAAGTGTGCAAAAACGTACATACATAATACATTTTACTTATAATTTTTTTTCCGTGTACATTTTTATGACCGTTTCTCAATTCACCTTTTAAAAGTGCACTTTGTAAAAATGTAAATTTAAAGAACATTTTATAAAATCAAGTCGATTTTTTCATGCTTTAAAGATGTGTTGATGTGTTAACTAACATACTAAAGCAAGTAACTATACAGTTTCTCATAAAAGCGTGTCAGTACATTCAGCAGTACATTGTAACCATATTTCAAAGACAGTTAGAAGTAATTATGAAGTAACATTAAGGCCTACTTAAGTGGGTTGAATAAAGTTACTTGCATTTAATATAAATTTAAACTATAATATGTTTTCATTTAATTACAAGCAACATGCAATTCTAACCCGTGTTGGCAAAATGAGTCGTACTGCGCAGAGGCTAATTAATTACGAGCTACAGGCAAAACAAGTGAAAAATATCAATTTTGGTCAAATTTAAGGTTTTCACAAAAATGATTTCATTAAGCCCTTGTCTAGAGATCCCAATGCTCCTCTTCATTTGTGTGTTTTCTGAGAAAAGTGCCTCTTTTTTGTCCATGAACAATGCCTTTTTTCTCTGCTCGCTTCTTGACGACTGCCAATTCCCTTCAGCACAAGTTTGGTATCGTTTTGAAGCGCGGCATTCCAACTTTGTGAATATATTTATAGTGAATTCTCGATGTCACGAGTCTGAACCAGTGAAATGTGATTTTCAAACTCGTGCTGATCTTACGCGCGCTGACTGACACTTCAGAAGAGTGCGCGCAAATCAGGATTACAGTATTTCAAAATATGTCTTGCTGAGTATTCAGGCAAACATTATCTGTTATGTCTTAAGGGAACGTTAGGTTAACTGCTGGGGGAAAAACATTTGATGTGCAACATAATATTAGATCCGTTTGGTAAAGTAGGTCTTAATATTCTCTCTGTTTCATTAATGTTAGTCAAACAGCTGTGTATATAAAAGTTAAATATATATTTTTCCTATATATATTTGGTTTTGACTTGGTGTGTGCAAAAAAAAAAAAAAAAAAAGTGGTGTCATTAACAGGGATTTTAAGGCATGGATGCTAACTTATTTTGTTTTGTTTTGCTGACTCTATCTACTTCAAACAAGTGTGGCTCATTCATTTTTTGAAAATAACAATAACTCATTTTTAACATTTTTACTTATTTTGCCAGCATTGGTCACAATTAAGTGTCCGAAAACATTACATTCGGTTCTCACTTATTCTTTAATTCTGTAATAATTTCTCTTCTTAAAGTGTGCCGGAGATTACTTATTTTTCACTTGATTATAGAGAAACGCACATACTGGTAAAATGTATACCATACTTGCATGGCAACTCATTATAGTGTCCGTAAAATATATAAATATAAATGACAATAAATGTACTCAAATACACACAGAAGCATGATACCCAGCTCCAGCAAACAGTCCTTCATCACTGTTTGCAAATTAACATTTGCTCTTGTAACATATGACCTAAACATGTGACCCTCTGATAATCAGTGTGTTCCTTAAGCTCATTGTGCACACACAAACACACACAAGCCATCTGACACTTTCCAGAACAATGCAAACAGGGTTGCATGTGCTCTTGCGAACAGAGACCCTTTATGAGAAAGAACAATAGGTGCATATTGTGAAGAGAGGATTAAGAATTTATCAGCTTCCCGACACTTTCCAGTGAGAGGGAGAGAGAGAGTTGGTCATTTGATCTACCCATGCAGCATGGCCTTGTTGTTTTGCTTGGTATTCAATATGGCATCTAACAAACGTGACTTGTTACCCAGCAGTCTGCAGGTGAGCCTTTAGTAATGCAGGAGTTGCGCCTCTTGCCTGTTATTATTATCATGCTTACGTAATTTGAACAGCTATAACTTTTTTATCCCTGTGGTGTATACCTCACCACACTTTGCCTGCATTAAGGGTTTGTGGCTAATTGCAGGTTGTGTAATTACGGGATGGATGGAATATATGGTTGTTGTTGGAATGTTTGGTTGCGTTTAGATGTGCAAAATTTAGAATGTCATTCAGGTCTTTATTGGTGCAGAGTTTCACATGGAAGTGGAATGAAAAGTCAGTCTTTTTTCAGTTTTTCATATGCTATTTTATTTTATTTCAGCTATAATGAAATGATTTGTATTCATTTTAGTTTTTGTTTTATTTAGCAATGACATCCCTGATAGTTTCACAACCTTGAACACAAGGCTTGCAATGTTTAAAATGTCACATTCCTTCTGTTTGCCCTGTTTCTTCCTCTCATGTCACAGGAAAACCTAGCTAACTTTGTATTTCAGTGCCTCTTTTACTTGTTCTTCTGAGTTGTAGAGACAGGAAAGGGCTTGACAATTGACCTGTTGATAGATGAGGCTCTGAAGACTCACATTGGAGCCACAGGCAAAGCAAAGAGCCATTAGGAGTCTTCGGTACTGAGCAAGTACACATCCACACAAAGCCCCCGAACACTTTTACATACCAGACTGACGAGAACATCACTTACCGCATTCCAAACAACGACGTCTGGGGAAGAAATGCACACCATCACTCATTCATGACAATTTCGTATGGGCAACTGCTTAGCTGAACCCAGTTTGTTTCTCTTGTTGTTCTTTGAATTGTTGCTTAATTAAGTGTAGTTCACAGACTGGAAATTTGAATAACGTGTTGAAATGTGAAGAATGGACCTCCAGCACTGTTTGGGAGTATGTTTGAAGATCAATCAAGATCTTCCTTGAGATACTCGCTACAAAAGCGTTCCTGTGTGGAGAAACCACAGGTGTGCATCTCCGCTGCCCCTCCCAGAGTTCCTTTCATTGGCAATTTGCGTAGTTCTGCCATCTCATTCCCAGCGAAACCGGAGAGAGTTAAGTTTCTCTTTTGTTTGTTTCGCTACATAATGCTTCATTTCCATGGTGAGTCATTCGTTTTTTGTGAGTTTAAGCACCTAAAAAGAATCCATCATCGCTCCTGAATGTGAAGCTGGATATAAGCGCAACTTCACTCCGTCATCCTGTATCTGAAGTGTGTACAGCTTTATGATGACAGATTACAAAGAAATTTTGCTCAATAAGACTAGGAACATGTTAATAAAGTAAATGTGTAAAGTTCTACATGATCAGATGCTGAAATTCTTTTCATTGGTGTAACTCAGGTTTATTGAGTAATATTAATCAAATAATTCAAATGAGCTTTTTATCTGAAAAATGCTCGTTAATATAGATGCCGCCATGTGAAGTAAATTTTACATTAACAGACAAATCATTTTAAGTGGTTGATTCCTATGCAGTATGCTGTGATAAATGTACATTTATAAGATTTGTTTTTTTTATACATTTCCATTCAAATGTTTGGGGTAAATACAATGTTTGATTATTATACTTCAGCAACGACACATTAAGCCGATAAAAGGTTACAGTTAAAACATTTGTGTTATAAAATATTTCATTGTAGCCACTTGAACGAGTCCTGAAAAATATACCACGGTTTTCACAGAAATTTTAGGCAGTACAAACATTTTTAACATTAATAATAATAATAGTAAGAAGAAATGATTCATAAGCAGCAAATCAGCATATTAGAATGATTTCTGAAGGTTCATGTGACACTAAAGACTGGCCTAATGATGCTGAAAAATCAGCTTTAAAACCACATAAATTACAGTCAATAATTTATCCCTTAAATCTCATCTTTAATCACCAAAATTAAATATTTAAACTTTTTTTTCCTGTTTATTTTCATGCCTTAAAATAGATTGAATGTAACTTTTCACCCTTGCCTCATTTAATATATGGAGATCAATGAATATACTGAGGTTAAAGGACCATTGGTGTGGCTCTTTACAACACATAACGGTAATTAATATGATTAGCCTTTTGCTTGACAATGTTATCAAACAGCTAATGTTCCCGTTCGCCATTTCAGAGTCAGACAGCTGCCTTCTCACAATCAGTATCCTTACACACGCTTTGAACAACTCAGAATGTCAGTGGAGAAAGGCATACATCTATACTATTTTTCATTTCCACAGAAACGTATATCGAGATAACCTGGCTTCTCTCGAGACTCCCCTTCTACTTCTCTATTAATGATATGCTAAAACCCGCCGGCACATTGATGCGATTAATAATAAGGTAGTTTGTGATGTCACAGACACCCAGGATTTCAAACAGTGGGTTTGAGACTATCTTTTTTTTAAACTGCAGTTTTAAAAAGGAAATACTCAGCAATGGTGTTGACATATGAATTTGCTCATGGTTGGTTTTGAAGCATATTAAAAACCCCACATAGACATATAAACAACATTAAAAACTTGCTTTTCACCACAAGGGGTCTTTAAAATGTATTACAATAGAAAACACTTATTTTCAATCGCAGTAATATTCCACAATTTTACTGTAATTTTGGATCAAACAAGCCTTAGATTGCACCGCAAACTGTGGGTTGCTATGGTTAATGTTTGTATGAGATGTGAGGTGTAACCAGGCATCATTAGGACGAGTCAGACGGTCATTTATCAGTGTTGCGTGACCATGACTAGTTTCTGTATATTTGATTACTCAATGCTTATATTTGATTATACATGCCTGGTGATGGAGAACAGATCCAGATGTTTCAGTTCTGCAGTGTTGTCAAAGTCATCGGTCATGCTGCTTCAGTCTCATAATGCAACAGGAAACACCTCATACTCTGGCACGATCACATGGCACCATGGGAAGTTGAAGGAATGTTTGGCCAGAAATTAAAATTCTGTCCGGACTTACTCGTATGGCTTTATTGTTTCTTTCATGGGACACTAAACGACCCAGACTCATTGGAAAACTTGCCTGTGGCGACATTGCTTCTTGCACGTTTCGCAACTCTTTCAAACCGAATTGTCCAGGAGCTAAAAGCATGTTTTCTGAAGCAGATGAATGTAAATTTAGAAACATTTTATTATGTTGGTTGTTGTACGTATTGCAGCAGTTTGTAATGTAGCATCTACACTAAACCAAACTGATAGTCTTAGCAAAAGCAAACATGCGATAAAAATGCATTTGTTGATGTAACTTTGCCATTTTAGCTTCTTTGATCTCTTTTCTCTTGACTCGTGTTTCATGGGACTTGTACTCACACCCTTCGTATTGCTAATTTAGTCATGTACCAGGTGAGCTATATATATATATATATGTATATATATTGGTTATGTGATGCAAACGTCAAAATGTTTTTCAGTTTTGTTTACAAATGGTAAAAGTGTTTTGAGGTCAGTATATAGTAATGTGTAAGAATA